>JAJHSJ010000002.1:107714977-107845629 GCA_021015155.1 Magnolia officinalis
TTGGTTTTATTTGATTTGACTGGTGTGATATGATATATTTCTGTATTGATTTCTTCTTATATTTATAGATTTATCATGTTTTTCTTCTTCATACATTTCTCTCTTTCAATTCGTCAGTTATGATAGCTAAAGAGTCTCTCTTTATATCTTTTTTTTGTTACGTTTCTTTTTTATACGTGTCCATCTTATCGTTCCTCTCCCGCTTGATCGCTTTCTGCTTCTGAATGCCTATCGGCCACTCATTCCGCTTCTGGATGCCTCTCGTCCGGTCGGTCCACTTCCGGACGTCTCTCTACTACACTTTCCTCTCGGCCGCACCTTGTTGGATACCTATTGGCCACTTAGTTTGCTTTTAAATACCTCTTAGCGGCTCCCTGTCTTATCATCCTACCATTTGTGAATCCATAAAAAACACTTCAAGTATTCTTGAATATCTTTAGCATATTATATTTTTCCCTTGCTATAACACACGTCCATCCCTAATTCATTATTTCAGGAATAGTCAGAAATAGGGTACGACACAGAATTACCTTCATTTTCCTTGTATTATTACCTTGTCATCGGAGCATTTGTAATCATTACTCTTAAAAGTCTGAATCTTTGTTAGCAAAATAATTAGAACTTTATTTTTTAAAATTACTTAATGATGTGTATGACATTCGACCTGTCAAATATATGCATTTCGACAACTAAATAATCGCACGGACCAAGGATCTTTCTAATCAAATTAAATTCTTTATAATTGAAATACCAGGTAAGTTGCACCCACAGTTTGTTGTTCTTAATGGTGTGTGTGTGTGTGTGTAGAGAGAGAGAGAGAGAGAGAGAGAGAGAGAGAGTCCCGGTCTCCTGCGCAACGTGCCGCACGGTGCTTAAGTACGAGCTCCGTTAGGAGCCGTTGGATACGAAACAGCGGCTAGGATGAAGCAACCGTGAGAAGACTCGCGCGGCTGTTTTTTCATACGCACGCCCTGCCTTCTGAAGTGACGTCTACAAGTTCTGTGGGCCACACCGTGATGTGTGTTTTGTATCTACACCGTCCATCCATTTGGACAGACTATATTACGGCATGATGCAAAAAATGAATCAGATGCAAAGCTCGAGAGGACCCCACCACAAAAAACAAAGGGAAGAGTGACGTCCACCGTTAAAAGGTTATGAGGGTCACGACAGGGTTTGTTCTGATAATATGGTCTGTCCGTTCAGCTCGAAACTTTGTATGCAGCCTTAGAACCACGAATTAGCCATACACGTCAAATTTTAGCTCCTTGATCCGTGTAGAAATGGCCAAAATGACAAATCAGCCCCTAAAGTCCTAATTTGGGGCCCTCCTGATATCTGGATATGCTTTAAACTCTGTCTCAACGCGTTAAACATAGTGGCAAAGCGGATGGACGGAGCAGATTTCCCACGAACATCATGTTGGGATCACATGTGCATTACATGTACATGGAGTGCAAGTGCACCGGCTGTGCATGGAATCTCCCAACGTTGGTCAACACCCATTGACCGACTTCTTCTCCTCAAATTCACAACACTGTGCTTTTGCAATTTTCTCAGTGTGGTCTGGTCATTATTCAAATCATCGATCCGGACCATGCATCATGTTCAGAAGGGAATTTTAACCCTTGACAAGGTGGCATTTTGAAACCATGCAGGCTGTTGCAACATTCTAACCGTCGAACATGAAATGGACGGCGAAGTAGATAATCTTGCGAGCCACGCTGATTTCACTTCAAAACCACTCCTTTTATGATGGTTTTCCGTCGTGAATCGAATGGGAGGTGTGGATCTTCTAACTAACAGCAGTTAGTGGGACCTTAGACTACGTCGACTCTGTTGTGAAACAAAGGCTTCGTGTTTTCGTAGTGGACCACCATCATGAAACGGAAGATGGATCTGAAGCGTCCATCAAGTAGAGGGAGAAAAACCCATCGACACCATGTCGACCTTTGGCGTCCATGTCCCCTCAAATGATCATCACATCGATCGCAAGAAGACCGTTCAGCTGCCGTTGCAGCTTAATTATCTTAGTGGGCCACACCATCAGATTATCAAAACTTGTCATTTACGGTCGAAATCCTATGAGGAAAACGGTGGACGGCATGGATCTGTCAAAAGACAGCTATAATGGGCATCTCAATCAGCAGGAAGCAGAAGGAAGAAGATGGTTTTCTTCTTGTGTGTGCGGAAGCTCTATTGAAGACGGCTTTGTGTGAATTCCCCTGTTTTGTGTAGTGGGGGTCCTCTCGAGCTTTGCATCTGATTCATTTTTTGCATCATGCCGTGATATGGTCTGTGCAAATGGATGGACGGTGTAGATACAAAACACACATCACGGTGTGGCCCACAGCTTGTAGACGTCACTTCAAGAGGCTGGGCGTGCGTCCGAAAAAACAACCGCGCGAGTCTTCTCACGGCTGCTTCATCCCAGCCGCTGTTTCGTATCCAACGGCTCCTAACGGAGCTCGTACTTAAGCACCGTGCGGCACCGTGCGCAGGAGCCAGGAATATAATATATATATATATATATATATATATATATATATATATATATATATATATATATATATATATGTATAATATATATATATGATAATATTTTTTATGGTGTAACTTACCTTATATCTAGATTGGCCAAATTTTTTTATTCTCAACATCATGGCTGATTACATCTATTGAACAGGTTGGATATCATAGAAATATCACAGTGGCCCCAAAATTCTCCACTTTACCACTTTCTAAAGAAAAATGTGTGTAGGCATTAGGGTTGTCAACGGGTTGGACCAACCCGGATTTTGCACTATTTGGGATCCAGCCATCGGGCCGGCCTGTAAGTCCTAACCATGATCTGATAGAGCCGGTAGAATGCGCTACCACCTATTTGGCTTTTCCAATTTCCTATGAAATGCCAAGTAAATGGCCCATCACTATCAGTTCAATTCCAGGTGTCTGCTTGGTTTTCTAATTTCCTATGAAATGCTAAGTAAACAAGTCATCATTGCTAATTCTAGGTGTTCATTTAAATCAGAATTATAGCTCGTAAGTCGAGAATCAAATACATTTCTAAAAAAAAAATAAGCTAAGTATACCGTAATCATTACATTTTCATGTTATAAAAAAACTTTCATTTTTACATGAATTTCCTGGGTGAAATGTTGTAGCAAAATCAACATTGCAGTCAAATATAAATGATGTCACCACACAATTACAATAACAAATAATCATTACTCATGTTGTGATTGGAAAACCAAACAGGCCAAAGGCATTCCTCCACAATATGAAGGGGTAGAACTAGACACTGAGACAAGCTTGGCACCACTCAGCTTGGTTCGGCCAGCTGCCTACAATGGTTTAGTCAACAGCTCGAGCCAAGTTTGAGTTCGAGCGCCCATGTGTGTGTGTATAAAGAGAGAGAGGAATGCTCACCTGTGCACCCATTCTCGCCAGAATTCATGAGAATTTTTTGAGAACTCATCTCCAGTGATATGCATGCAAAATCTGAACTGTATGTTATCCAGCATCCGTCCCATGAAACCCCCTGGCCCAACATTTACCTTGATCCAAAACTTTCATGACCATGGCAAAACAAAACAGTTTCCTCCCTTGATTTGCCTTTCTTTTGTCATAGCCTACTTTGGGTAAAAGTTGGGCCTAGGGGTTTCATATGGTGTTGAATCATGTGGAAGGTTCAGATTTTAGGCTCATATCACAGGAGATGAGTTCTCACAAGTTCCGGTGAGAACTGGAGTGAGCATTCCGATATATATAGGTCAAGCTGAGTTGAGCCAAACGGAACCGAGCTTCTAGTCAAGTCGGGCTTGGCCTGAATTTTTTTCAAACCAGAAATAAATAAATAAAAAAAAAAAAAAAAAAAAAAGGCTCAACTCGGCCCAAACCCAGCTTTCGATCCTATCCGAATAGAGCTGGCCCAAGCCAAGTCGAGCATGTTAACCAAGCTAGCTCGGTTGGTGTCCAGCTCTATGAAGGGTCAGAGTATAACATGGCAATCAAAACCACCCATCTGGTGAGTCCTTCCATGGATGCAGTGTGACAAACATCGCCAAGATTTTGAAAATCTTGCAGTAATATCGCAAAATACATCAAATGATATATCACAATATCTTTTAAATCCTGCCAGTAATATATTGCAATTTTTATCATGAAACTAACATGAAAATAGTAAAAGCTTGAGTAATTTGTTATATAAATATTTTTTTAATTTGAATTTATTAATCAATTTAAAACAAGTACTTTTATTCTCAGCTAGATTTCACCGATATCCCAAGAGAAGCTCAAGATTTGAAAATCTCCCGAGAAATTGCCAGGAAGGAGATGAAAGGGAGGTGAACAATTACATTGATGGTATGAACTAGCCTATTCAATCATTGGCCTTGAAGCCGATGGTCCAAAATAAAAATGGGTAATGGTTCACACCCAAAGAAGAAATGTGCAGAAGAGTGACACAGCTAGGGCCGTGCAATAGTTACAGTTTACGAACCATGTTATAACCAGGACGAAGAGTCCCAACTAAGACCATGCCACAAATACTGCAGAGAGATGTCCCTAAAGCATTTCAGTGCTACCAGCCATACAATATCCATTCCCCAATGGTCACTTTTATCCACTACTAGAGAACCATCCTCACCATCCAAATTCATCATTGCCTCCACTTGTACATATTTGCCCCACCCACCCACACACACATACACAGAAGAAAAGAGCATAGTACAATATTCGCCGCTAAATGGTAGGAGCAGCCTTCCCAGTGAAATCCCTGATTTTATTGTGTTTTGGAGAAAATGATCCCACCAGAAACAAACTACACCAACAGCTGCTTCCCACTCTCATTCTTCAAGCCGTCGGGGAGTTGGGGAGACTAATACAGCACAAGCCGTTGGCACAAACAACCTACTACACCGTTAAACACCACTCTCTTCACTTACCCGACTAGGAAAAGGACAAAGAATGGGGCCGGCTACAGTGGGAAGATCATAACCACTCCCAGCAGTCGGTGCACCTTATACTGACTTCTCACTGATCTATGTTGCATGGGCATAAATTAAGGATTGATTCTCTCAAGTGGACATCCGGATTGGAAAAGCAAAAAAGAAATGGAAAAGAAAAGCCTCGTAATGATTGAAAGGGGGGGAAAACAGAGATTTCTTTATGATGACGATGTACTACTCGAAGGCAACGTACCAAACTTTCTCAAGCCTCCTCAAGCTCGAGGTACTGGGAGTGAGAAGCAGCGAGGAGGGCTGCTCCGATGCCCGAGCCATCATTAGCATGCTCAATGACGATGCTGTCCGAGACCTCGTCTCCAACCAACTCCTTGAGAGTGCTCTGTAAACACTCACTGAATTTGGTGTAGTGCTCAAACAGCCCACCATCCAAAGCAATCACCGTCCTCTGCTTCTCGCCATCCCTGACGGTGTCCCTTCCCTGCTTCTTCAGGATGCCCAAGATTCCAGCCGCAGCCAGACGGGCCCCACGTGTAGCAACAATGTTGCAGAGCTCTACGATCACTTTTCGCATTTTCAGGGATGTATTAGAGATCTGAAATAAGAACAGGAAACAGAAACAGGGGAGGCATAAGACCTATAATGTTATTACAGGTTAGGAAATGACATCTGAGACTTTAACTTTACATGTGTTGTCATCCTGTGTAAGATAACGGGAGACACATCAAGCTCTTAACGGTTCCATATGCAAACGAGAAGTTATTAATTTCTTGTTGTTTTAACTGCATATGAAAACCATCAAAATTTCCGAAAACCCACAAAGGATCCGTTACTCTTGCAGGCAAGAAACCATGGGAGGTGAAGGCACAGGCAAGGATCCATTTCAAAGCTGTGGATGTTAAGAGACTCAAATTCAAGGCGAAGGTTCAGACAGAAAGCAATACCCCCAAAATATCCTTCAGTTTGTTTCCGACTACTCTAAGATCGGGGGAGGTGTCATGATGTATGGCGGACACATCAGGAGTCCTGCATATTTCAAAAACCCAAGTTACCAATTTTAATGAATGTCCTTACATTTCTCAAATCCAATGAAAGCTTACATCAAACATGAGACAGAATACACAGGTAGGATGTCTAACAAAGGAGAAGGCCAAGATCAAAACTAAGAAACAGCAACAGTGAGAATGAAAGCATGCAACACAACACAATAAATCATACAACATAGAGATAGGATTTAACACAGATAGTGAACCCATTCCACCACTCATGTTCATTAGCAAAACTAATATGGTATCATCGGATAATAGCCAATGCTTAATTGAGAAGTCCGATATTAAGTAATGAAAGCAACCCTATGCACAAGGCCAGCTAACTTAAGGCAAAAAACGTTTAGTCACCAGAATCCCTACTAATGGAGCCAATCAACAGTTTACATGTATCAGAAAGCACTCTTCTTCTTTTTTCTTTTCTTTTTAAAATACTTGTGAGGGTCCTCTTAGACACAAGGATAACATAGGGACTTGAAACTAAAGTTGATGAGAAGAAGATGATAGAGCTGAATTAAAGATCCAGTCCCAGTAGTAAGGTCCGTCTCCATCTGAGGACACCTAAGAGTAATATAGCCACATGGATCCTATCCAAGGTATCCCGTATCGGTATCGGTTGGCGTAACGGTGCCCTCCGAAACCGATACGGATACGGGGGCGTAACGGCGATACGGGGCGTAACGGCCCGTAACGGCGCAAATTATTTTTTTGCTAAAAGAATATTAAAAAATATGGATTAAATCCGGAATATTCTAAGCATTCCAAATATGCATTCATTTATAAATTGGAACATGTTTATGGTGGTGTAACGGTCCACTCTTTGGTGAGAAGTTGTATCGGACTATCTGATTAATTTTTGAACCAGGTAACCTGAATTTGACTACAAAATTCATATATTTAATTTTCTAAATATCTAATATATATACTTAACAACTTGATATCATTTTTCTCAATAGTTCTTTAAAAAAACGAAATTAAATTCAGGTAAGATGGCGTTGCTAATTTGGGGCTAACTTGGAGGACTAATCTATGCTCCAAATCAGCCTCAAATTCATGCAATTTATTGCCATTATCCTACTTATGAATTGGTGGACATTTATTGGATAGTGAATCATGAAAAAAATCATAAGGCTCTATTTTAAAAAATAAAAGTCCACAAATTAACAATTAAAACTATTTAAACAATTTGATTTTGGCATTGTGAGTTAGCAATTGTAGTCCATAATTTAATTGCTAAATTTTAAGTTAATATACGTCTCGTGTACAATTTTTTAAGGCCCAAATTAGGCGGGACTCGGATTGTGAAGTGTAGCACACGTGTCAAAGTTTTTTGGGCCCCGCCCGTGATGAATGTGTTATATCCACACCGTCCATCCATTTTGCCAAATAATTTTAGGGCATGAGCCCAAAAATGAGGCACATCCAAAGCTCAGGTGGACTGCACCATAAGAAACAATAATAATTAAATGTTCACCATTAAAAATTTATTGGGGGCTACAAAAGTTTTAGATCAAGCTGACATGTGTGTTTTCCCTTCATCCACGTCAGTGTGACCCAATTAATAGGTTAGATTGAAAATAAATATTACAGTGGACCTTAAGAATTTTTTAATGGTGAGCATTCTATAACCACTGTTTCCTATGGTGTGGTCCACCTGAGATTTGGATATTACTAATTTTTTGGATCCTAACCTAAAATGATGTGGCAAAATGGATGGACGACATGGATAAAATATATACATCATGATGGGGCCCACTCGAGTCTGATCAGATTGGATGGAAAATAAACGTTACGGTGGCCCTACAAATTGTTTAACGGTGAAAATCATTATCTCTGCTGCTATTTTTGGTGTGGTCCAGATGATCTTTGGATATAATTCAATTTTTTAGTAGTGCTCTAAAATGATATCTGAAAATAGATGAACGGTGTAGATATAATAAATACATCACTGTGGAGCCCATGTAACTTTGATCTCTTTCGAACCGTTCGTACAACTCGAAGCTCGAGGAGTGTCAGCGCTCGTCTTAGCGTGACACGTACCTACAACAGCTGGTGCGTGGTGCACCTGCAGATTTTAAAAAAAAAAAAAGGGGGCGAGAGGGAAACCGAAAAGAAAAGAAAAGAAAAAAGAGGGAAAGAGGAGAGAAAAGAAAAGAGAGGGAGAGAGAGAGAGAGAGAGAGAGAGAGAGAGAAAAGAAGAAGAAGAAGAAGAAGGTTGCAGCCACAGCTGCCCGAGAATAAGAAGAAGAAGAAGAAGAAGGCTGCAGCCGCAGCTGCCCGAGAATAAGAAGAAGAAGAAGAAGAAGAAGAAGAAGAAGAAAGAAAAGAAAGGAAAAATGTAAGGGTTTTTTTTTTTTAATATATATAAAGGCCCGTAACAGCCGTTACGGGTCCGTAACGGCCGTTACGGTCACAAAAATCCGTAACGGCCGTTTCAACCCCGTATCGCGTAACGGTGTCAACCGTTACCGTTACGTATCGGCCGATACGGCCGTATCGTAACGGATACGGCACACCTTGATCCTATCCCAACAAGAACATGAATGCTGAAGGAACCTATCCTGGGCACCCGAAAAAGCAGTTTACAAGAACCATTAACATTATAACATACAGCTGATATGTAGTGGGTCCAATCTTTCCCATATCAGTATATCACTCATCCTCTAGGCATGGATAAATGACCTAACAAGAGTGTCAGATTAAACTGCCATCCATAGATCCAATAGAACATCTTCCAAGGAATCAATCACAGAAACTAATTGGCAGGTGAAAGGTCGACCTACAGCCAAGAACTGAGAGCCCTTCAGCAAGAGCTTAGGTGCAAGAACTGAGAGCCCTAAGCACACATGCATGTGCAATAAAGCTCATGTACATGCCACCCGTGCCAGCATGGCACATAGGTGCAAGATCTAATGCATCCATCAGGTTGGCCCGACCTTTTGCATGTCTTCCCCAAAATAGAATCTGGTCCATCAGCATATGTGCTGCAATATTGGAAACAGGTGGATAGGTTAGAAAACCACAACCAAGTTTTTCAGAGCCATACATTTGTTTTGCAAATTATGGCCCACCTGACCGGTGGATAAACCCGATTCTTGGGCCTGGATATCAAAATGGTGGTTCATTCTGATGGATGGTTGGATCTTGGACATACTGTACATGAGCTTTATTGCACATGTGTGGGCTTAAGAAAGCTCATTCAGCAATGATAACATTCTCCTCTCCATCCTTCACTGACGAAGAAGGTTGTAATCATTAAAATAAATAAATAATCTCCATGTCAAATGAGCTACTCACAACATTCTTTAACCAGAAGGGTCAGTTGTTAAATCAATGAAATCTCTACTGGCAGTTTACTTCGACAGTTTAACCAGAGAAATCCTGTCATATTTTACAATTCACATTTCTCATCTAATGAAGTGATCTAGTATATATTTGAGTTCTTAAAGGAGGTTAAATCCTCTCAAAACCATTTTTCATTCACAGAATGAAAGTACAAAGAGGAGAATCGGAATGCATTTTGCATGACATAAAAATGGGAGCAACCACTACATGAAATGGTTTTAGTGATGTTATCGACTGCTTCTGCTCCACTTCGCAAAAGGGTTTTAGTGATGTCATCAACTGCCTCTCGTGTGAGATCACTGAGACATCATCCAAAACCACATTAAGTAGCGCTCGCACCCGATTTTTTATGGGGGATGCAAACGCGCACCAGAGTCTTCCCCAAGAATAATAAACCCCTTACAAAATAAAATTTTAACTATTACCAAGCTTCAAAAAATACAATTATGCCAACCCATAAATCATAATTCAAACCGTATACATGCAAAACTCCAATATCAGCTTTTAAATATGTTCAAACAAGGTTTCTTGGTTTTTTTTATTGAACACCTCGATAGGTGAGCGGTGGCACCATGTAGCACACAAAGCCTTCTCATACTAAATTATTGCCACTATTATATCAATAACGAAGCAAGACCATAGATTTGATTATTTTCCTTGCACCAGCTCTGACTGGCAAAAGGCGCTCAGGTGCGCTTACAGTCTTATGATAGTTCAGCTGCATATCTGCAGAAGAATGGCATGCAAGGCTTCATTCTATTATAACCTAGATTTTTCTGACTGAAGAATGACTAATCAACAATGAGCAAGCAGAAAATATAAAGATCATGTTTAATCAAATAACAGCATACCTCAGTATGAATGGAACCATAAGTTTTGTTGGAACAGCATCACCAAAAAAGGCAGCTTCTTCTGCCATCTTCAATAAGACTCTGCGCACAATATCTCCCAAATACATTCCTGAAATCATCTTCTCAAAAATCTGTCGACATTAAAATTATTACTTGATAAGGAATGCCTGCATAATTCTGCAAAAATAGTGCAGACAGATAATAATGCAAACTCCAAATAACCTGCTCTCCAGGGTTCAAACTTTCAGCATCCAATGCTTGATCATATTCTGTAATTGGAAGATGAGACGACCGGAAGTTCCCCCACTCCATATTGATAACCTACAGTGAGACAAGGACATGTTTTATGTGCAATGGTACAAGCAGAATATTGTGTTGCATTGTTTATTTATTAATGCCCATTTTCTTTCTAGTTCCATAGTTTCCAACTGCTTTTTCTTTTTTTCCAAATGCTTTCTTTTACCCCAACAAAATTTATATGGGCTGGAAATAAAATAATAAAATAGAAGTGCCATAGTAGCCACTACTGCTGACCATCTCTCCAGATTTGGGTAGAAGACCATGCCATTTCGGAATTGCATGTGCACGCTCTACATATGCAGCATTTGTACCAGTACCCAAGATCACAGCAGCAGCAACATCATTATTGTAGTATCTACCGCCTGCCAGTGTTCCAATGGTATCATTGACCTGCATTCATTTCGGTCCAACCACTTAATAGCTACTCATAAACTGAATTTCAGGTGCCTAACTTGAACAGAACTACTCTCTTTTTCTTTTCTTTTCTTTTTTGATGAATGCACTTTGAACGAAACAGTGTAATCACCTGAGCAAATGGATAAATATTTTTTTTTTAAAAGGAATAGAGATGCTAGCACTAGAATGCAGATCTTTTCTTCATGAATTAAGGTAAACTTCCCAGCGGAGCTCAAACCAGGAAGTAGAGAAAATTAACTTACAAGTGCTGACACACGCATATCAACACCTTGTCTTTCCATGGCTTTCGTCAGTTCAGCCACCACATCTTCCCCAACCTAGCTTCACAAAGTACCAAAAATGCTCATTCAGAAAACAAAAATGGACCAGTATTTAATCCAGAAAGCTATAACCAAACCATCCAGGCAAGCTGTAAATTGCTCTGCATTAATATACTTATAAAACATATAATATGTTCATTATTTAAACTAATATATAGAGTTAGGGATGGCACTGGGCCTGACTAGGGCCAGGCCGAGGTAGGCCCTGGCCTGGCCCTAGAGTCCTACAACCTGTCCCTAGCCCAGGCCCACGCCCTAATGGGCTAAAGAGGGCCCAGCCCTGGCCTTCACCCTAGAGAGCCAGTCCTGTAAGTTAAAGAAATGAATACATGTTGGTGTACAATTGGTGAATGTGTTTATGAAGCATCATGCTCTTCTAGATAATCAAATTGTTTGCAGCACAGCAGTGTCCAATAAGATCATTCATCAACCAAGCGTATGCCCCACCCAATTATAATATATTGTTCAGCATCTAAAGTGGGGTCAATAATTTGGATAGTTTATAAGTTGCCTATGTATCATCCATCACACTCTACCAGAGTATCAATACCTATGTACTATGCTAGCACACAAACTCTATAGTCTATGTATAAATATGTACTATACCAGTATATGAACTCTATAGCCTAAGTCATTAGTACCTGTGTACTATATAGCATCCACTAGGAAAATGGGCTGGGCTAGGCTGGGCAGGCCAGGCTATTCATCATTGGCCCTGGCCCTGGCCAGCCCAAACACCAGGTTACACGGGCTGAGCCTGGCGGCTCGGCCCATTGCCATCCCTATATGAAGTATTGAGCATTTAACATACTATTCTCTAGTACCTCAAGGGTACCATGTCTAAAGACTGTTCTCTGACATAATATAATAGACTTGAAATTGTTAGGCTGTTCAAAATAGATTTGCTTGAATCTTGGTTAGTTATCATTTCACTTATCTAAAATAAAATCTTATATGACCTACAAGGGACAGTCAGTTTCCTTAGTGAGTAAAACAGTCATTATAGCTCAAATATATATATATAAAAAAAAAAATCTTGAATTAGTTATTTCGATCTAATTGTTTTGATCACCACAAAAATTTTCTGTACGTAAGCACATGCCTTTATATCGCATTCAAAATCACAAGGTAGTAAATTGAGTTAATCCTTCATATTTTACTAACGAGGGAATCTTTAGGAAAGATTGAAAGCACGAACAAAACACATTTCTCCAGAGCAACAACAAGAATTGGAAAAGTTGTCTGGGAGCAATTGCGCATTCTGATGAAACAAACGGTTTTGATCCATCACTTGAATATCTTTAAGATCCTCAAAAGTAATCCGTACACAAGCACATTCCTCTATAGTTCACGCTGATGGCACATGAGTTAGTCCTTTGTATTTTAATAATGGCAGAAACTTTAGAGGGTTTTTGGTGCATGGGTTTAAAGGGGATTAGGTGGAAGTGGGTTTTAATATCCCATGGATCATTGCAACGTCCTGTTTGGGACTGGGTTGTGAAGCCTCTTCTTGGAATCCGCGCCTGGGCAAGGGATTTCAGCATTCCTACTTTGGTCGGTGTTATGTGGACCCCACCATGATGTATGTGTTTTATCCACGCCGTCCATCCATTTTGAAATATAACTTTAGGGCTTGATCCCAAAAATGAGGTAGACATAAAACTCAGGTGGACCACACCATGGGAAAACAGTAGTGATTGAATTCCACCATTAAAAACCTCCTAGGGCCAACTGTAATGGTTATTTGACATCTAACGGTTGATTAGGTCATAAAGACTTGGATGAAGGGAAAAAATATATATCAGCTTGATCCAAAACTTTTGTGGCCCCAAAAAGTTTTTAATGGTGGCCGTTCAATCAACACTGTGTGGTCCACTTGAGATTTGGATCAAACTCAATTTTGGGCTCTTACCATAAAATGATATGGAAGAATGGGTGGATGGCATGGATGAAACACATACATCATGGTGGGGCCCACAGAGCACCGACCGGTAGTGGTAGGGTGATTTGCCAATCCGTTTCTATTCCAGACGCCAAGCCACGGGATTAAACAACAATCCCTGACACTACGTAATTATTGCATTTTCCTAATTCCATCCCACTTAAACCCATGTAATCCCATGCACCAAACACCCCCTTAGGAATGATTGAAACCTTACACAAAACACATGTTTCTCTGCAGCAACGATGAGAATTGGAGAAGTTGAATGGAAGCAGTTGTGCATACCTATGAGACGCAGAGGTTTTGATCCGTAACTCGAAGATCTTTAAGATCCGTAATATGGATCTAATGGGCAGCTGGTAGTGCAACTTTTAGCTAGTGAGGAACTAGGGGTTCAGACTGCCAAAATCTGTGACGAAAACAGCTTTCCGTTTTCTTACTTGGTGGATATTAGGCTGCCTAGCATCCAATGAGGCTTTTATGTCCAACAACCGAAATAGAAAGGGAATACTCCTGTGGAGCAAGTGGCATCAGACCACCATTTGACCCACCTCACACTCATAGATGATCTGTGATATCTGGACTAATTTACCGACTGTAAGTGAGATAAAAGCATGGGGACATGCATGGGGAAGAACTTCAGCAGAGTTTCCACCTCTCTACAGCACCATTTTGTTCCCATCCTCTAAAGTCATTTGTGTAGGATCCTACTTTGATTGGTGATGCATCTTATCGGTCTTCAGCAAGATGTTTAAGAGTACTTGAAAATAGAAACTTAATTGTCTTTGCCATGTCCAGCATGGAGAAAACCAAAGAAAAAGCCCCTTCAAATTTTATTTTCAATTTCATCTGGAAGTCAATCCATAGACCAATACCAAGTTATATACATAAATGAAGGTTGGCAAACTCAATGTTTGGACTTAACCCAGGTCAATAGGACCTGCCATGTGAGTCATGTAATTTAGTTATTTTATGGTCATAAATAGTACATAAAGGTAACAAAAAATGTGGAATTAATTATAACATTCATGATTCATGTTTAGAATCACATGAAGTGTGATTTGACCCTAGTACGACTAAAGCTTAAATCACGGCTAGTAGAGCACCCATATATGAAAATACATGCAATATTTGGGAGTTTGTGAGCCCCTCGTGAATGTGTTTTATCCTAGAAACAAGTCAACTCTAAAGTTGTTCGTCTTCCTCACTCAATTGCAAAGTTCATAGTTCCTCGATTGCCCTAGTAGTGATCAACACTACCATTGCAAGCCCCAAATGAGAAACCGAGAAAGAGAATGAGAAACGATATCAAAATGAGAAAATTAGCTAAAAGAAGCTAGTATGTCATCCAACGATAACATATTATCGACGATAACATATTATAAAATTACATCTAAATAGTGACTATATTATATTAATATCATACATGCTACATAGGGCCCATTTGCCTTTTCTAACCAAAAAACACGACGCTCAATTTATTTAGGAAAATATATGTAATTGTGTGTGTTATCCATGAACTCCTGTGGAGCACTATATGTTTCTCTCATGTTAATGTGTATGTGTGCCTTTTTTGGCTAACACTTGCTGCCCTAAAATCAAGGTATTCCGTAACGGCAATGGTGGTTGTAACAGCCACCACCATTACCTTTACGATACAAATTGTAACAACCGTTACGGCCCCCATAATGACCGCTACGGTCTCTCTTTTTTTATTAAAAAAAAACATATATCGTCCCCGTAATAGACCGTTATGGGGCCGTTATAGCCTTTACAGGGGTGCATAACGGGCCGTTATGGGTCATTTTTTACATAATGGCCATTACAGACTTTTTTTTTTAAAGATAAGAATTTATTGTAAAGGCGGCAAGAACCACCAGAAAGGCTACAAAAAAAAAAAAAAAAAAAATTACAACATCCCCCGACAAAAAGCAAACCCCAACAAACAAATTACAGCACCCAATCACGAAAGAGAACAAGGTTCTTAGAGAAAACCAAAGCCAAGGAAACACTCGATTATTTCTCTCAGCCCAAACCACCCAAAGAATGACCATCAAAACAGAGAGCCATTTCCTTTTGCCCAGACTACCACCTAGATCTGAATGCCACACACACATCAGATAATCAATCGAGGATGGCATCACCCAAGAGACGTCCACCAGGCGTAACACACTCCACCAAATATTGAAGGAGGACGGACAATGGCAAAGCAGATGGTCCACAAATTCTTCATCTTTAAGGCATATAGGACACATTGGGAAGAATTCTATTTCTACTTGCAAGCCAACCAAACGCCGCCACCTTTGGAGGAAAAGAATAGGCCCAGAACGGTGATTATGACCTCGTAACGTGTAATAGTTGCCATCGTTACCTTTACGTAACAGCCTTTACGGCAAACCATGCCTAAAACGCTCTCTCTCTCTCTCTCTCTCTCTCTCTCTCTCTCTCTCTCTCTCTCTCTCTCCTAACTTTGCCACTCTCTCTCACACTCTATTACTCTCGTTCTTTCTAAAAATGGCATCAATAAAAATTTATACATTATTTTTCACATTTGTGTATATGCATTCATTTGAGTAGTTGTTAGTTGACTCGTTATGGTCTAATAGTCTAATAAAACCATATTTAGAAAAAAAAAAAAAAAAAAATCACCTTGAGTCGCCCTATATATATATATTCATTTTATACATGTATATATATTCATTTTTCCTTAAAATTTTCATTTTTTTAAACAAAAAATTGTTTGGGGGTTGGTGCCATTGCATATGGCTATATGAGATTATGCCATCACATAAACACGCAACTCCCTTGCGTCGCACGAGATCGCTTATGCCATTTGACAACGCTACTTTTAACCGTTGTGAACTTTCACCTATTGTGCAATATTGCACGTGTATCTTTGAGAATATTTTGCACATGAATGGTGGTTTGGTGGCTCAAACGGTTGTTGAGTTTGGCCATGCCCTTTTATTTAAAGAGAATATTTAATAGACCACGAAAGCACAATCTAAAAACAAGAAAATGCGTGCTCGCTATGCTTGGAAGATGCTGAATTTGTCAGCCATCTTTTCCTCCATTGCTCATTCTCTTCTAATATCTGGAGGAGTGTTTTAGTTTTCACCGGACTTGTTTGGGTTATGCCTTCCTCGATATATAGTCTTCTTTGTTCCTAGCATGTGGAATTTTGAGGAGTGATTGGTAGGGGAAAAAAAGAAGTAGAGAATCCTCTTTCTCCCTGTCCTCTAGGCTGTGTGGGCAGAGATGAATAATCACAGCTTTTGAAATCTGAAGGTCTCCTTAGCCGAGGTGTTTAATAGGGTTCTCCCATTATTCAAAGACTCGGCTCATTGGTAATGTGGGGGCATTTTCACACTGGGCTCAAGTAGGGTGGCCTGTGGGATGCATGGGCACACTCGGGGCGGGTGGCCTACAGAATCCATGGATTTGGGGTCTGTGTGAGGCGGGTGGCTCGTGTGAGGCAGAACTCGTGGATTTAGGACCCACGAGGAGGGTTCGGCCAAAGACCTAACCCATTGATTTGGGGCCTGAGCTATGAGATAAAGGGATTAATTCGTCATGCTCTATCAGTTCGATCTTTTAGAGCAAGTGGTTAATTGTCCTGTATCAAATTGGTATCAGAGCGGGAGGTCTCATGTTCGAGACTCCTCACCGAGGGTGATTAATACAGGGTCATTTTCACACCGGGCTCGAGTGGAGTGGCCTATGGGATGCAGGGGCACACTCGGGGTGGGTGGCCAACAGAACCCATGGATTTGGGGCCCGTGTGAGGTGGAACCCATGGATTTGGGGCCGACGATGAGGGTTCGGCCAAGGACCTAACTCATGGATTTTATTTTATTTTTTAACGATAACTGCAATTTATTGAAAAAAAGGGGAAGCAAACAAAAGAGAAAAAATGAAAAAACTACGAAGAAATGGACTGCTGAGATAGCAGCGAGCTCCTAACCACCAAGAAACGACATATCTACCCTCTTTAAAGCATTTACATTAATGGCCCATTCGATCACCAATTTTTTAGCCTTATATTTAGGGCCTGCGCTATGAGATAATTGGATTAATTTACCATGCTCGATCAGTTCAAGCTTTTAGAGCAAGTGGTTAATTGTCCTGCAACACTTGAATTCTTCTAGGTTTTTAGGGTTTTTGTCAATCATGGGACTGATTTTGTTGTATTTTTAGCCTTTGTTGTTTCTTGTTTTATTTTTGTTTTTGTTTTTCCATGTTGTTTTTTCCTATTTCTGTTCTTTGTTTCTAGCCCTGCCTAATAAAATTCTTCATCTTTCCAGAGAGAGAGAGAGAGAGAGAGAGAGAGATCTTGTATCTTGAAATGTTGCCTTCGAGGGGGAGTGGTAGCCCATGCTAATTGCCATGATCCTCTACATGTCTTCCAAGCTAGTCAAGATCAATATCCATGCTCCAACTTAAGGGAGTGTCGGAAAATATATGCAAATGTGTGTGCTATGTTAACCGTGTAATCTTGTCGAGCACTATATGTTTCTCTCATGTTAATGTGTGTGAGTGTTAGTCTTTTGGGCTAATGCTTAATTTGTCGCCTAAGACTTTTCTCCAACTTTTTCTTCCCTCTTCCCCTTCAATATCTCTACTTTCTACTATTTAGTGTTTGTGTTTGGCAAGACCTCTTACCAAGACCTTATAACAAAGCAACGCAATGTGCCATGACTCAATCGGGCTTCAATTGACTTAGTTGAGTCATCGTGTCATGAAAAATCTTGAAAGAACTCAAAAGTCGATTCGATTTTATAGCCTCATAGGTCCAAACCTTTTTGACTTGGTGTTGCACAAAAATAGGGTCAACTTGATAGACTGACTTCTTACAGGAAAGTCCATGCAGCCATGTCTAGTTTTTTGCTGCTGTATCTAGGTAACATAGCATTTTACTAAGCCTTAAATGGTAAGGTGTCATTTCCTGGTTCTTCTAGATGATAAGATACACTACACCCTATACAATTATGACCTAAGGGCTTCGCTGAATGTGTTCGATCTATACTATGGCTTTTGGCACATTGGCTAGGTTCTTAACATTTGGCATTTGAGCCAACACCTTGTGTTTTTGTTCAAGTCATGAGAAGGTAATCCATGGACAGGGCAACCTGGACCAAGAGTGAAAGCCACTAAAAGGTAGAAAGGGCTACTTGGACATAGGCTGGAGTGAGAGCCACTGCAAAATGCCCATTTCAGACGTCATCTACAAAGTGGTGTGGTGCATTCCCATCCCTAATGGTTTAAGAGCTTAGCACGATACGTTCCATCAAACCTGGGGCTTTTGGCATATTGGTCAAGTTCTTAACATATAGCTTGCTTATTCCGCTGATATCTTCTCGAAGATGCTTTCCCGTCGCTTTTTTATTGTTGGAAAATAAAAAGGCAAAGAATTGGACATATTGACAACTGACATGTGGCAAACAATTGGACATATTGACAACTGACACGTGGCAAACAATTGGACATATTGACAACTGACATGTTGCACCTAGTGTTTCCACATATGTTTGGGCTTTGGTTTGTACTATCATTGTGGCCTTGGAGTAGAATCTCTACTAGTTCCATCTGTGGTCATTTGTCAGGTGGTAATATCCTGCAGCTATACATCATCAACAATAAAAATGTCCTCCACAGCATCATAGCCTTGGCACAACTATCTGAGGTCTGATTTACTTTCAGATCTTCCTTTCATCCTCTTTTCAGGTCCTTAATCCTTTCAAACTCCTCCTAGTTTTCAGAGCCATATCTAATTTTCATGGCACATGACCAAGTTAACTATGATGATCTCTTTCTAAATTCCATCTTTCCTAGTCTTCGCACACATCTATCTCAACGGCATCATCTCTGCAAGACTCTCTGCTCCTGCTGCTTAGTAACAGTCGAATGCTCAATATAGCATAGCCAATCAATAAGCAGTCTTATAAACATTTCCCTCCTAAGTTCCATTGGCACTCCATCCCTCTAGTTCTTAAATATTGAATAAAAATGGGAAAGAACAATGTTATCTTTCAACAGAGGAAAAAAAAAAAAAGCACAGTTTTTTATGTTTGTCATATAAATGAACAATAAGCAATCTATTTTGCACCTACAACGGCTCCTTCTTACACATAATACAAACTTTACATGAAGATGATGCTTGCCCTTTCAGAAGTGTTGCGCTACACAGAAATCAGAAATAAAAGAAAACATGATGATAGCAGCTTAGTTTGAGTTTTGTGAAAAAATGCCGGATATTATTAAACATACCCAAGAGACTTGATGCTGACCCCAATTAGTTGGGATAAGGCTTAGATGATGATGATCATTACCCAAGAGACTTGATCAATATTAAAGAACATAAGTGGTATAAAGGTAATCAAACTTAACCGCATCATCGATAGAGAAGCCTTTCGTCCACTTTATAAGGGTGCCAGAAGTGATTGAAAGTTGTCTCACTGGGAAAGAAAATGTAAAACCAAGTTCCCTCTGCCTGCCAACAGAAAGATGAAAACCTTCACCCTCTGTTTCGACAAATTTTGCTAGCTTCTCAGCAATGTAATCAAATAGTTCCTGAAATCGTAACAATTTTTAAATAGTTAGAAACAGGCAGTTTGAATCTGAAACAGCAGGTTCTACAGTAGTTTGAACTAGAAGGCGTTTGACACTTACGTGTGAACTTCTAGTCATCAAATGAGGGGGAATAGACACCTCCTCAAACTCCTGTTTAACGACACGGCCTTCCTTACCACCCAGCTGTACACGAATCACGCGGAAGTTTGTACCACCAAGATCCAATGCATAAAATACTCCATTTTCATCCCTAGAACAAAAATAATAAAAGGGAAAAATGTCTGTGAGTTTTCTAGGGTTGGGAAAGTGGGAATTGGGTTTAAATGTCGTTTTATTGACATAAAATTCCGAAAAGTAATCTACTACTTATCATCCCTTTTCACTTGGGTGTGATAACAAATAGATAGCTCTAGTTAGATTTTCCCAGAACACTGCAACTAGATGAAAGAACAACTTGCACAAACCATCACTCATATCAGAATAGGTAATTCCAAATCCTGCATATAAGAGATTTCCAAGGACCTAAAAGAATTGAAGGACTTAACCAAGTGACAAACATAGAACAATTAAATCAACTAATGTCCTAGAAATGGTGGATTTCTGGATCCATTGTAGGCTTTAACTTTAGATGGTATGGTGCAGACAATTCAACCAATTACAGAGACACAGTTCAATAGCTAACTCTTTGATTGTAATCAACCTATTTGATATACCATAAGATGGCGATTGATTGTAATAAACCTATGTCATAGTTTATTACATTGTGCCTGTCTGAGTTTTGTGCTCTGGTAGCCACAGTCCCCAGCCTAGATAAAGGTGGGGTCTTGCGTCAGGTTGGCAGCTGGCATAAAACTAATGCCATAACTTTCATCATGAATCCAAACAACCATTGATAGAATGGAATGGTGGAACAGGATTCATGTAGTGGACCCCAATTAATTGGTATAAGGCTTAAAAGGATAATGCTGATGAATCATAGTTCAATAGATTCGATGATATTTGACAACGTAGGGGTTCCATTGGGAGCTCCACAAAATTGAAATGACGGTCCTTCGATAATCCAGCTTCTGTTAGAAATCATTGCCAGGTTGGAGAAAGGTCAGGAAATGGGATTGGATTAGGAAACCAAACAAGTTAGACTACTTACGAGAGTTCTTCAAGAGACTGGGAATCCCTTTGATAAAGAGAGGTGAGAGCTGGACATACTGCTTCAATGTACAGAACAATTTTATTCGTTGAGTAAAAATGACTGTGTTTTGAAAACAAGAAGCTTTGGTTGATCTTTGGTTTCACTCAGATATCTGCTGCAGCAGACATGCACAGTATGGTCGTGGTGTGCCGTAACAGCCATTATGGGACCGTAAAGGCTGTTACGTAAAGGTAATGGTGGCAGCCGTTACATATTACAGGATCAAAAAGGCCGTAATGGCCATTATGGACAAAATGACCCATAAAGGCCATTACAGCCCCTGTAACGGCCTGTTACGCCCCTCATAAAGGTCGTAATGGTCCATGATTAGGCCAATACAGGTTTTTTCAAGTTTTTTGTTCAATAAAAATAATTATTAAAAAAAAAAAACAAAAAACAAAAAAAACAAAGAGACCATAACAGCCATTATGGGGGCCATAACAGCCGTTATAGCCTGTATCATAAAGGTAATGGTGGTGGCCGTTACGGCCACCGTTACCATTACAGAATATCTTGAGTACAGTACTTCACAGTACTGTCTCTTTCTTTTCTCCTCTATTTGCAATGGTTGTCCCTCAGACCAGGATTATGCCTCTTATTATGGTTTCCTTCTATATACTTGCATGTTTGTGCGGTTTTACATTTCGATTGTGCTAAGATACCCACTAACTTCTGACAACAAAAGCCACACATATCCAGCATCATGCTCTTTGACACATGTTGTATCTTGTAACCTGAGATCAGATATATAAAGCATGATTTTTATTTTTTCCATCAAATACAAGTGATGAAGTACATGATTTAAAAAAAGCCTAAGAACCAGAAATCTGATACGGTGTGGACACCAATATCTGCATGCGTGGTCAACTTCATACAACAGTATTTGAGGACTAACGACATATGAAGGAGCTGACAGCTACAATCTGGATCACCATAAAAACAACATAAAAGAACCAAGTGATTGTCCATAAATAGTTCTCCTTGTTTTAGAAGAGAAGAATTCTTTACGATAACACACACACACACACACACACACACACACACACACACACACACACACACACACACACACACGTATAGTGATCTCCTGCGAACCAGACCGCAGGAGACCTTACATGCGAGCGAACATGGGGGCGGCTCATGGGGGCGGCTCATGTGGGCCCCACCATGTGTGTTTCCAAAATCCACTCCAGCAGGATGGAAATTCAGTCATACGGTTCGCAAACCAGGCAGGTTCATAACTCAGGTGGGCCACACAGAGAAACTGTTGGAAGGGAAACGCTTACCCTTGATTTTTACGCGGCCCCCCGTGACCTTTATGTACAATCCACTCCAACCATCAATTGCGTCATCCATTGCCATGTCCAGGGCCCAAAAATCAGGTTGACCCGTGATTTATGTGGCCATACGAAATGAAATAGTTGGGAGAGGGACGTCCACCATCGATTTTTTACAGGGCCCACCGTGATGAATATGTGAAATCAACTCCAAACATCAGCTGCCTCGTGAAAAGTTTACCTGAAGCCCAAAAATTAAGCACATCTATGATTTATATGGGCCATACTTAGTGAAACAGTTTGGATGGCGGGTGTCCCCCTGCATATTGTTTCCACTCGTGTGGCCCAACTGAATCATGGATGCACATCTGATGGTCAGAGTGGATTTCACATACACATCAAGGTGTGGGCCACCCGAGCCCAACCCGACTTTGCTTGCACGTAAGGTCTCATGCAAGACTCATGTGTGTGTGTGTGTGCTCATCATTTACATCAAATATATGCATTTCTTTCATACTATTAAAGCTGTAATTTTATTTGCAAAATACTCTAAAGAATAACCACCACTACGCTTGTCCTCCTTCATTTCTACTCAAATTTATTGAAGTTTTAATTCTGTTTGCAGAAGACACTCCAAAAATCTCCAACTCTTTGCGAAATTCAAGCTTGTAAAAACAAATGTAAAGAAACTGCCTCATAAAGCAAATACAATAGTTCTAGTGGATCTTTCTTGTTCCTGGGAAGGAGAGTCTTCATCAAATGAGCAAAGAGAGTATACAAAGCAAGAGAATACACTCTCTAGTCTTCAAGGCAATGACAGAGTATGTAATGCAGGGGCATTTTCACACCGGGCTCGAGTGGGGTCACCCGTGAGATGCAAGGGCACGCTCTGGGTGGACGAAGCCCACGGGGGAGGTCTCGTGTTCAAGACTCCTCACCGAGGGTGATTAATGCGCATTTCACACTGGGCTCGAGTGGGGTAGCCCATGAGATGCGGGGACACACTCGGGGTGGGGCGGCCCATGTGATTTAGAGCCCACGAGCCCACGAGGGGGGTTCGGCCGAGGTCCTAACCCATGAGATGTGGGGCCTGGGCTATGAGATAAAAGGATTAATTCGCCATACTCTAACAGTTCGAGCTTTTAGAGCAAGTGGTTAATTGTTTTGCATCAAATTGGTATCAGAGCGGGATGTCTCATGTTCGAGACTCCTCACCGGGGGTGATTAACGTAGTGGCATTTTCACATCGGGCTCGAGTGGGGGTCACCTATAGGATGCAGGGGCATACTCGAGGTGGGCAGGGCCCACGGGGGAGGTCTCGTGTTCAAGACTCCTCATCGAAGGTGATTAATGCACATTTCACACTGGCTCGAGTGGGGTAGCCCGTGGGATGCGGGGACACACTCGGGGTGGGGCGGCCCATATGATTTGGGGCCCACGAGCCCCACGAGGGGGGTCAAACTGCTAATTATACCTAAATATCATCACATACTTAACAGTTCCATCCAAATTTCGCAATTATATTGAAACAAGGAACTACCAAAATGTGGACTATAAAGAAACTCCATCCATTCAACAAAAATGCAACATCCAGTTTGGTTAATCAGTCCACATGCAAGGTCATTGCCTACCCCAAGTCCCAACATCCAAAGTGCCCTAAATTGATAAGTTCCAATCATCCCAACAAAAGACATTAACCAAGGAAACTACCCAATATTGAAACAACAAAAACCAAGATTTAAATAGTTAAGAGAAATATAAAAGAAGTCATGAATCGCTGAGCGGCCCCTCACATGTGGCGGTGGAATACATGTTAGAGATCCGTGCATACTGAACGCTTGTCAAATCTGGGCCATTCATCAAGAAGGATGCACTGTGAATATGCCATATACCAAAAATATGGGTAGTACAATCATCAAGTGAGTCACACATTTATGTTGAATTTTTACCAATGGACTTTTTTTCTTCTGACACCCATTTGTTGTCATAAAAGTTTCACCAACCTGATTTGAGGACCAACATTACTTTTGGTCCATGGCATGTTCGCAGTGTACCCTACTTGTACCTAATGAATGGCCTGGATCTCTACGACTACATACACATGCACAATCTCTGACACATTCCGGGCCCATGCATAAAGGGGCTGCCCACTGAATCATGAACCCAAAATACATGAAATCCAATGAGGAAAGAACGAAAGAAAACACCAAAGGGTATAGCTGAAGCACCAAGAAAAAAGAGAAAGAACAAACAAAAGATAAGGATATGAAGAAGATAAACACAATGAAGCTCCAAATGTAGGGGTGCAAAAGCAGTAAATCAACTAAACTCAGAAAAAATAAAATAAAATAATAAAAAAATCATTAAGAAATTAATGGAAAATTCTATTTCTTAAGGGGCGAGGAGAGGTTTGCTAAGCCGCATGCGTGTACCAGGCACTTCATGTACACACCACCATGTGTGCTACAAGATCCAATCCACCCATCAAGGTGTCCCACTATGTAGATTTGCAGGCGCAAGAATCAGGTCAACCACTAATCAGTTGGGTGGTAGTTTACAAAACAAATTGAAGAATTACCCTCATTAAGCATTCTCTCTCAAATTTCCCTGTCTGCTTTCTCTCCCTCTTTAAGTGTCCAAAATCTGTCATTGACCACATTGATAGATTACGAAGAGATTTCCTCTGGGAAGGGGGTGATGAGGGTAAGAAATTCCACCTTTCGAACCAGTATGAGGTCTACCAGCCTATTCAAGAAAGGGGAGAGAGTACCAGACAATTAGGCTATGTTAATAAAGCTCTTCTTGATAAGTGGGTCTGGCACTATGGGGTGGAGGAGTCCAGTCTTTGGAGAAATTTTATCAAAGCCAAGTATCGCTCTTCCCTCGAAGTCTGGTGCACTAGGGATTCCTCCCTCTATAGGGCTTCTTTCTTATGGAAATCAATGGCAGGTGACCCCTGTTATTTTTGTTAGTTTTAAATTCTTCGTTGGAGAGGGAAAAAGAGTTAGATTTTGGGACGATGTTTGGCATGGTGACATTCCTTTGGACAGCACCTTTCTAGGGCGACTTTGTTTATTAGGGAGTGGATCCCATGTTTGTTTAGTAGGGGTTTGGGTACCTGTTTGTATAGTTTTTTCTACTTTTCTTTTTTCTCTTTTGTTGCTTGCTTGTGCAGTTCTCTTCTTTGTGGCTATTCTAGCCCTAATAATATTTCCATCTTTCCAAAAAAAAAAAAACTGAAGAAAATTTGGCTGAAGTTTCTAAGCCGTTGAAATGTTTCCTACACCGTGGCCCACCTGATGGGTAAACCAGCCTGATTTTTGGTTAACAACATCTTCAAGGTCCAACACACTTGGTGGAGAGCTTTGATATTGCACCTGTTTTCCGTGCTGGCATGTGTGGTGGCATGCAGATGGTATAACGTGTACACACTTGGGAGCTCGACAAACCTTGGAGATACGATATTTACACAATGTTTTCCTGCACATAACCATTTTCTCTAGCTTCCAATTCAATAGTGGTAGTACTAAATACTCTACCACCAACATTAGAAAGAAAGGGATGTATGAATAAAAATGAGGTGCGAATAGATAGAATCAAACACCCAAACTTATGTATGGTTTTTTTTTTTTTTTACGACACAGGGTGTCCCTACCCCTCTTGAGGCGAGACTATTCCATGCGGATTCATACAATCGCACGCAATTACCAAACTTATGTACGATTTAGTTATCATTTAATTGATTGAGGAGGCAGGATTCACCGAAAAGCCTATTTCCTCATCGTTAAAAAGAAAAATATAAAAGAAAAAAAAAAAAAAGAAGAATTAGAAAAAAAAAAAAAAAAAAAAAGAGAGAATTCCACAATATCAAGGAAAAAACATAATCAATAACCCTTTGGATTTATTCTAACCCTGACTCACCTTTACTAGACCCAGTTGTGTTGGGACACTTGTAGGGCCCAATCAGTCAATCTAGACAGCCATTAGGTCATCATAGTTCAAATTCAAGGTATTCCATAACAATAACGGTGGCCGTAATGGCCGCCACCATTACCTTTACGATACATGGTGTAACAGCCGTTATAGGAGCCATTACGATCTTTTTTCTTTAATTGAAAAAAAAAAAAAAAAAAAAACTGAAAAGCCTACATCGGCCCCTTAATGGACCCTTACGGGGCCATTACAACCTTTACGGGAAGTGTAACAGGTTGTTACAGGAGCTATAACGACCATTACGGTTCATTATTCCCATAACAACCATCACGGGTTTGCTCCCTATAGGTGTGGGTTCGACTCCCCTCCTCAGCATTACACAATACACGTGGATGCAGGTGATTGTGTGTATCCTCAAGGAATAGTCTCACCTCAAAAGGGGTTGGGACACCCTGTGTCAATAATATATATATATATATATATATATATATATATATATATATATATATATAACAGCCGTTACAACCCCGTAACGTGTAATGGTTGCCACTGTTACCTTTATATAACAGCATTTATGGCCCCATAACGGCCTTTACTGCAAACCATGAGTTCAATGGAAAATATGTGAAAATAAAATTGATCAGATGATCCAGTCCATCCGCCTTAAGTTTATAGCCATTCGTTTTACAAGCCACGGACTGGATGGTTAAGGTGGCCTGATAGATGTGATTCTTTACAACCATAAGCAATCGATGATGATCAAAAGGATGGCACAAACTATAGATTACAGCCAATTTTTCTATTAGTGATCTTGAGCATCCGTCTTATAGGCTATTGATTGGACAATTAGAATCATCCAGTCAGTGTGATTTTTGCATGGTAGCTATCAAAGTTTGCTGAACCTAATGGACAGTTCAGACAAATCGATTGGGCCATCCAATTAGCGGGATGCAGCTAGGAGCACTACAGCTTATACAAATTTTAAGTTGCAAGCACTTGAAAAGAGTTTCAAGTGTCAACTGTTTACATGCGATTCTGTTTAGCTTTTAAGTGGTGAAGTGTGTGTTTGGCTGACTTGCAAGTTGTTTACAATGTATAAAATGGGTATTTGCACCAAATAGAGCTTGGGGTGGTAAATCCTGCCAAAGTCTGCAAGTTACATAAAAGGCTTTATTTTTGTGCACATGCTGGATGGATTGAATGTCCTACACCCATCACAGTGAGCCCCAAACCCAATCTGGAAGGCTTTTAATGGTCAACATCCCATCCCAAATGTTCCCTCTTGTGCTGCCCATTCGATGATCAATCAGGTTATTTTTTGGGGCTGTTGGAGAGCATCAAGAGATGCGCATGATGAACAGATTGGATGTACTGTGCACATCACGGTAGGCCCTAGATATCATGCCCCCACATATCATGAGTGTATATCAAACATTTTGTTCTACTACTTATTATGCTTAGTGTGTCTCAAACATTTTGTTCTACCACCCATAAAGCCTTTTTCGGTTGTAAACACTTTACCTATAGGGAAAATTTTGCCATTGCTTCCAAAAATGATAAAATAAAAATAGAGAGAGGGGTGGGGGAGTTTATCTCTTAATTGCGTACACCAGGCAAATTTTGCCATCGCTTCCAAAAATAAAATAAAATTAGAGAGAAAGAGAGAGAGAGAGAGAGAGGCAAATTTTTCTATACGAACACTTGCCTGTAAATCCTTTTAAGGATTTTTACCTGCATCCAAATGACTCCTCAAAGAATCAGAAAATTTGTAGGAAAAAAAATCACAAAATCAGAAATTTTAAAAGAAAAGAGAAAACATGCTTTCCTCTCAATCAGCAAGTTCAAGTTATCAAAAAGGGTAATTGGAACTTCCACCAACAAAGTTGTTAATTCCAGCCCCTGACGTGGAAGTTGGTCATTGGCCCATTTCAGGAATTGATAAAAACACTCAAAGAATAGAAACACAATCTACCCTAGTGGGGGGATATATCAAATTTTGAGTGTGAAAATATCATCCCACCACACCAAAAAAACACTACCATGTAAAAGAAGAAAGAAAAGAAAAAAATGAAAACAGGAACAGGAACAATTAAAATGAAAGAACATCAACAAAAAATGAGAAAATATAGAAAGAAAATTTCAGTACCCCGTCGGCAGATTGTCCACATAGCTTATCAGCATCTTGAGCTTGCTCCCGCCCTCGGACGCCAGCCCAGCGTGCATCTCCACCGTCATCGCATCCGCCACTTGTCTCAGCTTCACGATCGGCGTCCCGCATTTCTCCTCGAATTCCTTCAGTATTGCCATCGCGCGGCCCCACCTGCCCGAGCTACGCATCCGGTGCCGCACGATCAGTGCGGCCACTGCGCACGCGGTGGCAGCGCACACGACCGCCGCTCCGACAGCCACCTTCCCCATCCGAGATTTTGAAAACAAAGCCCTAGATCCGTACGGATCTTTCTCAAAACCCTAGCTTTTCGTCTTGAAGCGTGGAGATCCGCTATTGCCCCTGCCAGAAACTGAAATTGCGGGTTTCTTGATTGGCGAGTTTCAGAAATGCATAGGGATCTGAAGAAGAAACATTGGATCGAAAGGGGTTTTAATGGAAAATCGACGAATCAGAGAACGAGAAAAATAGAAGGTAGGAACTTTTTCAGAATTCTGTTTTTCTTTTTTTTCTTTTTTCTTTTTTCTTTTTTCTTTTATGTTCTTCTTCCTCTGCTTCTACTCTTTCGTTTTCTGGTGAACTTATGAATAAAGAAGGTGCATCGTAAGGTCGGAGAAATGCCCGGAGTATGTTTCAAATTTACGAAAATAACCCCATAGGTATCAAAATTAATCGAGACTGAATCGGATGAGGATGCACGTCCCATAATCCCATAGTAAAAAAAAACTTAATACTCTGGAAGAATATGATGGGTGATACGCAGGCATTTAGAAATCACCAATAACTTGCATTTTTAAAATGCAAGTGATTTAAATAAAACCTTCCAACTCATGAGCACAAATTTAGTTGTATCATAATCCAAAAAGCTAGGCTTATTTAATTATCTAAATGATAGATTGAAACATACTTATTGGACGGTTCAGAGTGAAAAATATCCAATGGTCTTACTTCAGCAAACAAGTGTCCACGAATCAGAGCTTAGAACAGTTAAGAAAATTTTATTTTTAGATGGTAACTTTTATACAGTGAGTTACGCAGTTTATTCGGTTTAATTTTCGTTGTTATTGCCACGTATATCATTTCTAAGTGCATGTGTATCAACCGTCACATGCAGCCGGATTATCAAATTATTCCACATGATTCATACAAGTGCCTGAAGCGGCTTTATTTGATGCTTGGCAGAGCATGACGCTTAATGCGTACTTACTCTGAAACTGTACACGCGGCATAGGTTTTCTTTTCTTTTCTTTTCTTTATTTTTTTAACATACGCACACACACCCCCACACACCCACGCCGGTGGAATTTCACCCCATACAGATACTCGAACCTTTGACCGGGTGTTGAAACTCATGAGAGTCTATCACCCGAGCAAGAATAAGGATCCTAAACGCGGCATAGGTAACTATCATTAACTAAACAGTGGAACGAACTTTCGCTAAGCCACAGTCCCAAATTAATATTTGTAAACAATTCCTGTGGACGCCTATTTGAAATAGTACCATTGGATTTTTATTTTATTTTCTTCATTTTTAACGTCCATTAAGGTCCACTAATCGTACGGTCAAATGATCAAATGAAGGTTGACGATAGATCTAAACCGGTACCTTATTTGGAGGGTTTATTTGAATTACCTGCTAACCAGCTTTTTTCTTGGATAAAATTACACGTTGGGAGCGGATTAGCTGTTACCCGATGACAACTCAGTGGGTGTTACCCTTACCATGTGGGGCCTACGTTGATGAATTTATTTCATATCCATGTTATCCATCCGTTTTTTAAGATCGCTTTAAAAACTTTATACTGAAAATTAAGCATATCCAAATATCTGGTGGGATACATCACTGGAAAAAATGATAAATAACAATTAAAAGCTTTTTATATGCTACAAAAGTTTTGTATCAAATTAATCATTATATCATAACTTCATCCGGTTCCGATCGAAATTATCAATGGGTTGGATGGCAAATAAGCATTATGGATTTGCTTACCGTCATCATTGTTACTTGTGGTGTGATCCACCTAAGATTTGGATATGATTAAGGTTCTACAACATGTATTAAAATGTATTTAAAAAACGGATGGAGAGAGTGGATGTAAAATATATCTTTAGGGTGGGCCCTACGGTAAAGGTAACACCCACTACGCTGTTACCCGAGTAACACCTAATCCGTGCTCCTGTACGTTTACCGAAAAAGGTCAAAAAAAAATCGCTGAATATACATAATCCAAATCAAGCTGAATATAGATAATTAAAGATAATGACCAAAGTATCTTTAACTGATGACACGAGGATTGCTAGGCTCTCAAGCGCCCTCTCCACACGCGTCACACTGCCAACGTGGCAAGCATCTGGGACATTCGAGGGATGCACCGTGACGCTGGTCCTACTTACAATCAGGCTCGCAAAATCATCAGGTGGTCCACGCAGTACGAAAGTTATGGATGGTCGGAAAACCTTACGAACGGTACATATTTAAAGCACGTGTCACGTGTGATATGTAAACAAGCATATTTTTGTACGGTAAACTGCACTTGCGGGCTCCGCCTTATGCACGGTTGGGATGTATGGGAAAAAAATCTTATTTGGCACGTGTGATAAGGCGTAGATGATGATGATGATGCGTGTCATGGCGCGTGTGGAGAGAGGCGCGAGCGGTAGTAGCAAACCTCTAGATACCAAGCGTGATTTGGGGTGTAGTAAAGGAATAAACACCCTCGTGTGCGTTGATAAGATCTAGACCGTTCATCAGATGGGTTCCACCGATGGAGTGTCTAGAGGGGCGTGGACTGGGCACTAACCTCATCCACACGTAGCTAAAGATGAACGGTCCTGTCAGGGGATCTGTAGAGCCCACCGTGATGTACACGTTTTTATTTAGCTGTCCATTTATTTTGACAAATCATTTTAAACCATGAGTTAAAAAGAAGGCAGATAAACCGTCATATGGTGGGCCAAGGAAGAAACTACTCCTTTTTTTCGTTAATGCCTAAAATGATATGTCAAAATAGATGTACGGTGGGAATAAAATATATACATCATGATGTGCTTCACGGATCCCTTGACAGTACCGAGCTCGATTACAGTGATCAGATGATCTTAGCCATCCGATCGGCTCCCTGTATATGGGCGCTAAAAAAGGATTAAAATAAGAAATGGTCCATTAGTGGTGTCCAGATTGTCGATCCAACCGAAAGCTATGGTTGTTCGGTTATTATAATTTTTCTGAGCCACCGATCATCCACTGTAGGCCCAGATGAAAGGTCGAGATGTCGTCTACATATCCCGCGTGTTGGAGTTTTACGCATCGGGTACAGCTGTATCCGTGATTTATGCAAGCTTTTAGTGTTGATATATCACTCGTGTGGGACATCCGTACCATGGAAGCGGTTCGCCCGCTAGAAGAAACATAACTAACAAATCAGGCCAGTCCGATCATCAGATGGGCCACACTTTTGAAATCAATGGACAATCAATGGTCTGACTCGACAAACAGGTGTGTCCCACAAAACGGATGGATCAGTCTGATTTTTTATAAGGATGGTCTTCATGGTGGGGCCTATGATTTTCATGGCATTGATTTCCTACATAAGCATAAGTTGAACGTTAGTGGGAAAAATGATACAGCACCACAAGGACGTTGCCTGGTGATCACTTCTCCAATCCGTTACAGCGTGTGAGTTGGCCTCCAACATTGAATTCTTCTTATCTTAAAAGACATAACTGCCTGTCTACGTTGTCTAGTCATTTCGGGATAACTCCTGTGGATGAGCTCACCACGCTTTAATGAAGCAATTGCAACACGAGAAAGATTACATCATCGTCTTATAAGGTGAAGCGGATTAGGTTATACCCCGGCCTCGCACAAGACGGTGCGGCTGCTTTTATGTATGTATTCTCCTCCACACCGTCCATCCGTTTTTCAAGATCATTTTAAGCCATTATTTTAAAAATAAAGCAAATCGAATTATCAGGTGAACTATACCATAGGAAATAGTGGTGATTGAACGTCATATCATTAAAAACTTCTTATGGCACGGCTTAATGTTTCCGTAGTGTTTATTTGTTATCCAATTTATTAATAAGGTCACGTAAGTCTTGATGAAGAAAAAAGAAATAAATAAATATTAGGTTGACTTATAACTTCTTGAGTCTATTAATGGTCAATCACCACTATTCCCTATCCTATGTCCGCCTTATTATCAGATCTACTTCATTTTTATGAGATAGAAAAATGGATTAACACCACGGATGCAAAATACATACATCAAGGTGGGCCCATTATAAGGAATGCACTTTCTTGCCTGAGTTTGGGTCTCACTTAATTTGCTTCCATTAGGAGGGGATTGGTTACTTCCCCACCAGGACATCGCTGGCTATGGATGGTCCTAAAAGGGATATGTGAGACCCAATGTGATATATTTTTTTAATCCACGCTATTTGGCTATTTTTTCAGATCATTTTAATTGGTGAGACCAAAAGTGAGGCAGATCAAAGGCTCAAGTGGACCACACTATAGGAAGCGGTAGTGACAATGATGCCCATTGTTGAAAACTTCAGCTGTATATTTATTTGTCATCCAACATGTTCATCGGATCACATAGATGTGGATGAAGGGAAAACGTAACTATCACTTTGATCCAAAACTTATATGGCCTCCAAGAGGTTTTCAATGGTAGGCATTCAATCCCCACTATTTTCTCTGGTGTGGTCCACTTAAGCCTTCGATTTACCTCATTTGTGAGCTCATCACCTAAAATGATATGTGAAAATTGATAGACCGCATGGATTAAATAAATATATCGCAGTGGGCCCCACAAAGCCCCCACCAAGACCATCCATCTCTAGCTAGGTCTAGGTGGGAGGTAGTACTCAATTTTGAAATTTTCATAACATATAAAAGTATTTTAAAATTACAAATTATTTTTCTTCGCTCTTTTAAGTGGCAGTGAGCAAATCACAATTTAGCTTACCTTTCAAGAATTAAATGGTCATGCTGTCTCACACCTTTATGAGATCAGACCTTTCATCTATTGGGCCCCACCACTGATGGCAGCGTACCTAAAAATCACACTAGTTAGGTGGTCTTGAAAACTGATTCGAGATTCTAATTATTGTAAAAAGGTATTTGGAAAGAAAATCAATTACGGAAGTTTGATTAAAAATAATCCTCTAATCAATGGCTAGTATATTATATAGCTTATAGATCTTTTTTTGTGAAGTCTCCTGGTAGTGGGATACATTAGACATAAATAAATAAATAAATAAATATATAAATAAAAGGATGGTGCAGCCCTTATTGTGGGCCTCACTTTGATGCGTGTATTCTATATCCACACCATACCTCCACTTCTGCAAGATCATTATGAGATATGAGCCCAAAAATAAAGTGATCAAAATCTCAAGTGGACCATACCATAAGTAATAGTGGTGATTGAATGCCCCACCATTAACAACTTCCTAGAGCCCACATTAATGTCTTATAATGTTTATTTGTTATCGCACTTGTTGACAAGGCTTCGTAAACCTAGATGAAGGGAAAAAACAAATATCAGCTTGATCCAAAACTTTTGTGGCTAATAATAAGTTTTAATAGTCAATCACTATTGTTTCCTAGAGTATGATCCACCTGAGATTGGTATCTACCTCATTTTTTAGCCCATTCCCTATAATGATATGGCAAAATGATAGACAACATTGATACAAAATACATGCATCAAGGTGGGGGACCACACTCAGGGCCACAACTCATCCAGTCCCCGTTTGACAAGTGCACGAAGATTGAGTACCTGATAACTAAGACATTAACCTTTATAACAGGATAATATCTATTATTTCTTCATTCTCATTCTTGTTGTTTGAGGAGTATCATTTCTGCACTCATTTCATAGGGGTTTGCTACAATACATCCCACTGCATTGTTGTTTTTATTTTTAAGTCCACTGCATTGGATCTATGGTCATGTTGTAATGATCCAAACCATTTACACTACGTACCTTTATATGATGATACCTGAAATCATCTTTGTCACGCCTCGAAATCCAGGTACAGAGTGTGCACCCTCAGACCCGAGTTTCAGTTCGTAACTCGTACACAAAGTGTACTAATTTAATTCCTTAATCAGTTTAATCAGATATGATAATTATATTCAATCTAAGTTCCACCATAACTTCAATCACACATACATAACACTTAGCACCAATCAATCAGGCATATATAAATCTTGACAACTCTTAAAATAAAATAAACCTTAAAATCATTCATTTATTATAGCATCGTACTATAATTATATTTATTTCATGCTAACATTGTTTCAAAAAAATAAATCTAAATAATTTCTTAAAGTCTCAAAATCAATACCAATATGCATTATATGTTAATCAAACTATGCTAACAAATATAACATATAATCAGAAATTGTCTAATGTCGCCACTTCATCTTCAGATAAGTATGGTTATGTTTCACATGGATCATGTTCATGTACGGTGCATCCTTCTGGTTCTTGCGCCATATCATCTGCTAATGTCTCCTCTGTACGGTTTTTCCATCAATAAAAATATAAGCTGGGCAGGCTTAATGAAATAACCCAGTATGGTTCATAATCACAACAATTAAAATAACATAAAAATGGATGTACAATGATATGAATGCAAATGATGTATGAATGCATCAGATGAGATGATCTTCCATCTGCTTGGGTTGGAGGTCGTCAACCCGCATCCACCCGTTGGGTAAGCTTCCACCTTTCGGTAGGCTTGGGCATAACCCGCATCTGGTAACGCTCTACCAGGATCGACATTTCTTACAGCGAGGGCCCGTAGGACCGATCATGTATTATGCAAATGTAATAAATGATGGATGATATGTAAATGCATATTTTTCATATTTAGCATAATTGTCTTGATCAGAATATTCGCACATGAATTTAACATACAATTATCATAATAAAATATTCAAATCAGTATATCAATCAATCAAACAATCACAAACGATTTATTTTAATTTTAATGAATCATGAAACAAGTTGGGTTACTCACCTGAGTCTGGTAATATAGAATCCATAAGGTAATTAGGTTGGTTGGAATTCAGAGATCCTATCAGTTATATCAACAACATTATTCTTCATCTAGTTATTTTACATGGTGGGGCCCACCTTAATATACATTCTAAGTGGCCAAACTCTAAATGATCAAATAATTAAAATTATATGTTTATTTAAATTTAATTATCAAGATTTAGATTTTCTTTTTAAGATCTTGAAATTAAATGTCAAATAATTAATCGGGGTGGCCCACCGGATATGATTGGATCATCCAGATTCTTGAGGTATTATCATGTTTTACCTCTACACATTAGATGGATGGTGTGGATCTAACCACATATACACCGATGTCCCATCTCGACCTTCTACGCCAAGTGATACCAACACTTGCACAAAAATCTAAAATTTCTTTATTAAACACTTCTAGATCTGACTAATGTGGCTCATCCGATGGTCAAGTTGATCTGAAAATTAAGGCCCTTATATATTTTGGTCTTAGGGATCATATGATCTGTACAGATCTATCTTAACACAATCTGATTTCATCCATTCAATTTATTCTTAAAATATTAATAACCAGATCTAAAATCATAAAAACATCACTTTATTAAGATTGACTCTACACACCTATACAATGATCGTGTGGATGATCCACACCATTCATTGTATAGATTAAGAAGAAATTAACAACATAATAAATAATTAAAAAGATCTAATGATTAGAACTTACCTGATTGAGCCTTCTTAGAATTTTCTCTCCCTTATTCTTCGGAGCTTCCTATTTTTTATTTTTTTTTAAAGAAACTTTTCTTGATAAGATAGGATGGGTACATCCTCTCTTATCCTGAATTTGAAGTTTTTTATGACATTTGATTAAAAAATTTATTATTACTACTCCAATAATCAATCCCTAAACCTCTCTCTTAACTAAAAATGTCTCTAACAACTCAACTATTAATTTGTTTTTATTTTTTATTTAAAAATAAAATCTTTAAATATTTATTTTAATTTTTTTAATGCACCGATTTTAGGGTTGTTACAATCTTCAAGATTGGAAATTTCAATCAATGATATGAAAAATAACGATTAATTAAAGGAAATGCTCCATACGCTTAAGGAAAAGAATACATGATCGAAGGGTTGAAATCTTTTCAATCAAAGAGTTTTTTTTTTTTTTTTCTTTCTCTTGATATTCCCATCCATGTTAAGGAGTATTGTCTCAACAGTTTGAACAATGGAAACATGAACACAGATCCAAAAATTACAATTGCGGCATAAGAAAAGCAATAAGTGTGACAAAGCTCTTGGGTGATTATGGCCACTCCTACAATCAAGAAAATAAGTGTGGCAAGCCCCTTGGGTCATAGGGACTTGACTCCAACTACAATGGACCACCATTTTGAAAGTCGTTTTCATTCATCCTCATGTCCAGTTAACCATTTAAACTATTCAACTTATGTGTGAATCATAATTTTAAACTCATTTTAAATCCTAATCAAGAAATACTAATTATTAAATTGATAGCTATTAAATGGATTGTAAAAATAAAATGGTGTGTCACACGTTCGAAGAATAAATTAAGGGATGGGGATTGGGTACTACCCCGCCCATCCCTAGATCGGAATAGATAGGAGCTAAGAGGGACCACTATGATGTATGGGTTTTTATCCACATTGCCCGTCAATTTTGCTATATCATTTTTGGGCTTGCACTTAAAAATGAGGCAGCTCCAAGGCTCAAGTCAGTCACAAAATGAGGATTAAACACATACGCGTGTTTTGGATCAAGCTGATATTTGTGTTTTCCCCTCATCTAGTCTAATTTATGTGACCTTATGAAGAGGTTGGATGACAATTAGCCATCACGGTGGTCCCTAATAAGGTTTTAATAGTGGATGTCATTATCACCGGTGCTTCAAGTGGTGTGGTCCACTTGTGCCTTAAATTTGCCTTATTTTTGGGGTTTGTACCCTAAAATGATAGAATTTGGATCCTTTGTTTGTGAAAAATAGGGAAATCCTGTTTACCTGTAGCAGTCAATGATAATATTTACCAATCACAATGCAAGCAAATAGGATCTACCCGTTCGTCACAAATAAGGGATTCAAATTCAAAACCATATGGCAAAATGGTTGAATAATGTTGATAAAACCAATTCAGTAGAGTGGCTCACCGTAGACCCAATCTGTTCCTAGCTAGGGACAAGTAGAGCCTAGTTTGGTATTGTGGATGGAATGCCTAAATTGATAATCCCTTATATTTAGAATACCTCAAGTAGTGTTTGGCACCATGGATTCAGAATCCCCTGTAATTTAAATATTGCTCTGCATTTAAATTAAGTAGCATATTTATGAGAATTTGAATTTAATTATTAAATCAACTTTAATATTCTTAATTAGTATACATATGTTTATGTTTTGACAAAATAAATTTAATAAGCCCATTGAAATATATATTTTAACAAAAAATGATAAAATTTTAAGGGTAAGATAAGCCACAATCACAAGATCGTGATCGAGCTACTAGACAATGTTTTTTAACTGTTGATTTATATAACTAATGTTTAAAATAATATCCCAAAATAATCTGGACAACTAGATGAATAGCATGTATACATCATACATACATTAAGGTGGGTCCCACGGTAAGCTCCGCATTGTGGTGGGTGAGGCCGGGATCTCACCTAATCCGCTCTCTAAAACAATGTATGTAAGGTAAAATTACGTATTTGATATTGGGGGCATGGCAATTTTGAAATATACGATGGAAAAGCCCATGGGCACACCAAATAATAATGTGATTCACACATTTTCATTGATCTTAAAATACTAATAAAAGGGTATTTTAGTCATTTAAGATGAAAAGATTTTGGAGGTGTCGTTGTGAGAGTCCATCATCGAGGGGCATTTTAGTAACTTTCATTGTATAATGACAAAACCCCAAGATGAGGGTTTCATGAGGCTTGTGAGTCTGTGACTGACCACCTGCGGATTCCTGTCCAAAAGAGGAGGGGATAATCAGGAGGCATACTAGTTGCAATCGCTCGAGTGCAATTTGAAAGTACACTCGCCTCGTACGTGCATACGATGCATACGTGTGAAACATCCAATCCACTCATCTGGCTATCCTAGAAACTTAAATGACATTTAAGAAGGAAAAACCTATAAGATTATCATTTGACCCGAACATTTTTAAAATAAATGGACGGTTGATATAAATTGACCATTATTCACGTTTTTTTTACATTTGTGGCCCATCTAACCATTATGTATGGCAGATTTTACATGCATGTGATCTGCAGATCGAGAGTCGACTGATGAGTTGGCTGATCCTGCACACTTTCTAATAAATTTACACGTGTAAAGCAACGTGCACATTTAAAGTGCACTCTACCGAGGGCAGTAAGGGTTCTGTGGATATTAAATCTCCGTCATGGCACGTAAGCATGGTGGGCTGCACTACTTGGCACGTGGAAATGAAACGTGGCGGAAAAGATTCCACGAACTCCCACGTGGCATCACCTGATAGAGTTTTGCCCTTAGAAAGTTTAAAAGATACGTAGCTAGGAAAGCTCTAAAATATCTTTTTCTCCGTCCCCGTGTTATATGATACTCTGCCCATAAACTTGATACACGGGCACTTAAAATTGTACGCGTGGCATAATTAACTCTAATAAAACTGTTTAGACTGTGAAGCCTCTTATCTCAAGACAAAATCTCAATATCAGACTCGTTGAACAATCTAACCTCTGATTCATTGATACTCGTTCATTGAAATACGACCCTTGGATTTTTTATTATATATATTTTTATCATTTTCAAGCGTTCGGTGAATGTCCACCAACCCAATATTTAGATAATTACATAAAAAATTATTTATCATACACATTTACACTGGGTAAAAATAATTTGGATGGTTTAACTTGATTACTCATGTGCTACGTACATGTCCAATTTTTAAGTACTAATAGCCTGCGTATCATCCACACCAGCGGAGTATCAAAGATTTCATTCTCTTTGGAGATATTACAGAAGTAGCAACGGCACGCGCAATCTTAAAAAGTTTGGGAAACCCGGAGCGTAGACATTCGCAATGCACATGGAAATTTCACACGCTTCCACTTAATTGTGCAGTAACCATGTTGTTCAGCACGTGGCCGATCATGCCACACCTCTAAATGATGTTGATTTGACAATGACCACATAGAAAGTGTTTGTAAGGTGTCACTCGTCTCACGCGCGTCTACATCTTGTTCTGAATGTTAAGCGTGAAGTGGGTTCTAAAACTGGGAGATTTTTTGTTTTCTTTTTTAATAACAACGACAGTAAGGATGGGTCTGGCCATTGCAAGTTTTTGGCCCAACTTTCTATCTTTCTTTTCTTCTTCTTCTTCTTCTTCTTTTATTATTATTATTATTTTTTTTTAAATTTTTTATTTTCTTCACGTTTGGTCATTTTTAAAGCTTTTTTCCAATTAAATGCACCCACAATAGTTGGTAGTGTACTTCACTTGCTTGTCTCGAAAGTTGTAAGTTTTTTTCTTTTTTTTTTAAAGAGCCCGTGTAACGAGGATCTACGGATTATATCTAAGACATTACAATGGCACTTGGGATTTGGGGATCACACTTAGAACATTAAAATTGCACCTAAATGTTGAGTCTATTTCTAAATAGTTAAATGGTATTTAAATGAGATAATTTCAAAGCCATTATAGGAAGTTCATTAAATTATTTTTTCAATGAGTACAAGATTACCACACCACAATCGAACTTATAATGAGAAAATTATGACCATTTTCATGAGATCGCTCTAGTTCTCATTTTCAAATGTGATGCATGCCACGATGGACTTTGAGCCCACTATAAAGTTGTCAAATGATGTCCAAATGAGATTATTCTAAAGTCATTTGAAAATTCATCAAATTATATTTTTAGCAAGCACAAGTTCATCCTAATCGAACTTGTAACGAAGGAGTTATGATCGTTTTCATAAGATCGCTCTTGCTCTCTTTTACAAGTGCGATCCATGTTAAAAAGGACTTTAGGCTTTTTTTTGGGTGGTCAAATGGTATCTAAATAAGATTATTCCAAAGTCATTTAAAATTTCATCAAATTATCTTCCAAACGAGTATAAGATCACCTCAATCAAACTTGTAATAAGAGAGTAATGACCGTTTTTGTTAAAAGTGTCTCAAGTGCTATCCTAATGTCCCGGGTGCGATCCTAGTGTCCTATGTACGATCTACGACACCAAGTATGATCTCAGTGTCTCGTATGCGATCCACAATGCTTTAAGTATGATCTATAAAACCCCAAGTGTGATCTACTTACTTTAGGTGCAACCACAACCCCCTAAGTACGACCCACAACCTCTAAGTGATATCATGTTGTGTGACTCTCATTCAAATTCATTCAATATTCATCCAAACATAAAAAGTATAATAAAAAATTAATTATATTAATACCATTCCAAAAAAATATACACGGCACATACATATAATTCGCCGCTTAAATGACACATATAAATAAGAACAAAATTCAAAAGAACAATGTGAAATTCCTATGCTAAGCAAGGTTTTATTTATTTATTTTTTTTTTTTTTCACTTTCTTAAAAACAATTTCCCTATGGTTAGCTTTCTTGCTAGTGATTTTGATATGGTCCTCTCTTCCCCTACCTCTCTCCTCCCATCATCTTCCTTTGCAATCACCTCCTCCTGTCCATTTTCTTCTTAATTCTCATCTCCTTCCTCACTTTTCTTCCTATTATCTTCCTTATGTGACCATGTCTCTTGTTCATATACTAGCTCCTTATCATAATAACATGTATAGGTCAAAGAGTCATAACCTTCAAATATTTCAATCTAAAAGGAAAAAGCTTGGGTTATTAGTCTTAGAATAATAGTATAAAACTTTCAAACAGAATTTCGTTGTCATTTATTATGGATCACTGTTATGCATTTTCAACAAGATCATCGTTGAGCTTAGTGTAAAATGCTCCGTTATGCATTTCCAACTAGATCACCGTTGAACTTAGTCTAAGAATCTCCGTTGTGCATTTTTAACAATATCACCGTTGAGCTTATTCTAAGTATCTTCATTATGCATTATCAACAGAATCATCATTAATCTTATTTCAAGGATCTCTCCTATGCATTTTCAATAGGATCACAGTTGAGGTTAGTCCAATGATATTTGTTGTGCATTTTCAACAAGATCACTGTTGAGCTTAGTCTAAGGATCTTGATTGTATATTATCAACAAGATCACTGTTGAACTTAGTCCAAGACTCTCATTTATGCATTTTCAATAAGATCACCATTGAGCTTAGTCCAGTGATTTCCATTGTGAATTTTTTACATGATCATCGTTGAGCTTAGTCCAAGATTTTTCATTATTCATTTTTAGCATGATCGCCATTTAGCTTAATCCAATGATCTCTCTTGTGCATTTTTAATAGGATTACCGTTAAGTTTAGTCCAAGAATATATGTTATACATTTCCAAAAGAATCACCATTAAGTTTAGTCAAAGGAACTACAATGTGCATTTCCAATAGGATCATCGTTGAGCTTAGTCCAAGGAACTCCATTGTGCATTTTTAACAAGATCAGCGTTGAAATGGAAAAGGATATCTGTCTTCGTAGGTTAAAAAAATAAAAAAATACATGTTACACCCAGTCGAGAAGGACAATGACTAGTGCTAGTCCCACAGAAGGGACCGTTGTTGTTAGAGAATGGTCGCATGCTCTAAAAAAAATTTGAAAAACGTTGCCGGAAAGAGGTTTGAGTCTCATAATGGAGAGAATGTTGTCGGATGCACACAGGAACTCGCCAGGATGAGTCCCACGAAGGCGACAACAATGGTTGGAACAACTTATGCGGTGGTAGTCCTCTCTCTCTAAAAAAAATCCAAAAAAGTCAAATGAGGTCCGAGGTTCGGTCTTGACCCCACAAATAGGTTTGTGGGGACCAACATGAGTAATTGTCGAAATTCAAACCAACCATTCAAATGAGGAATAAATTTCAGGACATGACTCCAAGAGAGAGTGAAGAAGACATCAAGTGTGAACTATATCAGAAAAAACAATTCAAAAAGAAAATCCATCATTATCTCCATTAAGGGACATAGGCTCGAATTAAGATGAAATCAATGTCTTTTAAGTTTCCAGGATGCCCTTAATAAAATGAACATATGCATCTCCCATAAATAACTCTTGCACCTGGCAAAAGGGTATTTTGGCTCAAGAAAAAAAAAAAGTTAACCAAGGTTCCCTGTAACCATCTAATCTCCTTTTGCAACGATTGTCCCTAAGTAGGACAAGATGCCTTGCTTATTTGCCTTTTCCCCAGGAGTCTTTCCGGCGATGCCCTCGACTGGTTCACTAGCATAGCGCCAGCCACCAACTTGAATGCTAAGCAGTAACAGAAGAAGCAAAAAAAGTTTGACCTTCCAGCATCAGGCATGTGTCAAACTCTATACATCGAGTTACCACTCAATAGAGTTATGTTTTTAATATACAGTCGCTACCCCCTGGTATGTGCCGCTTTCCTAAAGTTAGAGTCATTGTTATATATAAAAAAAAGTTTATTTATTTTAAACCTTACAACAATTAAACCTTAGAGTTATTGTTATATATATATAAAAGTTAAACCTGAAACATGTATCGAGTAAACTCTAAATGGCCACTGTTGATGAAAAAATCTGGATCACCTTCCACTCGGCACGATGAACCTCTAAGGAACCCTGGTCCTACACAAACAGTGAGCAAAGGAGACTCTGGCTAGGCCGGGAGATCCTCTGATGCCTAAATCACGTCAAGGAAATCTAGGTCTATGTTGAAGAATCGAGGGAGAATGTCAGATGTTGCGTTAACATTTTTTGCGCCGTCTGTGGGAATCTGATACGAAAGGTCAGGTTTCTATTATCAAGTGTAATGGCAAGAGGAAAGAAGAGAGTAGTAGCTGCGAAACCAGATCAAAATGAGCAGACCAGTTCCTCTTCGCTACTTCATGCCGAATCAGCACCAGGGCCTTCCCAGCATTCTCGTAATCGGGCAAGCAAGTGATGCAGAGCGAGATACAAGCCCTGCGTGACGAAATCAACCAGATGAAACAACGACAGGAGCCGTAACCACATCCTACTCAGGAAAACCTTGTCCCTGAGCCGATTGGTTCGGTTGTGGAAGCTCATTCCACGCCGAGGAGTACGAGACCTGAGGGGCCCCCGCATCAACTGTCACGCCCCAAACTCGGGGACCGGGCTCACAAAATTCCCGATCGCCGAATCCGGCGCCGACAGCCTCCGTAGAACCCCATTCTCGGCTCCCGGCGCCCATTCGCCAGGTTCCGATCCTGGGATGCTACGAGGAGGATTTCTAATATCGGTTTAAATCGTAATAAGCATAACCAAAGGCATAACCCACAAACAACAACCAAAAACTCCATCACATTTCCACTATGATCAAAAACTTTACAAGTACAATGAGCAAAAGGGAAATACAATGAGAATGGACAAAAAGCTCCAAAAGATCTGCTCAGCGCTCTCGCCTCAGTGCTGCTGCGTCCTCACGTCACCTGCACGCAACGGTCGTGCATAAGCTTTATGGAAAGCTTAGAGGGTGGTGAAAGTGTGTGCACAAGGTAGTAATGCAGTATGGAGTATCAGAGTAATGCGGAACATGCTGGTGAATCCAGAATACTACTAGCCGTACCAAGGCTATGCAATGCAAGGCATGAAAGATGTCGGCTATACCAAGGCCATGCGATGCGAAATGCAACTCAAGCATACAAATCCTCATCTAAGTCCACATATCAGTATAGCTCAAAATCTGGAATATCACCAGGGTCTAGTACACTCTAAACCAGATTGCCGCCCCATCGCGCGCAATAAGGTAAGTGGAAGAGACCTCACTACCCGCCTGCCAATATCGGGCTCGGCTCGTCGATAGCGGACCCATTCCTCGAGCTGGTCAGACTCAGCCTAGCATTGCCCCCTCCTCTCGGGCGGGTAAGGCCGTACCCCCTTCCAACCGACCACGACACAGTGGAAAGCGCAGCCTCCTGGTAATCGGCTATCGGCGCTCATGCACCCACTCGGTCTAGACGTTGGAGCAACCTCTTGGTACCATAAGGGTTTAGGGACTTTCACCCAGGGATATCTATAGCACCCCATGTAGAAACAAGATTTCCGGTATCCAATCCTGCCAACCACGATACGCCTGTGGAGGCTATGGCCCTGATGTCGCTAGGGCGTACAGTAACTACATCACACAATGCGAATGCATGAATCACACTATCCAATCATGCAACAATTCTGCGCGTCTCGTGCGCTCATGTAGGGCAACACCGCCTAACCGGGAGCCCCAAATCAATCTGCCCGAAGGCATATGCTATGATCAGTCACCTCTCATATCAAGCACACATATGATGCATATGATCATGAGTCATGGAACTATACTAAACATGTAATAAGGTAATGAACTGTGCTTACAACGCAGATGGGCCTAGACGGCCTACACGCAACAAGTACGGCCTATCAATGGGCCCTAGGGAGAGTCGTAATGCGGACATTTAACCAACATTATACTTGCAATGTGGACGTCAAACCAGCATTGCTCCCAAGGCGTTGCCCGTCGTAAACATCATTACATGAACCAGGTTGGGTTTACACATTGCAATGGGCCTTAGGTTCATCCCATTGGGCCTTAAATACATCAAATGGGCCGTGTCACATGGGCCTTACATTTGTCAAGTGGGCCACATTAATGGGCCGCACCAATGGGCCTTATGCGCATTGCAATGGGTCATAACCCGTGGACCTTAGAATGCATTGAATGGGCCTAGTCTCATGGGCCTTTCATTCACATCAGAACGGGCCTCAACAACGAGCCATAGATATAGCAAGGTGGGCCTAATCAATTGGGCCTTACGCATATCAAGGTGGGCCTACTGGTGCCTCACCCAAGACCGAGAGGGAACTAGGCGAGGATAAAATACATACCTCACGATGGGTCCCACCATCAAAATAGATGGACGGCTGGAGTAAAAACACATACATTAAGTGGGGCCTACACCTTGCTGACGCAGAGAGAGATAGAGAGATGTAGAGAGAGGTAGAGAGAGTAGAGAGAGAGAGATGTAGAGAGAGATGAAGAGAGAGAGTGAGAGAAAGATGTAGAGAGAGAAAGAGTGTCAGAGAGAGATGTAGAGAGAGAGAGAGAGCGTCAGGAGAGAGAGAGCATGCGTCAGGAGAGAGAGAGTGAGAGAGAGTTAAAGAGAGAGGTGTAGAGAGAGGGAGTGTGCCACGTGCCCCTCCTTTTATTTATTTATTTATTTATTTATTTTTTTTTTATTATTATTATTTTTTTCTTTTTCTTTTCTTTCTACTGTCTTCCTGACAGCAACAGAGGTGGGTCCCACGTAGGACCCACCATGGGAACGGGACAGCGAGCTCGTTGTGGGCCCCACCGTTGATGTGTGACAAACATCTAACCCATCGGTTAGATGCTTCATTCCAGCGTGGGCCTGGGTCTCAAAAATCAAGTCTGGTCGTGACTTGTGTGGGCCACACCAAGTACAACAGTTGAGGGGGATACCCACCATAAAAACATTCCTAATCATTTATTTGGGCCCACTGAGATGGGGTCCACCAAATCCAGCCCACCCATTGTGGGCGTCCCGCTTGAGTGAAGGGTCCGACCAAGTTTCAGCCGCACCCCAAAGGTCAGGTGGGCCCCACATCAGTGGCACACCACCGCTAGTCACCCCACAGGGGCGGTACCAAGACCTCAGTGTTTGAAAAGAGGTATCTTCACTCCGTCTGCCGCATGAGCTGAGGCCCACCGTTGAAACCAGGGACCTCACTTAGTCTGTCAGCGAGCTATGGATCATGGTGCAGAAGTGGGTCCCACAGGGATATGGCCCACCATCCAGAATGGTGGACGGTGTGGATAAGGCACATATATCATGGTGTGGCCCATTGGAGGGGTGGAGGACGGAAGTTGGTCCCATGGACCCACCGTCAGTTCACCTCACTGTTAGCCACCCCCCCTTCACGTTACAAACGTCCAGCGTCCAGGACGCTGGACAGTGTGGATATAGCACACGCGTCATGGTGGGCCCCACAGGGACGTGGCCACCTGTCTTTGGATCAAGCCGCCATTTGTGTTTCCATTCTCATCCAAGTGGCCCACCCTTGGATGACCCATACCAAAAATTAAAAAAAAACCAAGGTGGCCCACTATGTGGATGGTGTGGATGAGAACATACATCAAGTAGGCCACAAGTCATCATACACAAGGAAAAGGAAGAGAAAGAGAGAAAGATCGGCGAGTATGGAGGGACCCCGCCACTATGGGCCCCTCATACAAACATACATCAAGGTGGGTCCCACATATATGGACCATTGATCAAACAAAATGAGTGAAGAATAACTATCTAAGATCACCCACCAATATGGACGGTCTAGATGACCTATGTAAAACAAGAAAATAAACATCATGATGGGGGCCATGGAGAATGGCCCCATCATGGAATGATCATGATGATCAAAGCGGGCCATCGGCCACCTCTTAGGGTCCCAAGTGAGATCCAAACCATTGATCGGTTGGCCTCACTTGGCCCATCTTAAAAACATGAAAAACTACTCTTATCAAGCACCCACCGTCCGATCTTCTTGCTCCTATGGGTTCCTTAGCTCCTTAGCTTCAATTTCAAAGGAGGAGATGAGGAATGGATGGCTAGGATGGGAGATCTTGGGATGGAAAGGTGGGACACATTTGTGGCTTGAAAGGGAATGGGGAGATAGCTCATACGTATGGGGTTTTTCTCTCTTGTTTGGGAATGAGATTTGGAAAAGAGAGAGAGAGAGAGACTTGTAAAGGGAGAGAGAGATGGGTGATGTTTGATGGAGTGATGGATGTGGTGGTGATGGGTGTAAGAACTTTTTGACTTTTATGGCCATTTGTGTAAGAAAAGGCATGGGTGTGTAAGAGCCTTTTTGACTTTTGTGGTTGCTTAGAAATGGGTGAAAAGTGATGTGTACTTGACATGATGGGTTTGATTGATGGGTGATTGATGTGACATCTCGTTGAGATTCTCTTGGGTTTCGCAACGCGCGGCGTTTTTCTCGCACCGAACGCTGGCCTACATCTCCTAGCCAGAGTATCGCCTCGGCGCGCGAGTCGCGGCACCGGAACCGCGGCGACGGTGCGGTCGCAATGGTACAAGTCTCGGGTTGAGTCGACTCGGGTTGACAGCGTGTGAATCAGGGTCGCGCGCAACGCCGGTTAAGGGTCGAAGGTTGCCGAAATTCGACCGGAAAGACCGCGGGAACCTACGGAACGGTACGGTCTAAGATGCGGGTCTTACATCAACCCCCCTCGGGCACCGGCTTCGGTTCAGAATTCTCCCCTAACCCAAATCCGAGTTTCGGCTCGGAACACAGCAAGTCGAGCTCCGACGAACGCCACGGTCACCTCGGCCCTGACACCGACGAATCTCCGCCACGAGCTGGAACGGAGGAGGAGAAGGAGGACTTCCGAAATAGAAAACACCCAGGAGATAGTAACAGAGAATAAAGATCCTTGAAAAATACGGTTCGCGGCGCTCAACAACAAGATTCTGACGCTAGAAAAGAAGCAACCATCATTGTCAGTTCTCGCTGTTGTTCAAGCGATGATGGAAGAGACCAAACTTCCCTTCACCTCTGCGATCATGGACGAGGTGATGCCATAAAGGTTCCGGATACCTCATGTTATCCAATACTCTGGGTCCGGTGACCCATCCAAGCATGTGGAGGCTTATCGTTCGTAGATGCAAATCTAGACATTGACAGACGCGAAGATGTGCAGGGGATTCTCAATCCCGCTCACAGGATCCGCTCAAAGTTGGTACCGTCAGCTTAAACCCAATTCCGTTGATTCCTTCGCAGAACTGAGTCGACTATTCCTTATTTAATTCATAAGTGGTAAGAAGAGTCGGAAGCCCAATATTCACCTATTCGCCATCAAGTAAGAGCCTAAGGAGCTGTTAAAGGACTACATTGCTCACTTTCTCCATTGGAAAGAAGACTACGACAACAAGATGACACTCGCTGCCGTGTACAACGGCCTAAAAGAGAGAAAGTTCACTTTCTCCATTGGAAAGAATCCACTGAAGATGTTAGCCGACCTCGTCGCCAGAGCTTAGACGTATATTAATGCTGAGGAATTCTCCAACGCCCGTAAAAATGTTCAAGTGACAGATCTGACTGGTAAGGGGAAGAGGCCAAGGAACGAAGAACCTCAGCCATCCAGCAAATGACTAGACGATCGTGCCCCTCGCGATCGTCGTTCGAGCAGAAAACCGGAGGGTAAATTCCATTCCTACACCTCCCTCAACACGTCTACTAAGCAAATTCTATTGGACATCAGAGGGCACAAGCTTCTGAATTGGCTTATTTGTATGAGGGCCAACCCAGATCATCGAGATAAACGCAACATCTGACATTCTCCCTCAATTCTTCAACATAGACCCAGATTCCCTTGACCTGACTTAAGCATCGGAGGGTCCCCCAGCCTAGCCAGGGTCTCCTTTGCTCACTGTTTGTGCAGGACCAGGGTTCCTTGGAGGTTCATCGTGCCAGTGGAGGGTGATCCAGATTTTGTCATCAACAGTCACCATGATTTATTTATTTTATCCACTCCATCCATCCATTTTAGCATATAATTTTATGGCTTCAACTTAAAAATAAAGTATATCCAAAGCTCAACTGGACCACATCACAGAAAATAATGTGAACTAAACGCCTATCATTGGAAAATTCTCTGGGGCATTTTGGATCAAGCTGATATTCGTGTTTCCCTGCATCCATATACGTGTGATCTTATGAATAGGTTGGATGACATATTAACATCACTGTGGGCCCTAGGAAGGTTTCAACGGTGGAAACCATTATTCCCCATGTTTCTTTTGGTGTGGCCCGCTCTGGATATGGTTCAATTTTTGGCTCAACCCTTAAAATGAACTGAAATACGGTTGAACAGGTAGCGTGGATAAACCACATGGATTCCACCGTGCGTAACAATTAAAGTTTACTTAGTACGATCAAAGCATCCCGAGTAACTCATGACGCAATCTCACTTCCCAAAACTGGGGAGCGGACTAGGTGCGGCCAGCCTAACCCAATATGGTGCGACCCTAACGTGGGACTCACTTAGATGTATTTATTGAATATCCACATCGTTCATCCATTTTGCCAGATCCTTAAGCATGAGCCTAAAAATGAATTAGATCTAAATCATAGGTGACCATATCATAGAAAACAGTGACAATTGAACGCTCACCATTAAAAACTTCCCAGGGCTCACCTTAGTGCCCGCCATAATGTTTTTTTTCCATCCAACCTGTTGATAAGGTTACATAGACATGGATGATGGGGAAAATAAATATCAATAACTTTTGTGGCCCACAAAAAGTTTTTAATGGCCAATCATCATTGTTTCCTATAATATGGTCCATCTGAGATTTAGATCTACTTCTTTTTTGAGCCCTGCCCTAAAATGAGCAAGAAAAACAGATGGACGGCTAGATATACAGTACATACATCAAGGTGGGCTCACTGTTAGAGCCCCACCACATTGGGTGAGGCCAGGCCGAAACTAATCCACTCCTCAAAACCCAAGTACCTGGAGTCTTAGACCGTTATGCCATTGTTGAGTGATTGTTGAGTGATTCACTGAATTTATTTATTTTTTAAAAAAGAAATTTCAATCAGGTCCACTCATCATCAGATTTCAAGCTAGATAAGCTAGACTATTAAACAATGGTATCATCAGAGGGAGTTTGGGTGAACGACCAACCGTGTGGGTTTGCTCCACTTGTATCTGGCTTTTAGTCCCTACAAGAAGGCCATCGTTCATTGACCCAGATGCAAGAATGATCTATTCACTCAGGTTTGCACAAGCTTAGGCTTTCAAGTCGGGAAAGTGGTGCATTGACCATTGAAATTGGGGCCACAATATCAACGGTGTGGACCACTGAACAAAGGACCCCACTTGTATGAAGTGAAAACCTGAACAGTAGTCTCCATTCGCTCAGCCATCGGTGGGATCCTGTAGATAAACAACTGACCTTCCACAGAGGTTGTGATCGAGAGGACTTACATGATGAGAAAAGCTTTGATACTCTGGAAGAATGTGATGGATGATAAGTAGACACTTTGAAATCTTTTAACATTGTATACATGTCATGCAATTAGTACAAGTTAAAACTGTCCCCACATTACGTGATTAGTTTTAATGTATCATGAAGTGTGAGAAAACATGCAAAGGTCTTATTTCAACAAGCAAGTGCCCACAATCAGAGGTTAGGATTGTTCAATCAATCCGACTTTTGGACCGTAGATACTGGTTTTCACAATTTAGTCAGTTTGATTTGAGTTAATATACACCAAGTGAACCATGTCAAAGTGCCTGCGTATCAAGCGTCATACACAGCCAGAGTATCAAATAACTCCCCCTCATCTCATACTTGGCCAGCATCTTTGAACAGCATACAATGTTCTTTTATTCTACCGAGTGGGTTCCATGGTCGGGTGATCTAGACAATTGGCTATTGAGTCCATAGTGGGTGAAGAATGATTCAAAAACCTCTGAGAGTGGAAGTTCTCAGCTACCCCGATTAGGAATTCTCTTAAGTTTCGTAATGTGTTGTTGTCCCTTCTTAACCGTCAATGTCTATTGCCACCAAACCATCCAACGGTTAACAGTGTCTCATACATCATGGTGGGCCCACAGAGCACCGACCACCAGCCACGGGGCTGGTGTCAGGGAGAGTAGCCAATCCGTGGACGAGAATTTCCTGCTAAAGGCTTTTGCGCAAGAATGTTGTGTAGGGCCACCACCATGTTTTCGAGAAATGTACTCCGTTCATCCATTTTGCAAGATAATTTTAGGATAAGTTACAAAAAATGAGGTGAATCCAAGACTGAAGTGGGCCACACGAGAGGGAAAATTAGGGAAAGAAATACCTACCGTTGAAACTTTCTTGGGCTCTGCCTTGATGTTTATATGCCATCCAAACCCTTTATAAGGTTATTAACACAAGGATGAAGTGAAAATATAAAAAATTTAACATAAAACAAAGCTTTTATGGTCATAAGAATGTTTCAACGGTTTTGACTGAATCCCTACTGTTTCCTTTAGTGTAGCCCACTTGAGTCTTGGATCCACCTCGTTTTTTGTAGCTTGTCCTAAAATTATCTTACAAAACGGATGAACAAAGTACATTTCTCAAAAACATGGTAGTGGGCCCTTACACGGCATTCTTGTGCTGGAACTTCCTGCAAAAGGCTTTCGCAGGAAATCTGTGTCCCCAATGCATTTCCCTCAACGTTTGGATAGGACGTAGGAATCCGTTTCCCTCAACGTTCGGATGGGATGCAGATTTCCTGCCAAAGCCTCTCGCATGAAGTTCCTGCGCCGGGAACCTAGGTTAGGCCTATCACGATGTTTTTGAGAAATTCAGTTTGTTCATCCATTTTTTAAGATCATTTTAGGACATGAGGCCAAAAATAAACTGGATCCAATACTCAAGTGGGCCGAAAATGTGAGGATTAAAAGTCTATAGTTGAAATATTTGTAGGGCCACAGAAGTTTTAAATCAGGTTAATATATGTATTTTCTTTTCATCCCAGCATATGAATGACGTTATAAAAGGTATGGATGGCATGTAAACATCACTGTTGACCCCAGGGAGGTTTCAACCGTAAGAATTTCAATACCCACCTTTTCCTTTGGTGTGGCCCACTTGAGTCTTGGATCCTACTCATGTTTGGTCTCAGTCCTAAAATTAGATATAAAAAAATGGGGTAGATTTCTTACAAACATCACGGTGGGGCCACATCGGTTTCCAGCGCAGGAACTTCCTGCGAAAGGCTTTCACAGGAAATCCGCGTCCGTTCGGATGCAACGAAACAATGTCCTGGATCACGGACCCATGTGCTCCACTTGTTGGAATAAAAACAGTTGCGACGGCCCTAGTGGACTGTCCAGGTTGATCTTTCGGACCGTCCGAGCGGTCAAATCCAACTGGAAGTGCTATTGCCGGTTCCCCTACAACGGTTGTGGACAATAATTACGTGAAACTATGGATGTGAGAGGGCCGTGTTTATGGAACTCAACCTGTTGATTAAAGTCACCCACCATGAAAATGAGACATCTCAAAAATCAGGTCTTTTTAATCATCAGGTGGGCCACACCATAGAAAATAATGGACAACCACTCAAATACCTCAAAATTCACATGGTGGCCCACCCAATGATTGGATTGGCCCGATTTTGGGATGCTTTATTTTCTTGGTATAGAAGATGGTGGATGGATTAGATGACATGCACACACCACAGTGGGCCCACAAACAGATAATTGCACATAATTCTCTTGTAGAACATTTGCAAAGGAACACGCTTCTAGTAGTTATTTAAGAGCCCCGGTCGTTTCTCTTATCTATTAACGTCCAAAATACAGATGATGGGATCGGTCCGGATACATGGTCGACCAAACAAGGTTACGTAAGGATGAAGTGACATCATGAAAAGGGCAGTTATGATACTCGGGCACTGATAGTGCTTGATATACAGCGGCTATGGAACTGTACACGTGGCATACATTAACTAAATAAAACCAAATAAACCACTGCAATTGAGTCACAACACCAAAATTAGATTAGCTGAACACCTAGAGCCTGTTTGATTTCTATTTTACAATGTAAATACACTGTAAATAATCATCCCTGTTTACACTGCTATTTCCTTCTCTTATTTCAAAGTTGACATTGACATATTAAAAGTTGTCCAGCAAAAGAAAAAAATTGGAGCACAAAAAATGTGGGACCCTCTATGATGTATAGATTATATCCCTGCCATCCATCCATTCTTCTATCTTATTTTAGGGCATGAGCTAAAAAATGAGGTAGATTTAAAGTTAAGTAAACCAATAAAAAATTAAAAATTGAACTTTTATTGTTAATAATTGCTTGGGGGGTTACACAAATTTTAGATCAAGCTGATTTTTTTTCTCTTTATCTATGTTGGTGTAATCTTATAAATAAGTTGAATGATAAATAAACATTTGCGTGAGCCCTAGAAAGGCATTAACTTTCAACAATTGAAGTCCGTTGTAACCATTGTTTCATGTATGTGTTGTGGTCCATTTGACTTATATATTTCTCTCATTTTTTTGGACATGCCCTAAAATGAGCTTGTGGAGTGGATGGACGGCACGAATATAACATATTCATCACAATGGGTCTCACATTTTTGTGCATGTACAAATGCATGAAATTCAATTAAAATTAGCACAATTTTTTAGGTAGTAATTTTTCAAAAAAACAAACTATTGTAAAAGGTAACAATGACCTTATCAATGAGTTAGATGACAAATAAACATTTTGATGGAATCTACGAAAATTTTAATGGTAGGGATTCAATCACGACTCTTTCCCGTGGAGACATGAGTAAATGTGTCAAATTAACATATTTTAGACATTTTGGAAGTTAGTTAGCAAATAGGTTGTTTTAGACTCAATATTTATTTTTATGATTTCATATTCAGACTTTAGATTTAGATTTCAGATCGAGGCTTCATACTTCACATTTAACAAACAGGCCCATATTCATAAAATCAATTTTAATAAAGTATGGTGTATGCACCCTTACATAATTTCAATATAGAACTTCATTTGTCCAATTGTTTGAATTTATAGGCTCCATTTTTGTAGCTCGCCTGAAAGTTGATTAAATTTAAAAATCGGCTCAACTGTTCATCTGAATATAACAAGCATATATTAATTAATTTGTTTACATGAAGAATCACGAAGATATATATGAAATGAATTGTGAGTTGCCCAAGAGTTTTTAAAACAAATGAAGTGATTTCTAACTTTGTCCAATGTTACTACTTAAATAAATAAATATAAATATATGTCTGTGTACATGCATGTATGCATGAAAGATCCACATCTGCATCCAAATAACTCATCTGAATAGACGAGTTGGACGGTAGTCATACAAGAAAAAGGGCTACATGCAGCTACAATATTTTAAAACGCATGTGATTGTTTCCCTTCATGTAGGTCGCTTCTCTCCACGTGTATAAGTTTCGCGTTCCATACCCACTAGTCAATACTAAAAAACGCAGCATTTGCCGAAAGCGTGGGTTCAAGGCCCGTATGATAAAAAAGTAGACGTGCCCTGCATTGGAGCACGTGGAATTAGGTTGCATGTGAAATTCTGTACGGCACAAATAGATACCACGAGAAAAATAAACGGTGTGGTCCACGAGATGAACGACTTAGATTGTATACCAGATTGTCATGTGTTGAGAATCCTGCATGTGCACGGATGCCTTTTACACCGATAGAGTAGGGGTCAAAGGAAACTCCTCCTGCTTGGGCCGGAAGCTAGATGCCCTACTTTTTAGGTATCCAAATCTGGCGATTCTGAGCAGATTTCACGACCTGCGGATCCGCAGTGCGCTCGCAGTTCACTTTTCTGATGCTCCTGGCTCAAGTCTGCAATCTTGGAATACTCGTGCTAGATCCAGTCGTTTCATCAGGCAAGGTACACAGTCTATATGTCTCGAACCAAAATCCAGACTGATCCGCTCATCTGGTAGACGATATCTGTACAAAATAAATGAACGGTTAAAAAATACCTACAATATATATGTGCGTCGAACAGGATGATGCGGACTGCCCTGATTTTCACTCAGGTACAAACGGTGCGGCACACCGTATGAACTACTTGGATATTTCACACGAGTGAGATAAGAGAGTGGGAGGGTAGCGAAAGAAGTGCATTCGCAATTCGCGTGAAGAATCCGGTGCTTTCTGCTCCTTGAGATGCCGTCACGTGCAGGAGAAATGGACCGTATACTGATATCCGTCCAAGACTGACGTTCGGATGACGTCGCAGATCCGCCTTGATTGAATTCAACTTCCGTGAGATCTACACTCAGCGCCAGACGACCTTTCCCTTTCGCTGGATAATCTCTGGCAGTGTATGACCGTCCATTTCGCAGGCCTACAGCCACTTCCTGTCGAACACGTGGCATTAGAAACCATAACGGTGATTAGTGAGTTAATCCCATTTAGACGATCTCTCGTTGTAGAGCCTTCTCGGATAAGGATTTTGATGGTCCATCCTTGCCAGGTGGCGGCATTTGATAGAATCTCACCTCATATTGATGCTACGATGCGGATGGGATTTCTAGCTTTTAGATAAATTCCTCGTGTTAAAAATGTGGCTTTAAAAATATTATTAAATATTAAAAAGTCAGGCATCCACTTAAATTTTTTTTTTTCTAGGAGCAATAAATAAGCTAGTTTATGCATTGAATATAAGGCAAAGATTAGCTAGTCTGACCCAACTAACCTAATTTCAAATCAAATTCAAGCTCATGTCTATATAGTTATTTCGGCTTGAATTCAAATCCAAATTGAGCTCCATGACAGGCCTAGATTCTAGTCGTCATTGAGCTCAAGTCTGTTATAATAAGTTCAGGCCCAACTACTACAAAAAATCTGGAAGTTCTTTTCATTGAACCCAAGCTCATATATGAATATCACTTTATTGTTTTGGACCATCTGGAGTCATTTAGACTCGAAATTAAGCATTTTTATCACCAATGTGGTCCTGGGAACATGATTGAGATAAGTTGAAAGATTGACGATTGAAGATCACTACGAACAAGCTTATTTTGCTTGAATGGTTAGTTGCATTTAATCGGATTTCGTTTCAAATATGTATATGTGATATCCTCGTGAGTTGTAAAAATGATTTATCAAACCTAGTAAAAACTGACATGTTAAACAAAACGAATTTTGGGATTTGAAAACATAGAATCCTATTCCTGTTGCACGTTGAGAAATTAAAATACATTCTCAAATCACCAGAACATGCAAAACCCACTGAGAATTCAACTTGTGAGGAGAAAGCTGCCTACACTGTGGATGGAGGATGACGAATCATATAAGGTTTGATGACAAACAACTAGATGCTTAAACCACTCTTACTGCCAAATAATTTTTTAAAAAGCGAGATTTAAGTAAACATCCTACTAAATTACAAACACTTCAACTCATGAATGCATATGTTAGTTATAAAGTGTCAGAAGGAACATCTATAGTCAGTCATGTTGCAAATATGGTTGTCATGACTAGAGAACTGACCTTGAACGGATAGATGACGACTTCCAAATAATTTATCTTTTGAGAAATTCTCTCTTCCTGGGAATTAGCCTCACAAACTCTCAGCTTGCAAAAACACTTAACCTTGAAAGAAATCAAGGCTGAATTGCTCAATGAGGGTCCGTTTGGATACCGCCAGATAAGTTACCTTTTCTACTTACAGCAGTAGATAAGTAACTTAATTTGAGATAAGTTTGGTTTATAATTAGTTATAAAGAACTTTTTTACTTAAAATTACTTTATCACTTCAGTTATTATTATTATTATTATTTTTTTTTTTTTAACTTTTCTACTTTTCATAAGTTGCTGAAGAGAGGCATTAGGAGAAAAAAAAAAAAAAAAAGCATTAGGAGAGACCAAAAAGAGGAGAAGCTGATAAGTAGGTTGTTCACTGTTGTTCACCAAACACTAATCTGCTTAATAAGTAGAAACCAAGATAAGCTACTTGAGGCATAAGCAAATGCATAAGTAGTTTCTTTTAAGTAACTTACGATCCAAACATCCCCTGAAAGACTGCATAAGGAGGTACGTGATACAAACATGGCCTTTATTTCTCAAGTAAAACCTGCTGGAGAATCATTCCGTGGCAAAGAAATTTCAAAAAAAAAAAACATACAATTTGAAGAGAGAGAGAGAGAGAGAGAGAGAGAGAGAGAGAGAGAGAGAGAGAGAGAGAGAGAGAGAGAGAGAGAGAGAGAGAGAGAGAGAGAGAGAGAGAGAGAGAGCTAAATGTCCGACTGGAAAGAAGAATTTAGGTGAAAAACTAATGGAGAATCAAGGACGTCATGAACCCCAAGAACAAAGACCGTGTGTACGTAAGCACTAAAGTCTACAATGGCGGATATAGACACAAACAACTGGTGACCTGGCTCTGGGTCTATTTGTTACATCTCCAGGACAGAGATTAGTTCAGGGATTCCAATGTGTTATTTTAGTCAAGTGTCTAGAAATATTTTTCTAAATAATGTTTATATAAACTAACCCACGACAAGATGCTATTTTCTGGGTCACTGATTAAGAACTTGTATCTTCTGAATACTGAAATGAATATTAATTCTTATGATTGCTTGCATATTTCTCATAATGGTTTAACATATTTCTCTTCCTCTGATCAACACTCCACTACAAGGTACTGCCCATTTGTTGAAGGAAATCTAGTCACTCCGAAAAATGAGAAGCAAATCGTTGTCGCTCGTTCTTCTACTGAGGCCGAATACCGTGCAATGGCTTATGCAACTTGTGAATTACTGCAGTGTACCTTTCTGATTTTCATATTATTCTTAGGCTTAGCTTCCCTAATTTCACTTTTATTCTCCTCTTTAGCTACCTATTGCAATTAAACCCCCTCCTCTCGTAAGTCTAAATTTTCTATAAGGTTTAAGGAGAGAGGGAGTAGATGCAAGCTCTCTCCCTCGTCTCACGTTCTTCTCTCCTCTCTTCTACATATGCTTTTCAGTAATAATCCAACTGGTGATCTAATTTTTTACTCTCGTCCAATGCCACTTATTACATTGCTTCTAATTCAAACAAGAAACACAAACTGAATTGAATGAAGTGACAATATTCTATGAGTTTAAGTCTGCAAGAGTTGGAATTACAGGCACAAGATAGTTCCCAAACTGAGAGCTGAAACTTCTAAAATTTCCGACGCATCCATCCTGCTGCGCCTGTGCTACTGCAAATTGTTTGGCTTGTTGAACCTTGGGATCCATTCTACCTACATTAGTCACTGGAACCTGCATATATGAAATTCCCATGAAGATATATGGTTCCAGAAATTCATACAGATACTATAACCAAAGCAGTGAAAGGTGGAAAATTCGTACTGCTGAGCTGTGTGACAAAGTTGCAACAATGTCCGTCTTTGGTGCTGGTGAAGGGATATTCATATTCCTGCATAGCAATCAGAAGAAAGAATCAACACATGAAGATCACACACTATTACAGAGAATGAAACGAAACTAGCAAAAATCAAGAGTATGAAACCAGAAAACCCAACTATACTCAAGTGTCTAGCCTACTCCGATGTGCCATGGTTTTGAAATATTGATAGCCAATATCTTATTATGAACAATTCCGACAACTTCAGGAGATTACAGATTATGCAATTTAATTCTTTATTTATTTACTGCCCTCAAGTCTTCCGAGAAAGAGACATGATTTGGGATACAAAGAAAAGAGTCTCCGAGCAGCAAGCGAGCAGGCAGGGCTGCAAGCTTGCAGCGCTCACACTCTACCAGCTTTGAGCACTCATGTTTTTCAGCTTCCAAATGACTACAAATTATGGCTTTAGCTCCTTTTTGAGTCAAGCCAGTACTTTGGTGAGAAGATCTACTTTTTAAGTTTTTGTTGTGACCACACCGAGTTTTTTTTTTTTTTCTTGGGGGGGGGGGGGGGGGCAGTAAAATGCTGCCATAAAGGCCCTGTTTCAATTTCTTTTCAACTCATGTTCGAGTAAGGTCAACCATGTCAGGCTAACGGACATCATACTAAAGAATGGACTGATAAGCCATTGCATATATGTTAAAAACACTGCATGTATGTATAATATTTATACACTACTTAAAACCAACTATTTCAAGAAGAGCCCTTTTGAGAATTTTTAGGAATAGTAAAAGAAGAACTCAAGGGCAAAAACAAGGACTTGTAAACTGGAGATAGAATGATAGGAAACAAAATGTTCAATAGGATGAAAAATACACAGTCTTTTGGATTTTCTAATAGCAACAGACAAATCCAAAGATGAGTTTAGATATGGATTGGTACAAATAGGCAAGCTAATGGGAATACTATCAGTACCTGTTGCCAAAGGAGCATGCTTCATGGTGACCTGAAGAAGAACTACAGTACATGCATTCCTTTCATAATACACCTTCAAATCTAGTTTAGTCGATTGCGAATAAAAAACAACATTATCGTTAACATTATCAGGTTTAAAAGGAACAGACCAAATTCAAGAACGGGAATAAGAAGAACCATAAAATTGTGCTCTCCTGACCTATGGAAAAATATGAAACATCTTTAAAAAACTTAACACTTAAACAAAAACTGTGGACTTCTCATTCTATTGAACATTTTGTTTCCTATCATTCTGTCTCCAGTTCACAGGTCCTTTCTTTCTGCCCTAGAGTGTTCTGCTTTAACAAGCTCTACAAATCTTTAAGAGGCAATTAATTCTCCTCTATGGCAGCAAGCTATGGAGAAAGAGATGGTTACCTTGGAGAAGAATCATACATGGGAGATGATTAATTTATTAGTTTGAAAGAATCCAGTGGGTTGTCGCTGAGTGTGTGCTCTTAAGTACAACCATGATGGTAGTACAACTCGATATAACGTGTCTTGTAGCTAAACAATTTACACAAACATATGTTGAGGATTTTTTTGAGATTTTTACTCGTGTTGCTAAGATGAATTCGGTAAGAGTGATAATTTCTCTTGTTGTTAATTTGAATTGGTCGTTGCACCAATTAGATGTTAAGAATGCTTTTTTGAATGGTGATCTGACTAAAGAGATTTATATGCTTCCTCCCTCCTGGTTTTGATAAAAATGGGGAGAAAAGATAAGGAAGGACGAGAAGAAGACCCTAGGAACTTTTCTGCTCTAATATCATATCAGAGGGAAAAAATAAAATAAAATTCCCCTGGGAGGGGGAAAAACTTTTAACTAGGGTTGAATGTCCAACCCCCAAATTACATAAAATATCCTTGAGGGCAAAAGCATAATAATAACAATAACAACTCTTAACTAGGGTTGAATGTCCAACCTCCAAATTACATAAAATATCCTTGAGGGCAAAAGCATAACAATAACAATAACAATAACAATAATAATAATAAAAGGAGAATAATAAACAACCGATGGTTCAGAAAGAGAAAGCCCACGGTCCACAGAGAGAGCCCACGGTCTAGAAATATCTACAATTAATAAAAGTAACAGGCACCCAAACAACCCCTTAGGGAAAGTAAGCTAGCATGTAACCTTGTGGGAGTTAAGCCAGCATGGATCTTTTCCAAGTATAGAGACATGTGGGTTGTAAGTGAAATCTAAGCCATTGAATGGCTTTTTGCAGGTGAAACCTCAACCATTCGAACGACAACAACCACATTTTCAGTTTCCAAAAATACCCCTGACATCATCTAAAATGTCATATAATCTCCTTTGAATGTTAAATTTCTAACCCCCTACCTAAAAGAACCAATTGGGGGGATAAAAATGTCCAAACACTACTTAATTACAACAACGAAAACGGGCTAATGTGCGAAATGCAGTTCATCAATGCAAAGAAATTGTGCATAGTAATTACAACAATCAAAACAGGCTAACATGCAAAACATATTTCCTACTGAAAATAAAATTCATCAATGCAAATAATTTGTCATTTGATTGGATGGTTTCAAATTGGTTATCTTATAAAACCAAACTGCCAAAACAGATTCTTATCTTTTTTGTTCTCTCACCAATGAGAATGGATAGATTCAGAGGACCGCAATCTCGCAAAGATGTGTTGTTATTCAAGAAACCCAAGACAAAGCCCCCAATCATCATTATGACCTAACGAACCGAACATAAAAAAGAGTTTCATTTTTTTCTTCGTTTAATTTTCCCCTCCTTTTTCTCCAAATGAGAATCAAGTCAACCCAAAAGACTTCAATCCGACAGCATATATGGTAATATTTGTTGCGCAACACGCCAACAATGCAGTGGGCCTAGATCCAATCTCAGGCCTCACCCACAAACGATAAACAGGAAGAAATATAAACTAGTAACAGAATCAAAGCATTCAACAAACCACAAGACAAGATATACGTGGAAAAACCTCAATCTATGGTAAAAAACCACGGATGCAAACTTCCACTATGAAAAACAAAGATTACAAGGCAATATACTAACCTCTCCCTTGGAAGTACAGAGAAAATCCCTTGCCCACACCTTAGAAATATTTCCCAATATTCACCTTAACCCTAGAATAGCCCTAGGGACCCCAATTTATAGTTTTGGCAACTTACCTTTCCGCATCCCAGTTGCGAAAGGACTTGCGACACGAAATCCGCGAAACTCCTTTCCACATCCCAGTTGCGAAAGGACTTGCGACACGAAATCCGCGCATGTGGCTCCACTTCTCAACAATCTCCCACTTGGAGACACATCGCCATAAACCTTTGTCTTCTTCATCCGGAGTACACCACCTCCCCGTCTTCAAGTCTGAAGACCAATCAAAGCTGAACAGAGCTTCAACTTCTCTCATGTGACTGCCTTGGTCAACATATCAATAGGATTCTCACTTGTATGAATCTTCTCCAGAGCAATCGATCCATCTTCCAGTAACGAACGTATGAAGTGATATCTGATGGCAATATGCTTGGTCCTTGAATGAAAGGCTAAATTCTTGGCCAAGTATATTGCACTCTGACTGTCACTGTACAGTTTGCAATCTGCTTGCTTCTTACCCAACTCTTCCATGAAACCTTGCATCCACACCATCTCCTTGCATGCTTCTGTAGCCGCAACATATTCTGCTTCTGTCGTACTGATGGATACTATCTTCTGTAACTGAGAGACCCAACTGACTACAACACTACTCAGAGTAAAGACATAACCTGTAGTGCTTCTCCTGCTGTCAATATCTCCTGCCAAATCTGAATCCACGTAGCCTTGTAGCTTGATTTCCGATCCACCATAGCACAACCCTACATCCTTAGCACCTACCAAATATCTAAGGATCCACTTCACAGCTTCCCAATGTTCCTTCCCGGGGTTGTTCATGAACCTGCTAACAACTCTCACTGCTTGAGCAATGTCTGGCCTCGTACTCACCATAGCATACATGAGACTCCCAATAGCTGACGCGTATGGGACTTTAGCCATATAGTCCCGTTCCTCCTGCGTCTTTGCCCCTTGCTCCTTAGATAGCTTGAAGTGGTTGGCTAATAGAGTGCTAACCGGCTTAGCACCTCCTATATTGAATCGGTCAAGTACCTTGGCTATGTACTCTGCCTGTGACAAAACTAGTTTCTTGTTTTCCCTATCACGCTTTATCCTCATGCCTAAGATTTGTTTTGCAGCTCCTAAATCCTTCATAGCAAATTCTCTAGACAGTTGCCTTTTGAGATCTGAGATGTCCTTCATGCTTGAACCAGCCACAAGCATATCATCAACGTACAGAAGAAGAATGATGTATGACGTATCAAACTTCTTCAAGTAACAACACTGGTCTGCATGACATCTCCCAAAAGCCGTTTCCCGACATGAAACTATCGAACTTCTTGTACCACTGCCTCGGGGCCTGCTTCAGGCCATATAAACTCTTCTTCAGTCTGCACACCTTGTTCTCCTTTCCTGGTGCCACGTATCCTGTCGGCTGATGCATATATATATCTCTTCTTCAAGGTCCCCATGAAGAAAGACTGTCTTAACATCTAGCTGCTCTAGATGTAAGTCCTCTGTAGCCACTATACTCAAGACCATGCGAATTGTAAACATTTTCACCACAGGTGAAAATATTTCAGTGAAATCGATACCTACCTTTTGTTGAAACCCTTTCACAACCAGTCTAGCCTTGTACCGTTTCGAACCATCGTGCTCCTCCTTCAATCTGTAAACCCACTTGTTATGAAGAGCTTTCTTACCCTTAGGTAGAGTGACTAGCTCCCATGTATGATTAGACTCAAGAGAGTCCATCTCCTCATCCATGGCCTGCTCCCACTTAACCCGTGTATCTAACTGTAATGTCTCTTCAAAACACTCTGGCTCACCATTATCTGTCAGCAGTAGATAATATAAGGAGGGTGAATATCGGACCGTGGGTCTCCTCTCCCGAGGAGACCTCCTCACAACCGGTGTATGTGGCTCTGCCTCATAATGCTCCTGTGCATGATCATCCTGTGACGTTGTAACACCCGTGTTCGGTAACTCTTCCAACTCTACGAATTCCTTTTCTTCGGCCTTATTTTCCTGCACACTGTCCTTATGCATCACTTTTTCATTAAAAAATACGTCCTTGCTTCTGATGATTTTCCTGTTTTTTGCATTCCAAAACCTGTAGCCAAAATCATGCTGCCCGTAGCCTATAAACGTGCACCTCCTGGACTTCGCATCCAGCTTGTTTCTGTGCTCTGCATCAACGTGAACATATGAAGTGCAACCGAACACTCTGAGATGTGCAAGGTTCACTTCTTTCCCAGTCCACACTTCTTCTGGTAGTCCACCATCCAATGGTGCTGAGGGACTTTTATTGATGAGATATGCGGCGGTATTTACAACATCTGCCTAAAATGTCTTGAGTAACCTTGCATGTAGCCTCATACTCCTGGCGCGCTCAAGGATGGTCTTGTTAATGCGCTCAGCCACACCATTCTGCTGTGGTGTCCCTGGAATCATTTTCTGATGTTTGATTCCATTTGCTGCACAATACTCCTCAAATCTTTTATCACAGTACTCTCCCCCATTATCAGATCTGAGACATTTTACTGTTTTACCTGTCTCGTTTTCTACCATAACTTTCCACTTCTTAAATATATCAGATTTATGGTTTAAGAAAAAAATCCATAGTTTCCTACTAGCATCATCAATAAATGAAACAAAATAACATGAGCAACCAAGAGATGATACCTGTGCCGGTCCCCACACATCAGTGTGTACAAGCTACAACAGATGCGTCTTTGGAGCACGTCCCGTCTTCTTGAAGCTCACCCTCTTCTGCTTGCCATACACGCAGTCCTCGCAGAATTTCAAGTCAATAGACTTTAGCCCTAGTAGCTTTCCTTTAGACAATAACACTTTCATCCATTTCTCACTCATATGTCCCAACCTCTGATGCCGTAACTGCCCATTCACTCCAGTTGATGCGACTGCAAGTGAACTATACGATCCTGAAGTCACGTACAAAGTACCTTCCTTTTTACCTCGAGATATCACCAAGGCACCTTTTGTGATCTTCCAGGAATCACTGGTGAATGTCGTCACATAACCGGTATCGGCCAACTGCCCCACTGAGATCAAGTTACATTTCAAACTCGGTACATATCTGACATCCTTCAATTTCAAGACCGTTCCGTCTTTCTGATTTACATGAACGTCTCCTTTTCCAACAATACTGCACGGCTCATCATCACCCAGGTAGACTCTCCCAAAGTCACCTGACACATAATCACGCAAAACTTCCTTACACGAAGTAACATGAAACGAAGCACCCGAGTCTATAACCCAAGACTCATTCCTCGCATCAAGAGACAAGATCAACGTCTCTGTGTCACTCTTCTCAGATAGATTCACTGAATCCTTCTCACCTTGAGAGCTTCCTTCTTGTTTCTTGAGTGCCCTGCAATCACGTTTCATGTGCCCCTTCTTGCCACAATGTCAATACCCGTCTTTGTCTTTCGGTCCCTTGGACTTCTTCCTCGACTTAGAACGCTCGTGTTTATTGCTTCCTTTGTTCAGCGATCTTCCTCTTCCTTCAACGTTTAGAACATTCCCTGAATCCCCTGAAACTCCTGATGCCTTCCTTCTAGATTCTTCACTGAGAATTAGACCGGCCACATCATCAAATTTTAGCTTTGTCGATCCTGAAGAATTGCTCACAGCAATCACCAAACCATCCCAACTATCTGGCAAACTGGATAAGATCAATAATGCCCTGACCTCATCCTCAAAAACAATGCCAACGGATTCCAACTGGCTCGTGACTGTATTGAACTCGTTTAGATGTTCAGCCACGCTCCCACCATCTGACATCCTCATGTTGAATAGTTGTTTCATAAGATGAACCTTGTTGGATGCTGAGGGCTTTTCATACATGGTGGTTAGGGCTTCCATTAATTCTTTTGTAGTTTTCATCTTGGATATGTTGAAGGCAACGCTCTTAGACAAAGAGAGTCGGATCGTTCCTAAAGCCTTCCTATCCAGTAAAAACCATTCATCATCTGTCATCTTTTCTGGTTTCTTCTCTTTTCCTCCTAGAGGAATATAGAGGTCCCTCTGATACAGATAATCCTCCATCTGCATCTTCCAGAAGGCAAAGTTTGAACTATCAAACTTCTCAATTCTAGTTTTCCCATCTTCCGCCATCACTCCCAATAGAACTAAACCAATAGCTTTGATACCAGTTGTTGTGCAGCACGCCAACAACGCAATGGGCCTAGATCCAATCTCAAGTCTCACCCACAAACGATAAACAGGAAAAAATATAAACTAGAAACAGAATCAAAGCATTCAACAAACCACAAGACAAGATATACGTGGAAAAACCCCAATCTAGGGTAAAAAACCACGGATGCAAACTTCCACTATGAAGAACAAAGATTACAAGGCAATATACTAACCTCTCCCTTGGAAGTACAGAGAAAATCCCTTGCCCACACCTTAGAAATATTTCCCAATATTCACCTTAACCCTAGAATAGCCCTAGGGACCCCAATTTATAGTTTTGGCAACTTCCCTTTCCGCATCCCAGTTGCGAAAGGACTTGCGCATCCCACGAAAGGACTTGCGACACGAAATCCGCGAAACTCCTTTCCGCATCCCAGTTGCGAAAGGACTTGCGACACGAAATCCGCGAAACTCCTTTCCGAATCCCAGTTGCGAAAGGACTTGCGACACGAAATCCGCGCATGTGGCTCCACTTCTCAACAATATTGTCATTGCTTGTTGGCGTTTTTGCTCATGATACCAAAGGCCTAGAGGAAAACCAATAGTACACGGGAAAAGTCCTTGCAGGAAATAACATCTTCTAATCAATAAAATTTATGAAATGACTGGGCCATTCATATCAACGGTCTAGATTATCTTGTCACAATTCCCCTGTTTATGCTTTTGGGGAACATATGATTCCTCTACAACATATTGCCAAAATAGTAAAAACAGGAAGAAGGCATGTACAATGGACTTGAGACCCTAATTCCATAAAGGGAAAATGATCAAGACCATTCATCTGATAGGATCCACTATAAATAATGAATCCCCAAAAATTTTCAGATGGATTATACTTTATGTAATAATCATTATAGACAAGTATTGTTTTTAAAAAATTTAATATAATTTCTACGATTATTCATGCAATTTGAAATGTCTCCCATGTGCAATGCATGTGCATTTTACTACATGCACACGCGCGAGTGTTTTACTTTTTCCCTATCTTCTTGATAATTTTCAAAACTACTTGGGCAAAAAAAAATAAAAAAATTAGTCGATTAGGGTCTAATAAATCATAATTTTTGCTAAAATCCCTAATTTTTCCATGCCTCGAAAATTCAAAATTTCAATATTCCCCAACCTCATAACCTAAAAGTTTCAATTCCCCATAAAATCCCCAATTTTCCATCTATCCCTTATATGGCACAAATGAAAGTTCAAATTGCTTTAAGCCCAATGCAGTTCTTGAAATACCAATAGAAGAAAGAAACCAAGAGGAAGATATTATGAATATTATACAATGCCTAAGAAATTTAGAAAAGGATGTATTTTCATAAATCAAGCTTTGATATAAAAGAAATGGGGAAAATGTACTCTTAAGGGGGTTTACAAGATGTCTTTCCACCCTTAATGGGTGTCCACATTTAAAAGATACCATTCTTTAAGGTAACAAAAGTTTACATCATAACATTATGCAGGTGACAGCCAAGCACTCCCAAGCTCATTTAAGCATTAGGCACAGCTACGTGCATGCATGGGGATAATGCCTTGCCTGGGGCCCAGGCAAACAAAAGCACCTGTATCATCTTTGACTACGCTGCCAAAACCTATATGGGATGATGCTCGCTACATGCATGATGTAATTATACGCTCATACGAGGTTTTCTGATTGTAATTCGTATCTAATTCTCATTATTGGATGATGTATGCCATCCAACTTGTGCCGTAAGATCTAAACCAGTGGATCTAGTCATTTGTTTTCAAAACTATTACATTTACTAGTTCTCAAAGCATTGAGGTTGAGATTGAGGATGATTGGGACCATCCAACAGTCACCATCTTGTGATCGTTGGTCAACCCAAAGACTTGACACGATGATACAATATCTGAAGATTTAAGGAAAATATAGCAAATCTGTCAAAAGTATAGAAAGGAGAGGATTATTTTTATATATATATAGAGAGAGAGAGAGAAAGGGGGGGGGGGGGGGGGGGGGGGGGGGGGGGGGGGTGGGTTATTTCATTCAAAACCCCCCTTTTTTCTAGTTTAAAAGTTGGAAAAGGAAAACCAAGACGACACTTGGTTGAGTTAGGTGCATTCAGCCCATTGAATCTTGATAGTCTTGGCTGATTGAGTATTTAGTTTTAGTTTTTTTTTTTTTGAAGGATCCAATTGAGAATTTAGTTGATTCAAAGTCTAACCAAGCTGAGTTTGACCTTTTATTTATTCAACTTTCCAAATGACAGAAATAATCTAAATAATTATCAGTCTCTTTATTGATTGATGCAGGGCCTGATTTTCTCTTCTTAAACACTCATGATTCAATGCGAAATGAAAAGCAAGCATCCATTTCTTACTATTCCATTTCCAACTTACCCAAGCTTTTCTAGAATTGCGAAGATGCCCTAATTGTCCATACAAATCTGAAACAACGTGTGTGTCATTGTCGGACATCACAATCTGAGAACCTGAAATATGTTTATGTTTGTAAAAGCAAGTTGAGGTATTAGCAGATGCGTTAGATGGCAAGTACAGTTATTTTAAATAGATACATACATACACAACAAAGCATCTACTTATGGATCGCTTGTATATTCATCTCCTTCTGGGTTCCAAACTTAAGTACGTGAATAGGTCTACCCAAACCTCCTCATGCCCATTCCACCGATCCAAGTTTCCACCTCACTGATATTTATTGTTCTACTATGGCTAAATTATGAGCTTCCACTGGCAGTATATGTTTCCATGTTTCCTCCTTTCTCCCATCATTCTGTTGCCCATTATAAAAGAACAGCAGATATAAAACAAGACAAATAAACAATCCTCGAGAGACAAGGAAACATAATACTCTTTATCTCGATCTAAGACTACTCGCCTCAATACACAATCAGTTACAGTTGTCTTTGCTTGGAATCTTTTGCCTCGAGCTTTAGCAGGCCCTTGTTTCCCCTCTCATCTACAAATTTTATCTATCGCCATTCAACATCCAAGCCTATTCAATTTTCAGTAGTTCAAAAAGATTGCTAAACAAATCTACCATCGCTATTTCAAATAAGCACAACATTTGTAACAACCCGCCTCTTCTAGTTCAAACAACTCCAACAGTCTATTCAATACATTCCACACTACGATGCACCTCGAAACTCTCTAAGTCCACAGCATTCACACAACCTTTTTTTTCTCCATTGCGCAGATTCAATGGAGGATATCTATCAGGTCTTTCGCTGTAATCTTTATTCTTGTGCAATTGACCCATATTTCTCATGCCAAAGAAAGGGTTGTCACATTACTGCAACTGCCTGCACACTTACACTGTGTTTTCACTGAGATAGAATTCAAGCTATCATCTCATTAATGTGAGACATGGTATTCAAAACGTAACAGTAACAGCCGATATCAGTGTTTTAAATAGCGGTAGGGTATTGCGTAGCGTTCAACCCTCCGTAGCGTGTAGCGAAATAGCGTAGCGTGTAGCGTAAGCTACACAATACTTCTATTTTTTATTTTTATATTTATATATATATATATATATATATATATAAATATTAAATAGTAAGAAAAAAACAAAATATATAAATGTCACACCACTTACACACATACGCACACCACAATGGGCCCACCATAGAAAACAATGCAAATCCACCCCTTCATGCACCTCAGTGGGGCCCACGTGGGCCACACCATAGAAAATAATGCACATCCCACCCCTTCACACACCTCAGTGGGGCCCACGTGGGACATACCACAGAAAAAAAAAGTATAAAGAACAAAAAACAGAGAGTAACCGGCATTTTAAAAGAAAAAAATGAGGAAAAAACTGAAAATACCAAGTTATTTTCATTGTACATCGAAAAAATTTCAAAAAAAAGGGACGAGCGTACCTATTTTTGTCTCAAGATGAGATTGAATCAGTGAAAACTGCAAATGTTGAAGCTCCATAGCGATTGGTTTGCGTCTGGAAGCAGTTTTTCCAACTCAAGATTGAAAAGTGGGGAGAGGAACAACGTCAGCAGCGTCGGTTTGCGCCTGACAGCAGATTTTCGACCTCAACATTGAAGGGTAGAGAGAGGAGCAGCGTCGGCATCATCGGTTTGGGCCTATAAGGGGATTTTCGATCTCCAGATGGAAGGGTGGGGAGAGGAGATGCATCGGCTGCTATCGGTTTAGGTGTGGAAGCCTTTCGAATAGGGTTTTTTCTTTTTTTACTTAAGTTGTGGTTTGTGGTGTGAGTTCACCACTATTTCATGCAAAAAAAATAAAAAAAAAATAAAAATAAATACCAGACAGGTAACGCACACTACCTGCACTACACGCTACGTATCCGTAACGTACGCTACGACCTCTGTAGCGCACGCTACAGGGGAAAAACACTATTTGCTACGCTATGCTACGGGCGCTACTGAAAACACTAGCCGATATAAAAAAAAAAAAAAAAAAAAATTTAAAAATGGCCATAATAGACATGTAATGGTTATGATGGCCATTACAGGCCCATAACAGGCTGATATGGGCCTGAAATATTTTCTTTTTAAAAAAATGACCATTATGGGGCTGTTATGGCCTGTATCATAACAGGCATAAGGGTGGCCGTTACAGCTGCCGTTATCATTTATGGCCTCCTATCATCACTATTCACATCTCTCTTATTAAGCATCCCTCTAGACTTCATTCAAACTATCAGCATCTCAATCTTTACGGCCACTTGCTTTGTTGTCTTCCTTCACATGGATCACACCAAATTCCTCAAAAGTTTTGTGAATATGCTTTTCTTTATTATCCTTGAACATTTAAGGTCCACTACTATGAGTCTATGACTCGACATTTGGATACATATCTTCCAAGATACCATCTTCTACGAGCATATGCCATTCTTTATATTTAAAACATTTATACTACTATAGATAACGCTCTATATTAGTAATCATAATCGTAACCCATTCATTTATAATCATAATCCATTCGTCATTTAAACCTCAAACTTGACTTTAGACAACACTCTTCCATAGGAGTCATCTGCCTTCCATCCATCAATCTTCTTCTTCCTTTTTGCACAATCTTCTTCTTCCCTAGTGCGGCAGATCTTTTCCTTCAAGCTTGGCACGGGGTCAATATAGGCAAGCTCAAAACCAAATTATGGAGGATGGCCATTCTCTTGATCTGGTGGTCAGTCTGGGAGGAAAGAAGTAGGAGATGCTTCTCGGACATCTCAAATTTTGTCCATGTTGTGATTTCTGAAGCCAAACGTCTCTTGATAGAATGGGCGTCCCAAGTTGATATGTTTAAGGGCTATGACCTCTGTTTCATTGGTGTTTAGTTGAGTCCGCCCTCTCAATGGACTCTCTTCCTTTTTGTAATCTTTCTCTTATTAATATATCGTCATCTTTCAAAAAAAAAAAAAAAAAAAAAATTGTCTATTCGTGGACAATCTTCCTATGCCAATCCTCTCCACATGCTTAAAAACGTTTATGTAATTGCATGACTCTTCCATGGAGGGTGCTACTCCTACTTCAAACTCTCGACTTGCAGACACTAAATATCACAAAATAGCTTAATTTCTACTCTTTCTTGTTCTGGTACCAACCACTTCTACAATTAAACCCAAGTAAGAGCTCATGCATGAAGAGCTCAAAATGCTTGACAGTTCGGTTCAATCACATGACAAACGTCATGACACTCATAGCAAGGAACTAACTAGGAAATGGGTATGCAAAGTGATGTCGGAGTTATATGCATTGTAGCTAGCATGATGCAATCAGCTCCCCAACCTTGCATCTCCTTCAAAACACACACTAGTATCATGCAATAGTAACGCTATAGTAGTATATGGTGCAGCCTGGTTATCAAGTCAATGATATCTCGACACCAAATTGCAAAGAAATGGACAAGAGTACACCCACAAGAATTTTTGAAAAGAGAATGAGAGAACTTTATTGATATCAAACTTTTTCTCTTACAATGCTTAAGAAAAACTCAACTTACTGATATCAAAAAAAATATTCTTGCAATCAATATATGGGCTTCTCTCACATTTTAGGAGATCCTATATTTGTTTAATAGTTTAGAGGCAATAGAAGCCAGTCCTTCAATTAATCTATTATTTTTAGTACTCCAGATGGATATTTATTTATGAAAGACAGTTGAGGCCAAAGAGGAAACACCCAATACCCAAAGACACATTGAGAATTGAAATAAAGATAGTCTTATTTTTGGATTTCCCGCAAGGGGAATTCATCTCTAGTGGTGCAACACCCTAGAATCTAGTGGTGCAGTTCCCTACAAAACTGTTGCTGCTTCTCCTTTGGCCTTCAGCCTCATGTGGAACGATTCTTCATGGTTACCTCTTTTTTTTTTCATTTATGGTCTGTCTTCGAGATTCTGGTATGTAAATGTTTTTAGATTTTTGCAATTAGACTGTTTTAATTCTAGTTGAATTAGATCATGTACAAAAAAATCCACCATCATAGTTGCCCCTGGCAACACCATTATTAGCAAAAAAAAAAAAAAAAAAACACTTTTAGTTCCATCCTCACTGCCTGGATGCACAAGAAACAAGATCTGCGGGCCATATATAGTTCCAACACCAGATATTGAGCTTATATCCTGTACCAATAGCAAGACCATCGGGCTTCTAGTACTAGTTTGCAAACCACTTAAAACCAATACAAAGCTCTTAGGGCCTGTTTGGTAGATGCCTTAAAACCCGTTTGTTTCATTTTACTTCATCGTAATTATGTATTAGAGATCATTTTTCTTTTCGGTAAGGATAAAAAAATAACCTTGATAACCAACAGTCATCATCTCTAATACATAATTATGGTTAGCTAAAATGAGACAAACTCATTTTTAGGCATCTACCTAATAATAGGCCGTTCATATTCGTGTTTGGGATTTACATATTCGGTGGTGGACAGGATGTGCTACCATCAAATTGGTAGCGAGTCAAAAACAGTATAAGCCCATTTTCTGCAAATTCTGCAAAAAAAAAAAAAAAAAAAAAAAAAAAAAAAAAAAAAACCCCTTAAACTTGGGCTTCCAGTAAAGATTTGGGTTGCCTACAAACAGGCCATTTTGGACCCATTCAAAGCACCCTCAAGGCTGCCCAAGCTAGTATTTCAAATATGTACCAGATAGAAACTTCGATGCTCTGGCAGAGTGCAATGGTTGATACACAGGCACCAAGAACTTGCAATGCTGAATACCAGCAACCTAAATTAAGCCATCCAAATCGTGCATCCCAATTCCGATCGCTCAGAGACCAAAATTGACACTGTTTTGATTACCCAGCTGGTTGATTAGTGGGTGTTTGATGATCAAGATGAAAGATAGCTAACAGTCCCAACTCAACACAAAAATGCTCACTAATCAGAGGTTAGGGTCTTTCAATTAATCCGAATAATGGAAAATGACCACAATCTGGACAGCTTAAATTGAGCTAATGCATGCCATGCGCACAATTTCTGAGTTCCTGCGTATGAACCGCCAAACTCTGCCAGAGTATCAAATAACATGTTGAGATCGATTATCAATGCATAAAATGGCGAACTTCTTTCAGTAGGTAAATCCTTCAATTTCCCAACCATTCCTCATCCCTTTGAAACATGTTTTCTCTGAAAAAAAAAAAAAAAAGCAACAAAAAGATCTGCGGAAGAGAGAGAGAGATGAATGCAATAGAGAAGAAGTTAAAAGGGGAGAGATTACTGGGGCATTTGTAGGTAATTTCCGGTTCTTGGCTTTCTCCTCTTTATTCCTCTCGTCTTCTTCGGCGGCATCTTTTCAGAATTCTCTCTCTTCCCGCGCTTCCTTGTGATTCCTGGCATTTTCTAGGAGCAACGATGAAGGAGAAAAACCCAACTGATGATGTAGGCGTGCGCTGTAGGCTGTAGCTACGGTACGGGCGAGCTGTCCACCGTTCACGTTGGCTACACCTCACATCCGAACCGTCCAAATAGAGGGATCGACTGTGGATGGATTATGACCCAAAAATTACAGCGGAAGGATGATCTGAAATGATGGAATGGGTGGACATCCAATGGACCGTAGAAAAAAGAGCATTAGTAGGTCAGAAAACAATGTTGGTTGACAGAGGTAAAGATTGTTTAATCAAAATGATTTTTGATTACCTGAACAATATAAAATGCGCAGCACAATTTGAACGGTTCGGATTCAATTGAAGTACCATCTTGTAGAGTTGGATTGCTCACATGTATTGTAGCTACAGTCAATTTGGCAGCTGCTTGGACGATCTTACCTCACGTGACAGGGCGACGCACGTATTGTGGAGGCAAGACATTGATGAGGAGGAACACACCCTCATATTAACCTTGGCACAAAAATCAGGTCGCCTAAGTGTGTGTGAGAAAAAACGAACGGTTAGGGAAGCCCCGTGTTCCCTGGTGCACACCGTTCCGTTCGGTCTGGTTATTGTTACATGGTGAAATCCGAATCCAACTGTTCCCAGCGGTTTCAAGAAAATTAGAACCGGAGTCGGACCGTTTGCACCCTAGAACCGAATTGGAACTGAACTATAAAAATTGGTTCGCTTCTACATTTCTGGACTTTTTATAATCTAATCCAGTTGCATGGTTTTTTTTTTTTTTTTTTAATTATAATCCATCTCAAGCTCCTTGAAAAATTTTCGCAAAGAGTAATCTTGTCATGGTTTGGTTTTACGAACCTTTTGTGTTCCCAAAATAATTTTGCTACCAATGTCTATTAGTGTTGTGATCTATTTGGGTTCGGTTCTACAGTCTAGTTCACGGTCCGGTTTGGTTGGGCAAAACTCCAAACCAAGTACTCAACTGAATTCTTTGATTTTTGGAACCAAAAAACGCACTTCCCAACAAGACCAAACCATGTGGTCTGGTCAGTTCTAGCCCAGTTTATCAGTTCTACTGGTTCTGTGTGCACCCCTAGTATTTTATATACACCCCACGGGACCTAGCTAGAAATGAATTGTCATGTCAGGAGCTCCATGTGGCCCACCGTGATCCATATGTTTTATCCACGCCATCCATCTATTTTGACATATTATTTAAGTGCACGAGCCCTAAAAAGGAAGCAGATCAAAGGTTCAGGTGGACCACACCACATGAAGCATTAGGGATTGAACTCTTATTGTTAAAATTTTCTTAGGGATTACCAGGATTTTTATTTGCCATCCAACCTGTTCATAAGGTCACATAAAACCTATACCAAGTGAAAACATAAATATCAGCTTGATCCAAAACTTCTACGGCCCTAGGAAGTATTCATCGGTAGGCTTTAAATCCCCACTGCTCCATCTGTAGTCCACTCAAGCTTTCAATCTACCTCAAAAAATGATCTGTTAAAATAAATGGAAGGCGTGGATAAAACATATAGATCACATTGGCCCCACAGAGCCCCTAACATGACCATCTGTCTGTAGCTAGGTCCTGGTTGGGGTAGTACCCAATCCACGCCCATATATATGGTACCTGATGGGGCCCTCAAATGACGAGGCCAGAAATACATGTAGAAATACATGTTGAATGTAGATGGTTGGCCTTTCTTTCTAACTATTCGTTTTTCTCATTTTAAGCATCCAAAAATAAAGAGGCCTGGGTAGGTCATCTTCATGCAAGAGTTGCAACCTGGGTTTAGGTCAGCTTGAACCGGATTGATCCAACAGAAGTTTGGTCAGGTTGAGTTACGGTTGGAAAACTCCAACCCGGTTTAATCAGGTTGGGTTCAGGTTAAACAAATTCCAGTCGAGTTAAGTCAAGTTGAGAAAAATCACATGTATTTGGTTTGGGTTAATTGGCTGAGAGTCGAATATAAAGGAATTGGGTTAGGTGCAGTTAGGGATCCTCGTATTGGAATTCAGGTCAGGCTGGAGTCTGGACTATGGGTCGGGTCTTTTTCAGGTTGGGTCAGGCCTGAGTTGAACATCAACCCGAGCCGACCCAACTGAGTTGCACTTCTAGTTCATGGTGTCTCCCCAAACTGAATGGTTCAAATCTCACACGATGGCACATGTACAACGATCCACCTCTTCAATCTCTCCTGGCTTGAAACACCTTTTCTAAATTGGAAGAAAAAATTAGAGTGCTGATTCATGGCATTTTTGATATCCTGTGAGCCATTCATCTGATGGTGTGTATATTTGGCATTGTTGAAAGTCAAGTCAGTCCACTTCGATGGGACTATGTTTTAAAAAAATAATCATAAAAGGACAAATTTTGAGAATTAAATTTCATGGAAACAGAATTCATTCCTAGGCAGATAGATTCCCAAGAGCCAACAGCAGATCATACACATGATGACTGATTTCATGAGTGAATTGACCTCCCGACTGCTGATGAATAGCTAGCCAGGCTACCATTCACATGTGGTCCACTGCCTGTCCGATTTGTGGACCAGCATGATATGTAGAAAATGGGTCTGGTTAATTACTGCCTATGCATCAATTTCAAATCACAAAAGCAAACCCATTTCCTCAAATCTCATCCTTGATCCAAAGGAAATGAACCAGACCCAATTTCTCAAAAGAGCTCAAATGAATGATCACCACAGGACCAGTGTACATGCACCAATCTCTCAATGAAAGACTACATGTATAATCGCACTAGTAATTTTAAGTAAATAGCTTATATATAATATGTTAAATTCACCTTTTGATGCAAAACGGATGAAAATAAGTGCACTCTGTACTCGATATTTGACCATAACAAAAATAATGCATACTTATTAAAAAGATCAAATCAAAGGTGAGAAAAGCTTTTCCCATTTTATTTATTTTTTTGAAAGATAAGCTTATATCTGATAATATTCCATGCACATACATCATGTGTGAAAAATGTATCACCATCCATGTTCTGACACCTATATTTGCTACCATCAATCTTCAAGTGCCTTACATGTGTAAATGTGTACATGCTTTTACACATGCATCACACATGCAAAATGTGTTATATGACAGGTCATAGACTACTTCATAGAAAGCTAGGTTCAAAAGAAGTTGTCGGTGGATGGTTGAAATAAAGAGAAAAAAATGGCTTCAAAGAGGGTTAGTATAAGAAGTTTAGCATGACTAGCTGAGAAAAAGGAAAAGAATAATAATAATAAGCATATAAAATATAAATTTTGGTGGCTAATAAATTATGAATATAATCAATATCGTGCATATAAAATATCGTAAGAAAGCTATCCATGAGCCCTACAACTTGGCCAATCAAATGAGGTCCATTAGCTCCTGGAAGGCTTCACAAAACAAGGTCATTTTAGGGGCTAAATTTCAATCTAAAATCAAAATTGATCGTCTTTAGTATGTTATGATTTTGCTATTTTTAAATCATTTGAAGGTTTGAAGAGTCCAACCGTAACTTTAGTCCTTTTTGAGTCATCTAATTTACTATTTTGGATAAGTTATGAGCGTTGTAAAAGAACATTTAATTAAGTACTATCAATTTTATTCTTGTTTTAGAGGTTTTCCACCGTTGTGGATTTAAGGCTTATCAAAGGAAAGAAAGCCGTGATCTTTTCCCCCTTTTTTTCTCCATGCACCCGCCACATAAATCTGCTACATGTATGACCCACCCATGTTTAGACACCCACATATACCACCATCAACCTTCAAGTGCCTCACATGTGCCACCCGTGTCAACGTATATACATGCCACAAATGCTACATGAACAACCTACCACCTTAAGCTCCCAACATGTTCCACTACTCCCTGTTCCACATGTTTGGTAAATGGGGAACAACGCAACTAATCGAAAATACCATGACCTAGATAGCTTAATCAGGACAGCACATGCAAGATAGCTTGTGCATGATACAACTTAGCTTGCATCCGAACAGCCCTTCAGATAGCGCACACATGTATCAGTTTGGCACGTGCGGGCATGGCCATGTGTGGAGGCTCAACAGAGCTATATATGACTACCTAACCATGATCAAATGACAAACAAGCTAATCAATCGAATTGCTGGAGTCTATCAATGACATGATTGACAAGAGAACCATAACCCAAATAAATGGGATAATGGATCCAGATTAATTGATCTAGGATGCCTTTGGAAGTCCCCAGTTCTCCTGGCTGACACAAAAAGCTAGCATCAAAACAGCAGTGAGAAGAAGATTTGAAGCTGAAAAAATCAGAACCCATTTACCGCCGGCATATAAATCAGCTCAAAAGTCCCACCAATCGCAATCCAAACAGCTACTTGACTCCCTTCCCTGCTCTCCCAATTCAATTGAAACAAGATATGCATCACAGGCAATTTAAATGCAGTTGGGAAGAAACCAAACATGCTGAAGAAAAGAATGATATTTGATCACATTATTCTTCATCGAGTGATACAGATAGCAAGATAAATGAATCCCAATTACAACCGATCAAATGTCGAAGAACTCAAAAACAAGATCAGAGTCGAGGTTCGAAACAAAAACCACAAGAATTGTGATAGTGAGGGTCTAAAAGCCAAGGTGAAGGGTCTAAGAACTTCATACAATTGCTCGATATAACATACATTGCAACGTAAGGACACCTCTTACTGGTGAAATATATGAGATCACCATGCCCAGTGCAAGCGAATCGTCTCCTTAGAGATTGAAGGAAGAAATTGCAGATTTCTTTCTGTATCCATCCAATCACTTTCCATTCCCTGCCTGATTCATCCAGCTCCCATATTCCAATCTCTTCTGTGATTCCTGCCATTCCTACTCCCCCGATCATGACCAACCTGTCGTTGCGGTCCATTAGTCTAATTGCAGTAAGAGAATGTGGCAATGGAGCCTCCACCATAAACCAGCCCTTGATCTTCACATTGAAGGCTATGATCGACATTGGAGAGCGGCCCAATACACAATAAAGAATGCCGTTGCTGATGGCCCGCCATGGAGAAACCGGGCTACTCACAGGAAAGCTCTTGATCCTGACCCATAATTCAGTCTCAGAGTCGTAGACTTCAGCGGACAGGACAAATTGGCCCAACCCATCTGAGATGGGATTCGATCCAACTAAAACCAATCGAAAGAACCCATTAATTCGATCGAAAAACAAACCAGAAACGATGTGGAAGTACCTGAAAAGACTAATGGATGTCGGTATATCAGTACAAGATTTGGAGATCGGATTGCAGAGAGAAAGGCTAAGGCCAGATGGGGTCTTGCAGAGCAGGCAGACGAGCCCATGGCCAGCGGCAATTGGGCGGAAGAGCAACGGGAGGAATCGGAAGGAAAGGTTGGTCCATCGGTTGAGGCAGGGATCATAGGCCAAGCAGAAATGAGAGAATTCTCGGTGGAAAATAAAGAACCAAGGGTGGTGGGAATTTGATGGGATTTGGGAATTCAGTGTTTGGAATAATGGAGAGGAAATGATGGATTTCCATGACTTGCACAAGAGGGTAGATCTGAAAATGATTGAGATGGGTAGATATGAGAGGACTCTGGTAATTAGATCTTCTGGGAATCTGCCCCAGATTCTCTCATCCATGTCCGAATTTGGTTCTTTTTGGTCTAATTCTTCTTGGAAACGGATTTTCTTCACACTGCAATTGGGTGGATTTGCAGTGCTTGGGATTGAAATTGGATTCATTTTCTTTTCTTTTTTTGGAGGTCAGTTTGGTGGAATCATATGAAGATTTTGGAGATGAAACTGAAAGAAAAGAGATGGGTTTTTGGAGAATTTGGGAAGAAAGAAGGGAATTTGATGATTTCGTCTGAGGAATGTTGGTGGTGGGATTGAGAAAAGAAATGGAAGGTTGCTTTTTTAGTCAGAGATTTCTGTTAAAGCCTTCCTTGGACAATAATCGTAAGGTCCAGATACATATGCATCAATTTTATACAAGTTTAGACAAAATTTGAGTGATCCAGACCGTTGATATGATGGGCGCACCCTTAATATCTTATTGATCGAATGGATTTCAGATCTAACCATACGGTCCATACCACATATGGACTTTATTTTGGACCGTTATAATGTTTTCTGTCTAACCTTTTATTTGTTGGCCATCTATCCTTTTGTTAAAATCATCCGAACTAGGAAATTTTATTAGGAATAATCCGTTCATTCTCTGCTCCTTCAGATTAACCGTTAGGATCCACCAACTATGGGCTAATGTACACATTAGGACACTTCTAACGTGGATGCAGAAGGACCCTATAATTCCTGAACCGTACGGGAATTACTTCCGTGAGATCCACCCCATCTATCAGGTATGGTGGCTCATTTTAACAGTTAGAACCCAAAATCCATGATCATCCAAAACTCAAGTGGTATATATATATATATATATATATATATATATATATATATATATATATATATATATATATATATTCCTAAAACCTCTAAATTCACTTGACATGGCCCACCTGACCTCTATAATAATTTGATTTTTGGATAATTCTTTCACCCTGACGAGGCGCATAAGAATGGATTGAAAGATATAAACATCATGGTGGGTCCTACACAAACAGTTAGGAATTTATTTTTTTATGGACCACCTGAGGGTTGAATCGTCCTGATTTTTGGGATCAAGGCCCAACAAGGGGTTGGGTACGAGATGGACGGCTTGGATTTCATTAACGCTAGATTTTCCTCCAACGTTGTTGAAAGTAACCCTTGTAGGTATCTAGCGGAGGGTACCCAAGTGTTTCGATGATTCGTTTCTTCGGAATGGACTACAATGAAATGATTCCGTCCCTTGCAGGAATGATCGCATACGTTTGAGAACAGTACTTAGGTATGTTGGCAATTGAAACGGTTCATCCGGTGAGACTCGTCATGGGAACAGTACATACCAATAATTATTCCTATAAAAAAATTAGGATGGACACCCCAAAGGGAGAAATGTACAATCTTGCCTAGAAACCATATATTCACTTCTCGTGTCCCTCCTAAAATTTGGAACGTCTTGGGTTTTGGTATGGAGGGCACCTGATGAATGGGTTGGATGTCAAGGACACGATAGGATGGACTCCACATGCACTCTGTAAGTTCGCCCCCAGCACCCTTGCTTAGGTAGGTCTCACCCACCAAGTAGATTCGATGCAAAGACAGGAAAAACATTATTATCAAGTGGGCAACACGCCCATAGAATTTGGAGCAATGGTTGAACACACAATCCCTCTCAACCATTCATTCATTTGGTAGAATTTGGAGCATTGGTATACCACTCAAATCCCTCTCAACCGTTTTGGTAGAATTTGGAGCATTGGTTAACCACTCAAATCCCTCTCAACCATTCATTCATTTGGTAGAATTTGGAGCATTGGCTAATCACTCAAATCCCTCTCAACCATTCATTCATTTTGTTGTGGTATCGATGACCTGATAATCATATAGGCCTGGGTCAACATCATCGGGCCTGATGATCAGTTGCGATCTCTACACGTTGCTCCTGGCAGCATGATGGATGATGACACGCAGCCTCTTTGGCAAAACCGTTCTAATTATGGGTAACAGTTTAATACATCATGAACGGCACTTAATTACAATGCAACCATCGGGCATTATTTAGGAAGTTTAAATGAAAGAAAACCCACGGTCCAAGTTCAGCAACGAGTGAGACATTCGGGGCGTAACTTACAAATAGCAAAATCTAGTTGAACAAATTTGAGTAGCGTATTTAAGCCTCCTACGCCTGAGGAAATAAATAATATTCATACATGCATGCATAAATTCATAGTAGCATTTTGTTCGGGCCAGCATTCACCACATCCAAACGATTTGTGATCAGGATCATTCATAAATCAGATCCTACACACCCACCAGACATCTTTAGTCTGGCAAATAAATAGCCAAAATCCAAACAAAGGACGAGTCTGTGTTTTGATCACACTGTCACAAGGCGAGTGGAACCAACAATCGCTATAGTGAGCACCTCCTACATGGGGGAGGATGGAGCAGGAAAAAGTACACTACAAACACTGAACTAAGAAACGGTGTTTGTGGTTTTCCGCTTAAAGATAAAAATAAGAAAATACCAACAGCACTGCATCATTCATTCATTCTAGCACGACACAATGATCATCAGGGGTGAGATGCCCACAGCCTGCTTAGATAGGTGCTGTCAGTGGGCTGGGGCCAGGCAACGCCTAATAAAATTCTATATCAGAATGACCAACCAGCTCAAAAGCCCAGGCCGGAACCCACAACAGCCCTACAGTTAAAGAGGTCTGAATTCCACATACACACACACACACAAAGTAAATGTTAAGAATATTGTATTACAAGGGGCACCAAATGTACAAGGGTTTGAGCACGGAGAAATAATAAGTAAAAAAAAAAATCTAGTAAAAAAAAAAAAGATGACAGAAAAAGAGTGCACCACATCTTTCACCCCACCCAACCTGCTTGCCTCAAAACCTGAATCAAAACCCCCTAAAACCTACCTTTTCGTCCCCATTTTCCTCTTAGCCTAGTGTTACAGAGCAGAGACACACCATAATATCACCCTCTCACCCCAAAGTTAATAAGAAAACGAGAAAATTAAAAAAAAAAAAAAAAGAAGCCCAGTAGCCGCCATTTCTCCCTGCTCTTTTAGACGAGAGCTTTTGGTGCGTACACTTGGCTTCTGCATCAAACACCATAATACACAAACTACTGTACAAAGAAACCAGCAACCTTACCACACGCGGCCAAGATTACCAGTAGTCTGACCTGGTCCCAAACCGCACAAGATGGCATGCATGCACGCACGCACGCAAACAGCCACGACTCAAAACCAAATAGAAAGCCAGCAATTTAAAAGGAAACTTACCCTTCAAAAGTGCTGGCCTCTTTCACTCTTCGGCTCAAATGTCTGCTTTGCATTCTCCATTAGCTTGAAACATCCGCCATTCTTTCTCCAACCGCTTGAGACATCTGCCACTACAAATCCCTCACGCTGTCGAGGTCAGACTCAACCTGCCACAATGATAAGACCCAAAAAAAAACAACCAAACAGGACAGCATAAAGATAATATAGCATGAACATCCTCAGCATAAAATTTAGGGTTTAGAAACGCATGCCTTATCACTGGTTTCTGAACAGGTTCAGATTTGACTCCACTCCGAGCTTGTAGAACCATCCCAAGTGCATCATTTGGCTTCATAAATGCATAACATAAGCAAAAAGGAGTTTGCTGGGTAAGAACATTTTGTTTAGCTACGAAGTGGTACAAAACCTCAAAACAATAAAGAAGAAGAAATTAGGCATATGATATGATGCAACCAACCTCCAACTCTTCCGTCAAGCCATTCTGAAATCTTCCACTTCCATCTAAACAACTATTCCCCAAAACCGCCTCCGAGTCTGCCCCAAGCACATCACCCTGCAAAGACTCCTGGTTGTCACTCTCTGCAATACTCTCAGTATTATCCTCACTGCTGCCTGCGACAGACAGCTCCAATTCAACCTCTCCACACGAACTGACCTGACTTGTGACATCCAAACTGCTGCTGCTGCTGCCATCTTGGAACCGAGCCTCAGAAACCTCCAATGTCCGCTTCTCCCGCTTCACTGTCTCACCAGCCTTAGCATCTACCATGTTGCCCACTGGAAAATCCTCCACTTTAACATCCTCAGCCAAGCTGGCCTGACATGACCCACCGGACCTGCGACTACAGACATCTGATGGAGAAAGAGCTTGCTTATTTGGGCTAATAGATGCCTGCTCTTCAGGTTTAGTTGACAGCATCAGATGATCCTCTGAATCTTTTTTCCTCATGAGAAATCCCTCCGCTGGCCTGGACTCAGCATTCTTCATTTTCACTGCCTCCACATCCTCTGCACAAGAGCTTATGTGACTGCCAACTTGAGATGGAGATGCAGAATTCTGCCTGTTTGGGGTAAGGGAAGCCTGTTTCTCTGGTGTATCAGGAGACTTCTGTCTACTTGGGCTAAGGGAAGCACGTTTATCTGGTTTTTCTGGCTTTGCATCGTTGTCTTCAGCATCCTTTTTCCTCTTGAGCTGTTGCTTCTCTGGGGACCTAGACCCACACTCTTCACCTCCATCTTCGCCAGAATCTTTTCCAGGCTGGTGGCTGCTGTGCCTTGAAGGCCGGGGACGCTTGTACCCGGGAGGAAAGACATAAGAAGGGATCTGCTTCCTACGAACGTGAGACACATATATTTCCATCCCCGGCTTCCAAAACATGTACATGTTCACTGAGAGCCTGAACTCATCTACTGTTCCGCGTATGTCAAACTGTTGGCCTTCTTGGATTCTCACCCCTTGTTTCCTCTGCAAACCCATGAAAAAAGCACAATGTGGACACTGCTTGGAAGTATCTAGATACTCATTAGGGTAAGGGTGGCACTGCAACATCCCGTATGTGTCCCGCTCTATCTGCAAAGTCAGAGATGCAGAGTGGCTGTTATGAGAACAGAAAACAGCATTTGCTACTTCGCTTTCACATCATTTTATTGTATATGTTGATCATGAATAGGTTTATATATATATATATATTATAGCTGAAGTTTAAAAACGCCAAAGTGTCTTGGCACCAAAAAGCATATTACCGAGCATAGAATTCTTTAGCAAGATCTCTCAATCTCAATCATGAACAGAGACCCAAAAGCATAGAATTTACCTTCAGAGTCAGCTGCCTCAACCGGGATTCCACCCAGCCCTTCCAAGAGAGCAAATCATCAGCATCAGCAGCAACAATGTCAACCTGCAAATAATTCTTATATGCCTCGAAGAATAAATACGGCTCAAATAGAGAACTCCAATGAGCTTTATTCAGCTCAATCTCCTGGATAAAGAGAAACCAAAGAATACGTGTATATAAGTAATTGTGGGTACAACCCAAGAGGGCAGTAAATAAAAAAATTATCATCTTACCTCACAGATTTTGTTACCATTCTGAAATTGCTCCATCATAACACGAAGAGTACTTGTTGAAACATTGTAACTGGAGTTCATGCATGGATACGCAGGTGTAATTATCGGCATATGATGAGTTCGGTCCCGAGGATTCTTACGTGGATCCCATACTGGAAAGCCAAGTTCATCCTCCTCTATTGCACATAGCATCACAGGATTCGGCCAACGCCACTGTGTATAAACTCTAAAAAATCTGGGAACTAGCATGCTAGGAACTGCATTGGGATAAAGCTGGCAGACACGAGCAACTAAGAGTGCCCAATTCACACCGCCAAGAAATCCAGTAACCTGAACGAAGAAGAGAAGGGACAAAGGGAAAAATGGTCAATCTGAAATTCCAGAGCAAATACTTGGTAAAAGAAGAATCAAGGAAGCCGACTTACATTTGAATAAACACCACGCCTTTTGGCCCAAAACTTTAAGCACCTGAGAGTCATTCGGAAATGCTACGAATGACAGAAAAGGTTCAAAAATAAATAAATTGATAGAATAATACATACCATATATGCATGTAAACATATATGCATACAGCCATTCACGCATATAAATACATCTATATAGACACAGCTTTAGTACACCTACGCATGTACAAGGCATACCATTTACACTCCACGTGCCAACGTGCTATACATGCAATATCCAAGCTGTCCATCTGGTGGGCCTGTCTATATGCAGATGTTCTGTCCCAAAAATAAAGCTGGTATGCTAAGCAGGTGGGCAATTATGTTGGGAACAGGTGGATGGACTTGTTTTGAAAACTGTTGGCACCTGAGTAGTGGACTGACCTGATTCTTGGGCCAGGGAATCTATGTAGTGGTACCCTTCCGATTGATGGATTGAAAATTGTACCTTCGCACCATGTTGGTACATGTGACGCTGGTGCACATGTGGGTGTACATGAACTCCCTTATACATGCATTTGTACTTATGGAAACTCTATAGGCATTCACACAAAAAAAAGAGAGTAAAACAGAAAAACTTCGTAGTTCGAGCAGTGAAGCAATTATGAACACTATAGACGGTCCAATGGTGAAGTATTTAATTTTTCTACCTCAACATTTGGAACAAGTCGAAGAATTTGATCTGCAACCCTGCAACCATTAAGACTTCGAACAGTCGGTTCGTCAACATTGTACAATACAGATCCATGAGAGATATCCAAGTCCTACACAAAAGTTGGTTTCAGCAAATCGAGGGTGTTAAACACATTGTTTGAAAAAGAGGGAAAAAAAAAAAAAAAAAAAAAACCAGAATTGCATTTACTTTCCATGAGATAAGCTGGAACAAACACTAGATAATCATAATCAAGTGTTGTTGTAAAACATTGCACAGAATCAAATTAACATGCCATTTAAGCACCGGATGGCCTTCGCATTAGATTGTAAACAGTAAATAGGTATACTAACACACACACAGTGCTCTTACGGCACAATAAATTATAGTTGCACACTGTAACAGACAAAAGCAATTTAGCAAATAAACAATGCAATGCATGCTTCCATTCCACATAAATGAATATACCCAAAGCAGAATCACGCAAAGACGTACGCTTGACCAAAGACGGGTTACTCAATGATATGTATATGCGACAAGTGCTTATGACAAAAATAAAATAAAATCCAGTCCCTGCATTCTCAAGAAACATTTACCACACAATTTGACTGCACTGCATTATGCATTTCCAAAGAATAGTTTCATGCACAGCACAACCACAACTTCAGAAGTGGATAACTGTATGCAAGTGGTTCCAGAGATATGTATATGCGACAAGTGCTTATGACAAAAAAATCCAGCCCCTGCATTCTCAGAAAACATTTACCACACAATTTGACTGCACTGCATTATGCATTTCCAAAGAATAGTTTCATGCACAGCACAACCACAAGTTCAGAAATAGACAAGTGTATGCAAGTGGTTTCAGAGATATGCATATGTGGCAAGTGATTATGACAAAAACATCCACCCTGCATTCTCAGAAAACATTTACCACACAATTTGACTGCCCTGCATTATGCGTTTACCAAGAATAGTTCCACGAACGGCACAACCACAACTTCAGAAGTGGATAACTGTATGTAAGTGGTTCCAGAGATATGTTAACTACTACAGCTTCAAAAGTGGATGCTTGACAGATCCTTTCCTAGGAACTGTTTAGTGCCCTATCGCAGCATGATTCTTGTTGATCTAAAATCAAGTCTTTGTGATATCCAAAATTTTATGTTTTCAGTTCTTCATTAGATTACAGCATAGACAGGCAAAAAAGTAGTTGCAACTTTGACTGTTGTCCTCAACTCCTGCTACAAGTTGGCAAAAGAACAGCTGAAAAGGAATATGAAGCAAGGGAAGTCCTGTGGCATGAAGAAAACTGTAGCTTGAAGTTAGAAAGCTGTTCGGTAAGAGAACTCCTGTGGCTGCAGGTAAGAGTAGGCAAGGGGTTTCAAATATAAAACGTTAAGCATCAAAAGACAGAACAGTGTTCCAAAATTATGAAGTCAGCCATAAAAACAAAAACAAAAAACAAAAAACAGAATAAGATTCCATGATCAAAAAAGGCCAACTCATTTTCCTCTCATTAAATATGTGAGGGAAGTTCTCTCAGTAAACCTGAGAAAAGGAAGAAAGAGAAAACAAGAAGAAAAAAGCTAATGGTTGCAGGACATTCTTGTTACAGGATACTGGCTAGAGTCCCTGACCATGAGCCCCCTTCCACAGCACCAAGAGATATGAGAGACATTCAAACCCAAGCAAACAGGGTTCCATCCAAAATTCAATTCAAGGAATCATGTGAACGGCGCTCCTTCCATCTTTCAACAGGTCTTGATGTTTCACCTCTAACCTTCTCTTATTCCCTTACAAGTTATCAGATAACCCACTGTGAAGCAATGAAACTCCACAGACAACGAAAAGGGAAATCATTAATTTATGACAATTAAGCATAGAAGATGTTCCCATAGAACAAGTAGATTAAGAATTCTTAGTTGCAACTCACTCAGAATAACATAAATTACCCCTATCCACCTAAGGAACCATCATAAGTTAGATATATATAGCTTAACTCATTGAAATTGAAAAATAAATAAATAAAACAAAAGGTATAATAGATAACATTGGTTTCAGGAAAACTTGCATAGAAAACTTTCTAATGGTGGATTAAAGCAAATTTATACATAAGAACAAATCACTCAAAAAGAACAGAAAACAAGAGGGAAATCTATGTTTTAATTGACTTACTTCAGGAACAACCAAGAGAGAGATACTGGCATAAAGAAGATCAATTGATATTCCGCAGAACTTGAATTTCATTACTGGTACATGAGCATCTGGAACTGGTTGTAATTCGGTCACTTCTTCCCTTTCAGCCAGGGTGTCATGCAATATTATAAAAAAATCTTCCTGCAGAAAGAAATCAACAACTTAAGCTTTGCCCTTAAAATCACAAAACAACAATCTGAATCATGCAAAAAGAAAAACAAAAGCCTCTCAGTTTGCATTGGAAAGAAATCATAAAACAACAATTTGAGTCAAATATTGAATATAAATTGTGCCAAAAGAAAAAGAAAAACCTCTCGGTTTACATAGGACGGTCCCACACAGAGTGTATCAATATCAGCACCAGGGCCATGAACCTGTCAACATACAAAAGGGCTGCAGGATTATTAAATAGAAAAGGACTAATTACTAAGCATATATAAGAATATAAAAGCAAGAAATTACAGTGAAGCAGCTATCATTTGTAAGTCAATATCACAATAAAAATCCCAAAGATCACAAAAAGACAAAAGTCAGTGGATTATGTAAGATCTTTACAGTTCCTATTTTCTCAAATATTTTCTTTATTGAGCATTTCTTCCTTAGGTCCCTCATTGAATAGGAATGGGATTGGGAACTCAAAATTTCCTGGCAGAGAGATCAATGATACATGTAGCTAAAGCTAACAAAGAACACACTGTTTTCTTACCTTATGTGAGAAAGAAATGCCAGGAGCAAGGAACTGACTGTGTCAAAATGCCAGGAGCAAGGAACTGACTGTGTCAAAATGTTAGCAAGCACAACAACATCTAGGACGTAGGACACAAGTCTGAAGTGCAATTTGAAGGACCACCTACTTACAAAGATTGTGCAAAGCTAAGTACTGGAATGTTGCCAGCACTGATTTAAAAAAAGGTAATCTAACATACAGAACTATTAAAGCAATTGAACACTATGTTTCCACAACTTATCAAGTACGGTAATGCAGGAGAATATGAAGAATCCGTGGATTATTAGATAAGGCAGGAGAAGATAAAGAGTTTGCAGATTATTAGAAAAGGCAAAAGGAGCGTGGTAAAGATGCAAGGACAAGATCTTTTACTACAGCAAAGTGACAAATCCACAAACCAAATTGTGATGATGTGTGGCAGCTTTAGAACATTTCAGCAGTATTCGGGACTGGAACATCAACGGTGGATGCCGAAGTGGAAAACAATGCGCTTAACTGGTATTCTAATTATCCGTCATCATCATAGCCCAGCACCGCTTAACATAGGATGAATATACAGATTCCTTCACCAATTATAATGATTTGAAACAGGAATTCTCATGATTGCTTGGTGAAAGTTAAACATGCCAATCGGACATTAAACCACATCCATTACTCAGGCTAGGGACCATATGCCACACATACCATGGAAAATTTTGCAAAATGAATGATTAAATTCTGAATTATGGTTCCACTTGACCAGTATTTATTTAATCAAAAAATCTATTTCCAATAAATTACAAGAAAATAAATTTGAGGAACTTCAATATTGCCGCAGTAAGAAACAAGCTCAAACTCAAATCTTACCCCTAATCTATAGGATCCAAATGTAAATATGACAGCATTTGCATCCTCAATCATTTGATCAGTATACCCTCTTTGACGGGTCAGCTGCTTCACCCAATCTTTCACAATCTGAAATGTCAACCAAAAACACTAAGAAAATCGGGATAAAACAGCATCTGATCTTTCAACCATGAATTAACACAAATCCAATCTTTCAACATTTTTTTCCTGTGGAGTATCTTTCAACCATAAACTAACACATTTAAACCATGAAAGGTCACATCACATTTGTAGCCTTAAGATTATGCTAACTGTGTTATATATAGAAATTAAAATTAAAATTTAAAAAAAAAAAAAGCCAAGCAAAAGAGCTTCATCAACTTATGCAACATATGACAAACTCCCATCCGACTAGAACTTAACTTTCCTGCAACAACATTCTTGCCACAACATTATACCCTCCCACAATTGGTCATAATCAACTAAATCATCGTCAAACTATGTTGATATTGGGATTTTCAAATAGATAACTTGATACGCTTTCCAACTGTGGCAAAGTGGTGGAATGCTGGAAACATAATCTAACCATATCAACTTCCAACAGCTCCAATCAAGAAACAATATTTTTTTTATGAGCAAGAGAGAGAGAGAGAGAGAGAGAGAGAGAGAGAGAGAGAGAGAGAGCTTCTATTAGAGCCTCTTTGGGATAATCAGAATCAGATTATCGATTTGGTAAATTCACGGATTGACACTGGATTTGGATTTGACAAAATCCAATACCTGTTTACTAATAAAGCTACAAATCCACGAATTTGGGGAGCATTTATAGTAATAGCAAACATTAATTACAAGGGCATAACGTCTATTACTTTGAGATGGTCAAGTTTGTGGATTTGTCAAATCTTTGGTTCTTTTAGGGATTTGGATTTGACTGAAATCCATCAATTTGCAGGGATACGGGATTGGGAAATCTACAAATTTGGCAGATCCCCAACAAAAAACAAACAGTGGAGATTTTAAATCCGTGAATTTCACAAATCCTGGCCATGAATCCCTAACTCCCAATAGACCCTTAAAGAAAACAAACATGCAGTTCCAAACAAGTGAGGAAACGTGACACGACACCCCACGGCAAGGTTTGCAAAAATGGTTACATAATGGCCATAACTGTTACGCGCAGTGTATTAAATAGCGTGGTAGCGTACGCTACGTAGCATGTAGCGTACAAAAAACGCTACGTAGCGTATAAAATAGCGTAAAAAAAAAAAAGAAAAAAAATTGGTAAAAAAAGAAAAGAAAAAAAACATACCTTTTTTTTTCTTTCTTTTCTTCTCCTCCTCCTCCTCCTCCTTCTTCTTCTCGCCCTGCTGCGGCTGCGGCTGCAGTCACGGCCCGGGCCTCCTCCTCCTCCTCCTCTCTCTCTCTCCCTCTTCTTTCCCTCCTTTTCTTTTCGGTTTCCCACTCCCTTTTTTTCTTTTGAAATCGGAGGCGGTTTGACTGGTGTAGTATAGTTGTTGTAGGTACGTGTCATGGTAAGACGAGCGCTGACACTCCTTGAGCTCCAAGTTGTACGAACGGTTCAAAGGAGATCAAAGTTACATGGGCTCCACAGCGATGTATTTATTATATCTACACCGTTCATCTATTTTTAAATATCATTTTAGAGCATTAGCCAAAAAATGAATCGTATCCAAAGATCGTCTGGACCACACCAAAAATAGCAGCGAGATGATGATTTTTTCATCGTTAAAAATTCGTAGGCCCACCATAACGTTTATTTTCCATCCAATCTGTTCAAAAGGTCAAAAAGACCTGAATGAAGAGTCAAAACAAATTTCATATTGATCCCGAATTTCTGTGATCCCAAAAAGGGTTTCAATGGTAGACGTTCAATCCCCCACTGCCTTTTGCAGTGTGGTCCACTTGATAATTAGATCTGTATTATTTTTCGTGTCAAGCCTTAAGACGAGCTCTTCAAATGAATAGACGGTTTAGATATAACACATACCTCATGATCAGACCCACTGGACTTGCTTGCGTCAAATGAATGGACTGGTACGCGTTACGCAACATGTTGCACAATTTAATAAAATGTACACGTGCCACATGGGCCCCACCATACTATATGTATTTTATCCATGCCGTCCATCCATTTTGCCACATCATTTTGGATTATGATTCAAAAAATTAGTAAGATCCAAATCTCATGTGAACCACAACATAGGAAACAGTGGTTATAAAATGCTCACCATTAAAAATTTCTTAGGGTCCACTGTAATGTTTATTTTCCATCTAACCTGTTAATAGGGTCACACTAACGTGGATGAAGGGAAAACACACATGTCAGCTTGATCTAAAACTTTTGTAGCCCCGATAAATTTTTAATGATAGTCGTTTAATTATCATTGTTTCCTATGGTGCGGTCCACCTGAACTTTGGATCTGCCTCATTTTTTGGCTCATACCCTAAAATTATTTGGCAAAATGGATGAACGGTGTGGATATAACACATTCATCACGAGTGGGGTCCGAAAAACTTTGACACTCGTGTGCTACACTTCACAATCTGAGTCCTACCTAATTCGGGCCCTTAAAAAATTGTACATGAGACATGTATTAACTTAAGATTTACCAATTAAATTATGGACTGTAATTGCTAACTCAAAATGCCAAAATATTTTGTTTTTTCTTACTATTTACTATTTATCATATATATATATATATATATATATATATATATATATATATATATATATATAAAATTTTTTTAATTAAAAAATAGAAGTATTGTGTAGCTTACGCTACACGCTACGGAGGGTTGAACGCTACGCAACACGCTACCGCTATTTAAAACACTGGTTACGCGTTACAGGGTTGTACCAGCCGTTACAGGAAAAACTGCCTGTAACGGCCTCGCAACGGTCCCAAAACAAGGTATTTCACAAAAAAAAAAAATGTTGTATTGGCCGTTACGGCCCATGTCGTAACGCTAATGGCGGTGGCTGTTACGACCACCGTTACCATATTGAACACCTTACCCCATGGAGAAAACCCCATCCTAGAAATTGTAGTCGTTTCAGGGAAAAATGGGTGCCTTCACTATCTGCAATGTTATGACTCCAACAAGCCACCAAAGTTTCTAGAACAAATCATCACTCCCAACCAGTTCAACTTCTCTGTTCTCCTCCTTTAGGTTTCTTTTCCACTGGGACAGAAAGGTTGTTAACTCACCCCAAATCTTGGCCCGAGCACAACTGCTTTATATTTGGCTTGGGAAGAGCTTAGACGCCAGTAGTTTGACCAGTAAGTCATCAAAACTACTGGCGTCTGTCTGCTTAAAAGCCTGACAGGCCCCACCTCCAGCTTGAAACTGTGGTGCTCAGAATCTCGAAAGGAGACAACCGAACTGAGATTGACATCCTTATCTCATGGAGGCTAGGCTTGGACATCCTTAGCTCATTGGCTTGGCCTAATGCACTTCAGCCAGGTCAAGTGCCATTACAACCCTAGTCTATGTCAATCTTCTAACTGGAGGACCGAGGATTGGGTCATTGTTGTTATAGATGGGTTGACTACCTTGAGACATTTTAGTCTATCAATATTGAGACAAAATCTTGGTTCTTGAAGTCAACAAGACTACTTGATTCATATTGTAGTCAGTATCAGTTAGCATTGAGACAAGATCTTGGATCTTGAAGTCAACAAGATTACTTGCTTCATATGGTATTCAGTATTAGCATGCACGCATCACATTTGATCTCTTTTCTGGATCCACTTAGAAAACGGACTGGAGAAAGCATCACTCTGCCTCATTGAGTGGTCAGAATCTCAAAGCTCGGTTCAGAAATCACAAACTGTACCAGTCTTCAAATTCACATGACCTGAACATAATGCAGAAGCTTCTAAAAAGTCAGGCAATGTAGGAAGACACTTAGTTGCACAATCCTTCTAATCAGGTGACACTCCCAATTTGAATAGTGCTGTGGACTCATGATTCTACTCCTTCCTAGCAGTTTGTAGTTGTTAACATTTTGAAATAAACTCGTCCTACACCCACACCCCAATACGTTGCTGCTACGCTTCATAAGAGAGTTATAGACAGACCACAGAAACACAGCAAGTTTTACTTTTTCTCAGAACCTACTTCTAAGAGATATTCCGCACGACCCACCACCTCAAGATGTCGGACACTGCTGTTCTGTATGGTAAGCCAACTGCTCTGGCTCCTCCCCATTGAATAACGGAGACTCCAGTTTAAAAATCAAGAGGAGTTGACTACCGATCCATTGTATTTGTACCCCTACATGTCGAATGAAATCTGAAGCAGAAGTGGCTGGTGAAACTTTTCTTCTCCTCCCATGAAGATTCAGACAAAAGCAGGCTTCCTGGAACTGAACAATATTAGGCAAACAAATACAGTGGTCGTACGGGGAGGAGCTCTTCTGGTCCAGTTGCTAAATAATTACTCTGAGTTCCTCTTGCAAATATTTCCTAGAGGCATACACCATGTAAACTTGCAGTGTAAGCTGCAGTCAATGATACACATCATCTCCTCGACGCATCTTTCGGTCACCTCCAATAGCTCTTGTTCCGTCTTCCTTCTTGATATCTCTCTTCTAGTTGTGATGGTTTGGTGACTCCCTAGGAAGTTGTTTCTATTGGACAATAATGGCTTTATTTTTAAAGAAAAAAATAATATGCGTCCATGGGGACAACCGGCTACCCCTTATCATAATGCACTTTGAGATGGCTACCTCCATGGTCAAACGCAAAGGAGACCTTTTTCACACTCTTATATGATCCCATCTATAACAACCCAACACTCGTAGGAAAATGGAAAACAAACTTAATCAAATCCCTATAGTGCATATCTTCATCAAACCCCTCCCCAATCCTTATTACAATTACAAGATTAGCACTAACAACAAATTTCCCTAATTTCCACGCCAACGATTAGCCAAAAGAAGATTTTATCAATAAAAAGACCTTTCTAATATTCCTCAACATATTAAGAATGTTTCAATTAAGGCCACAGTTCTCGATCTGTGGGTGTTGACACCAATGCCTTAATCTAATCTTTTGGGGCGAACAAAATTTATAAGAAAGGAAATACGTTGCATGCAAGAGAGCATCTGCACCTGATCGATCTGACCCAGAACCTCTTCTCTCTTGACAGCTTCTTCTTTGCTTTCATAAAGACCCGAATCCACCAAGAACTTCAATACAACAAAACCACAAATTAGAGATTAAAAAAAAGAAGAAGAAGAAGAACGAGGCAAACAGAAAATCTGGCAAACATTAAAAAAAATCCAGATAACATGCCTTCTCTAACTCCAAGCTCCTCTGAAGATCTGCCTCCGACGGTCCCGCAACAGAGATCGGCTTCGTCACGCCGTACTGCTTCGCAGCAGGCGCTGGCGAACCACCCGAATCATCAGAACTCACCATCTCCACACCTAAAAGAACCGTAAAAGCCCTAAGAAATGAAAATCAAAGAGATCTTATCCACTTTCCGGCCCCGAAGTCAGATCGAATCAAAAGCACGGAGCAATTTAAGAAAAAAGATCCCCAAAGAATCAGATCGGTGCCGAGGAAACAAGAATAATTGAAAGATAGACGATCGGAACCAAAGAACCATCAAGAAAACCCTAAAACCCTCAGCGGAGAACAGTACCTGCAGATCAAACCCTAGATCGGAAAATAGGTATTCGGAAACCCTAGAAAAGCGATTCTAGGCGGAATTCGACGGAAGAAAAGGGGTACGAGATCTAAGAGAGACCGCTGAGAGGGAGAGAGGGAGATCTGAGAGAGACCGCAGAAACCCTAAAACCGGAGGAGAAAAGCGGTTTTAGGAGAGAGAGAGAGGTTGGACCAGCGACGAAGTGCAGACGTCTATCCTGGATTAAAACTTATAAAATAAGGTTTCCTATTTGGGCTTGGTTTTGTACGATTTACTTATCCGTGCAACCAAACTACCGTACAACCCACGCATAATTCTCGATCTAGACCGTTGAAATACTGGGCCCTACTTCGATGGTACATAGACCGTAAATCTCGCTGATCGGGCTTTTGTAACTGCATATTTTAGTTGGGTTCGGAATGATCGTAACCACGTGTCCACTGTGACCGTACACCTCATGGGCAGATATCATGCGGTTCGATCAGCAGCAGCAAGAGTAACCTCAGCTTATCCTCATCCGGACGGTTCCCGCAATTGGACGGTCAGGATAGGTGTGCATGTGCAGCACGTGCGCTTTGAAGGCTTTTTGGATAGGTACATGACCGACACGTGCAGGCTGGAGGTGCAACTGTAATAATACTCACGAAATGACCGCACCGTCAGTTTCACACGCGGTTTTCAAAACGTGGTATTTCTAAAGCAGTTTTGGCGGAGACTAGCGGTTTTTGAGAGGGGGGTGGGGATTTCGATTCACGGCGGATATTTATTGTATGAATGAAATTACTTAATTACCCTGGATTTTCCTGTTTGACCGGACTGGAGTGATGCGTTGTTTAGGTATTTTAGATAAAGTCAGGGAGAATTTGGTCAATATGTATAATGATCTTCGCAGGAAGGTTGGTTTGTGACAGAAGGAAAGTATCTGGATTCCAAGCCGGCTTGTATTCGCCGCGTTGGATGGGGAAGGATGGTTCGTCACCTGATTCCTCCGATATTCAGGGACCATCCCGGATAGGAGACGTTACTTTGGAGTCTAATTATTTTTTGTTAATGGCTTTATGTGGGCAGTTCGTTGCAAGACAAGTGAGGTGTTTTAAGCTAAGGTCTATCGATGAATGGGAACCACTAGATGGACGGTGTAGATCCACCGTGACCACTTCCCTTATATCGGATATGGTCAACCAAAATCCTTTCCCAAACACGGATTCGGTGATACCGTGACCGTCGGGCCCACCCTAATGTATGTGTTGTATATCCAGGCCGCCCATCCTTGCTGGACACCTGCCACTGAGATGCGAGTGCACCAAAAGGGTACTCCCACGTTTGTATGGTGGGGAATGATAGCATCTTGGATATTTCAGGTAGCAAAGACGGAGATGACTTTCCTAATGGAACAAAAAGTGGGACCCACTTTATTCAAAGTATCACTCAAAAACCTAAACTGAAAGCATGACCATTAGCCACCGATTGCAGGCCGTCTAAATGGCCGGCAAACATGAACGGTCCAATTTTAACAAAGAAATGCCTGTCGATTAGGGGTAACGATTTTAATTTTTTTTTATTCGATTTGATTTTGAGATCTAGACTGGGTCCTATTCTTGAGGCCTGATTTTGAGATCTAGACTGGGTCCTACTCTTGAGGCCTGGCCCCGGCCAGCAGCCTCAAAAGCTAGGCCTGAGCCCAGTCCAATTATTTCTCGGCCCACAGCTCTGAGGCCAGTGAATTAAACCCAAGCCCATTCCAGGGAGGGTTGTCCGGATAGCCCTAAAACACTCCTGGCCAATCGACAGTACTACAACTGGACCATGATGGAAAACTGCAACAAAATCGGACTCGGATTGCGTCCTACACTTACCGTCTCTAGCCCGGAATGGCCAGTTCTGTGGATGGGCCTACCGTGATGTATCTTTTTATCCAAGCCGTCCATCTATTTTCCCATATCATTTTAAAGCATTAGCACAAAATTGAGGGACCACACCCTAGATGATTCTTGCATTTAATGCTTTGTGCATTTAATTCAACTAAACTTATTATTTGGTGTGGTCCACTTAAGCGTTAGATCTGCTTCATTTTTGTGTTCATGAATCCTGACTTAAAATAATATGAGAAAAAGAATAAACAGCTCAGATAAACAGATACATCATGGTGGGCCCGCCCATAGAACTGCCCGTTCGGGGCAGAGAAGGCGGTGGTAGGACGCAGTCGGCATCCAACAAAATCAGGCAATGGTGGCCATCCGAACAGTGGCCAGCAAATAGACGGATAAAAGTAGCTCTACTAATTGTTGGCAGCCGTCGGGATTTTGAACTTATTTTAAGTTGAAGAATGTTAAGAAATGGCAAATGGGCCACATTAAAATAACATAGCCGTTGGATGATGAGGATTCTCCTATCACTGTAATTATGAAGGCCGGTAAATCGATGGCCCACAACATCAACTTCACTCACCACGCACGTTTCTAATGTGCGTCGTGCGGCTGCAATTTATGACCGTCGGTCGGCAATATTTTCACGCATTAAAATGGCCTTTATCATACTGCGGGCACCACGCGTATGGACGAATATGGTCCTGATCTGTTTTAGGCATCGAGTAAAACACCCAGATACTGCCGGCCCACCTTTTTATGTAAATCCACTTCATCCATCAGGTGATCAACCTTATTGTGATCGTATGTACAAAATATCAACACGACAGAGAATTCTGATGGGCCACACCAATGGGAATGATGTAAAATTGCTCCTAAAATCTCTAAGTTCACATGGTGTGGCTCGCTTGAGTTTTGGATCAGGTTAATTTTTGTATGTTCACTTCGTCCTCGCTGATCACACTTGATTAAAAGGTTTGGATCAAGTTCATTTTTGTATGTTCACTTCGGCTTTTCTAGTCACACCTGATTAAAAAGGTTTGATGAAAGATACATTTCTTTTAGGCCCACATGCTAACTTATGATTAGCATCTCACTCCCATTTTTCCAAGTTGTTTGACCCACATGAGATATGGATGTGGCTGATATTTTACCAGAGTGCCTGTTATACATAAAACAGAGGTGGTGTTTAACATGTTGCCTACTACATCTGCTACATAGGATTTTGGGCCCCATGCAAGCGCATGTCTCGCCGAGAAGTCACTCGTTTCCATCTTCTTGCCATGAAACATGCATATCTCTAAAGTCAATGCCATTAGGTACCGTCTCCGTGCTCCTAAATTTATGGTGCTAGAATTTGATTTGATGGCGGGCTATTATCAAAGAATAGCAAATTAATTAGGTAAGGTCAGACAAGGGCAGCAAGATTTGACAGAGTCACACACAACTGTCAAAGATGAGGCCATGCAAAGCATTTTTAAAGTGGTTCACTCAACTTTTCTAACATGGAGGCTGGCTCAATCAAACCTGACCACGTTAAGCCTTATTATGTTTGGTGTGGGCTCCCGATAGAGATGGGCAAGTCGAGTACTGGACTACTTTCAAATATGTTTTGCATGGTTTTTTTCTCTAACAACGGTACATTGTGTAATCAAATCCTACTTTCATCAAGGGAAAAGGGATGTCAGTCCAAGAGACAGCAGTTCCCAGTGCAGGTCCCTTTCAAGTGGAATAATAGTTATTTTTACATTTGTTCCAACAGGACTTACTGCTTGGTGAGCCAAACCTTTGATACAATAGGTCCTACTGCAGATGAGGATGCCCAACAGGACTCCAAGGCCAGAATAAAACCATTACATTCGAATGTATGTGATTAGTCCTACAAAGTTCTTCGCTGTGTACCATAAATAACTTGGGTTTATGTTACAAGCTACAGGCTTAGGTATTGCATAGCACCTTCTTTGTAGCTGCCTGTGTATCATTTAGATACAGAAAATAGACGATGCGACACACTCAGGAGTATGCACTACCTTATGAGCAGTAGATTGCCTAAGCATTTGCGAAATGCTTGGTGATGATACAAGACCAAATGATCAAAAATTGGGTGGATAGGACCAACTTTGTATGGGCCACCATGATGTGTGTTATTTATCCACAACATCTATCCATTTTGACAGATCATTTATAATTTGTTGAGATTTTGTAACCATGTAACATTATTTAAGTCGCTAGACTTGACATGATTATATAAGACATAAATAGTACCATATGATGGGGATTTTCTCCTCAGGCTCGACTGGTCGAGTGCCTCGCTCGAACAGTCGAGGGTGGTGCTCGACTAGTCGAGGCCTGGCACGACTCAAAGTCTAACGACCAATTGTGTTAATTCTTTCGCGCTGCTCGATTAGTCGAGGAGTCTGCTCGACTAGTCGAGGTTACGCAAATTCAGTCCGGATTTAGTGCGGATTGCGTAAATTTGATACGGTTTCACAAGAGGTGCGAAATGGAGTTTCCTAAACTATAAATAGGGGTCCATAGGGCTTTTCTAGGGAATGCAAGAGAGTTTCCTAAAGTTTTACAAGGGTTTACTAAAGAGTTTAGGGCTATCAAAGGGTGAGAGAAAGAGAAAAAGAGAGAGGAAGCTTGCGGAAGGGAGGTTCTGCTTGTAGAGGTGATCTACTTTGCAGTCAACGTCTCAGCGCTTCTACATCCTCGTAATTGATGAGATCTCTCCGTTTTTCATTATTATCTTATTGTTCATCCACTCCTGCGTGAGTGAAGAAGGTTTGATCTAAGTGGTGTGTGCTTGTGATCGGTTGTAACATTCTACTTCATAGTGAATTGTTACTCTGGACGAGGTCTCATGGTTTTTACCTCTCTGAGGGTTTTCCACATAAAAATCTCTTGTGTCGTGTGGTTTATGCTTTGATTTATTTCATTGCTCTATTATCCCATAATTCTGGTGTTTTGGGAGGCTAGATCCTACGGTTTTTGTGCAACGTCCCCCAACAAAGTGGTATCAGAGCGTTCAGGTTGGTTGAACGGAGTGAGATCGGTTCTGAATTATGAAGGTGGCTCATCAAGGATGATCAATCTCAATGGTTCTAACTGGACCATATGAAAGGCTAAGATGGAGGACTTGCTTTATTGCAAGGACTAGTATTCTCCAATTCAAGGCATATTAGCAAAGTCAAAGGATATGTCAGATGATGATTAGAAGAAGTTGGACCGGAAGGCGGTGAGGTTTATTAGACAATGGCTGGACGATTCCGTATTCCACCACGTGTCTACGGAGACCTCAGCCGCTAGCCTATGGTTGAAACTACAAGGGCTGTATGAGAGAAAGATAGCCGACAATAAAAAATTTCTGATAAGATGGCTTGTGAATCTCAAGTTCAAAGATGGTGGTTCTGTGGCTGAGCACATGAATGAAGTCAGCAATATATTGAACCAGTTCTCCCCTATGAAGATGGCCATGTACGATGAATTACAGGTTTTTTGTTATTGCTTAGCTCATTGCCTGATAGTTGGGTGACATTGGTGGTATCCCTGAGTAACTCTGCGCCAGACGGAAATGTGTCCATGGAACAGGTAACTAGTTGTCTCTTCAATGAAGAGACGAGAAGAAAGTTTCAGGGCTTTACTCAACAAGAGGCCATTGTGATACAAGATCGATGGAGTGGAAGGAACAAAAATGGTGAGAAGGCCTGAGATAAATCAAGAGGTAGGTCGAGTACCAGGAAGGATATTGAATGCTGAAATTATGGCATGAAGGGTCACTACAAGCATGAATGTCGTAAAAATAAGAACGACAAGAAAAGAAAAGAAAAGGAGAAGGAAAATAAATCAATTCCACTGCGGTCACTTCCGATGGCAACGTTGTAGTTATTCTTTCAGCAGATCATGATGTTTGTCTCATGGCTACGAGTCAGGACACCGACTGGGTGATAGATTCGGGAGCCTCGTTTCATGTGACTCCACGTAAGAATTTCTTCACAAGCTGTAAGTCAGGTGACTATGGGACCATGGAGATGAGAAATTCCGGCATATCGAAAATCGTAGGGGTTGGCGATATTTGTATGAAGACCGATGTGGGCTGCACATTGGTTCTCAGGGATGTGAGGCATATCCCAGACATTCGCCTCAACTTGATGTCGATGGGAAGGTTGGATGATGATGGCTATAAAAGTCAATTTGTTGGTGGGCGCTGGAAGCTCATCAAGGGTTCATTGATCGTGACCAGAGGAAAGAAGTGTTGCACCCTTTACAAGGCAAGTGTCAGTGTGTGCAAGGGTGGGTTGAACACAGTGAAAGATTCAGTTATTGACATGTAGCACAGGCGTCTAGGTCACATAAGTAAAAAAGGGGCTTCAACTACTAGCAAAGAAGCGGCTCCTTCAAGACGTGACGGGTATACCTCTCAAAACCTGTATTAATTGTTTATCAGGGAAACAACATATAGTTTCATTTGTTAAATCTAATTCGCATGTTAATAAAGTGCATGCATTATATTTGTTTTATTCTGATGTTTGTGATCCTATGAGGACAAAAACCTTGGGTGAGACATTATATTTTGTCACTTTTATAGATGATGCATCTATAAGGGTTTGGGTTTATGTTTCAAAATCCAATGACGAGGTCTTTGGTGTGTTTAAATTGTTTCATACTATGGTCAAGAGAGAGAAACAGGTAGATCATTGAAATGCATTCGCACTGACAATGGTGGTGAATACATTGGTGACTTCCATAAGTATTGTAAGTCCCTGGGTATACGGCATGAACAGACGGTTCCCAAGACCCCCCCAGTATAATGGTGTGGCTGAGCGAATGAATCACACTATTGTAGAGAGAATCAAATGCATGTTATCCCATGCGAAGTTGCCCAAGATGTTTTGGGGAGAAGCAATGCACACGGCAATATATTTGATAAACAGGTCTTTATCAGCCCCGTTGAATGGAGAAGTACCGAGAAGGAGTGGACTGGACAAGATCCAACATACAGTCATTTAAGGGCGTTTCGATGCAGGGTATCCGTTCACATACCAAAGGACGAGAGGTACAAGCTCGATATGAAGATCAGGCAATGTGTGTTCTTGGGATACGGTGATGAAAAGTTCGGCTACAGATTGTGGGATCCGACTGAGAAGAAGCTCGTCAACAGCTGAAATGTGGTTTTCTTTGAAGATCAATGTATTGAAGACATTTGTAAGCTAGAAAAGACGCAGCCTAGTTCAGGAGAGCTAGAAGATATGGATCCGGTTATTCCTCCCGTGGTACCTGATGACGGGGGAGTACAGTAAGGTGTAGAGGACGAAGGAGTTCCTACAGAAGATTGACCAGGGGAGCAGCTCCTACTTGATCCACCTGTTTAGCCACAGGTGAGGAGGTCATCCAGGGATAGGCATTTATCCAAGAGGTACTCGCCACATGAGTACATTATGCTCACTGATGGGGGAGAGTCAGAAGATTATTTTGAAGCCCTAGCCGACGAGCATAAGGGGGAGTGGTTGAAAGCTATGCAAGAGGAGATGAAATCCTTACATAAGAACCACACCTATGATATAGTGAAGTGGATACCGCGGTATCTAAGAGGCTCATCCAGGTTGAGTATATGCTATGGTGACGGAAAACCTGTGTTAGAGGGCTACACAGATGTATATATGGTAGATGACATAGACTCCAGGAAGTCTACATCGGGGTTCATGTTCAAGTCTGTAGGGGGAGAGGTCTCTTGGCAGAGCAAGCTACAAAAGGAAGTACCATTATCAACGACAGAGGCCGAGTACATTGTGGTCATAGAGGCATGTAAAGAGATGCTTTGGATGAAGAGATTCATACAGGAACTTAGCCTGAATCAGGAGCAGCATGTGGTCTATTGTGATAGTCAAAGTGCTATACACTTGAGCAATAATCCAAGTCAACACTCCAAGTAGAAGCACATAGAAATTCAGTATCACTGGATCACAAATACCTTGGAACAAAAGGTGTTACAGCTTAAGAAGGTCCACACAGACGATAATGGGTCAGGCATAATGACCAAGGCATTACTCAATGGCAAGTTTGAGGTTTGTAGAAACCTAGCTGACTTGAAGATGACGGATTTCTCCTGAGTCGAAAGGGGGGAGATTTGATGAGGATTTTCTCCTCAGGCTCGACCGGTCAAGGGTGGTGCTCGACTAGTCAAGGTCTGGCTCGACTTAAAGTCTAGTGACCAATTGTGTTATTTCTTCCGCGCTGCTTGACCAATCGAGGAGTCTGCTCGATCGGTTAAGGGTCTGCTCGACCGGCCAAGGACCCTACTCAACTAGTCGAGGCTACGCAGATTCAGTTCAGATTTGGTGCGGACTGCGTAAATTTGAGGCGGTTTCGCAAGATGTGTGAAAGGGAGTTTCCTAAACTATAAATAGAGGACCCTAGGGCTTTTCTAGGGAATGCAAGAGAGTTTCCTAAAGATTTACAAGGATTTCCTAAAGGGTTTAGTGCTATCAAAGGGTGAGAGAAAGAGAAAAAGAGAGAGAGGATGTCAAGCCCGTATCCTGGACTGTACCGTTCCTTAGGCTTCCATGATCCTCCCTATCGAATTCCGGCAACCCGTAACCTGTAATCGGCATTTGCGTGCGACCCTAAGTCGCATGCCGTAAATCTGAGTTGACTCGAATCTAAACTTGTACATTCATGACCGCATCGTTACCGCGGTTCCAATGTCGTGTCTCGTGTGTCAAAGCGACGCTTAGATCTGAAGTTGTGGCCCGCGCATTATAATGGCTGTGGACCGCATATTGTGGGACCTACCTACCCCTATGACACAATTTCCTAGGTGTCAAGTCCTTACACAAGTAATAATGGCTCATCCTCTTAAGTCAACACCTCTCCTTACCTAGGCATTTAAGATGGCCTTACATCATTATGACAAGCCATAACTTCTCTCTCTCTCTCTCTCTCTCTTATCTCTCTCTCCCTCTCTCTTTCTTCCTCATTCTCCATTTGCAAGAACTATGGACGTCCAACCCATCCCAAAGTTCCAACCATCTTCCACCTTAGATCCTCACCAATCCAACCTTTATATCATCATCTCCACCGTTTAGGAAGCTTTGTAAGAGCATTAAAGCATAATGGTAGAAGTTGAAGGGAAAGATCTTGAGGTGGGTGCTTCTCCTTCTCTCTCTTTCTTTTATTTATTTTTTATATTGCTGATGAGGTATGGCCCACCTTGATGGTGATCCACGTTGTCCATGTGAGACCCACCTAGAATGAGTTTTATTCAGACCGTCCAACGTCCCTTGATGCTGGACGTGCAGTGAGGGGTGACCAGACAGTGGGATGCACGTCTGGACGTGCCATGTGAAAATAAAAATATCAGCTTGGTTTAAAGCTTTTGGGTGGGTTGCTCATGCAGGCCCCACCTTGAAGTATGGGTGTGTAACACCCCGTACCTTCAGTACACGGGTGTTACTTCTTAAACCCACACTAAACTAAAACCAATTTGGGTTAACGGAGAACTTGAACTCGACATACATAGGATGGAGATTCCGATCGACGTTAAAGGCCGTCCGACAGGGTCTCTAAGAGTAAGCGCACACCCTACAACAATCGGGAAGGTGAGGCTACTCGCACACTCTAAGGTTGAAGCCATTATGCTAGTTAATATTGTTGCAAAACACTTGTCACCTACACTTGAGATTTGGTCGGTAATAATTGAAACCTTCATCATAACTAATACCTATATTAACCGTTGAAAAAGGTTATCAGGTCCACCTGATCAATAGATCGGGACATATGCGCCAATGATGGCCCAAAAATGTGTGTAGACGGGCCACCTGAGCCTCACCATCGACCCAAGGTGGGACAGGATCCCGAGGTAATGTTCCCCAATACAAATGAACGGTGTAGATCATGGTAGTAACATTATGGTGGGCCCTCACACTATGCATGTGCACTGAGTGTGCTTGTGGATGAGGTGCACCAAAGTTATTAGCTCGGTCAAACCGTCATTGACCGAGCACATCTCAAATATCTTCCCGCCATCATCTCTCCCCGTTTGAACCGACCCATTTCGAGCTCCTAGGTGACCCACCATGGTCACTTTCCGGGCGTTTTGAACCGTTCAAATCCCTCATGGGACCCGCACGATCATAACGGTATAGCCGTTTGATCATCCGAATTCGAACGAAGGAGATCGAACCCCACCGTCCATTCCATGCCAAAGACGGCCCGGCCACAGAGCCTGTGGAAGGACTGAGAGAAGGAGCCGCCTTCTTCTTTGATAGGTAAATCTCAACCATCCATTTGGAGACTAAATCTCAGCCGTTCTCTCTCTCTCTCACTCCCTCTATAAGAAGGGTTCTGTAGCCCTAGGAAGTTCGCCGAAGGAGAAGAAAGACTAGGGAACCCACCTTGGTGAGTTCAGCTGTAACTGAACCGGGGGAAAACACTCTCCCTGATAGTTTTCTTCCTTCCTTTGGTTGTTTTCATTTCTCTGTTTCTTTTCCTTTTTGTAGCAGTTGTTTTCATTTCTCTGTTTCTTTTCCTTTTTGTAGCAGTTGTTCTTCATTTCTCTGTATTCTTTTCCTTTGTAGCAGTAACAAGTGGTGGGTGATACTCACCTGAGATCAACCAAATAATGACTGAAAACAGACTTATACTAGGCTGAGAAAACAAGCCTGTTTGGAGCTCTGTTTGGAGCTGAATCCAGACTGTCCGACGGGCCATCAAACGGCCTTGTTTCGAGCTTCGTTTAGGCTGGCCATGGATGCTGGTTAGAGGCTCTCAAAATGGCCCTTGACCAGCTTTCATCCGACCTCAAAAGTGGGTCGTGAGTGGGTCCCAAACCAGACCTAAATCCAGCCGCAGAAAGGTCTGAGAACAGTTCCATGCAGACGATACTGTTCACATAAGGTTGATGGGCTGACTGCCATTTTTGGGCCCTGCATAAATGCAGGTGGGCCTCACCCAACGTCAGTGGGCCAACCCTGACCGAGAGACCTGCATCGACCGTGGGCCCTACCAAATGTTGTGGGCTGCTCTAGTGTCAGGCCTCCATAGGCCCTTTAAATTGGACCGTCCATCAGGGACGTTATGTCCAGAAAAAAAAAACAACTGGGCCGGACGTCCAGTACTGGGAAATTTTCCTTTGTTCTTTTCTTTCTTTATATTTTGTTTAAATATTTGTATATATATATATATATATATATATATATATATATATATATATATATATATATATATATATATATATATGTATGTATATATATATATGTATGTATGTATATATATGTATGTATGTATATATGTAAATATACATACGTATATGAATATATACATGATAGTAGGTATAGGTGAGTGGTGGACCCCACATGGGACCCACACGTGAAGAAAATACACGGTGCATATGAGCACCAGGACGTTGAAACCAAAATAAAAACCCAGGACGCTGTACATGTTCACGTCAACAGATTGCCAAAAAAAAAAGAAAATGGAGATCTCATCATGGATGATGAGTCTAAAAAAAATCTGAATGGTCCACATGGGGCAGAGCCTCAAGAAACCCCCTGGTTCCAATTTTTACTTTAAAACACAACTTCGGTGGGCCATGGTTAATGCAAATAGTCTCTTCTCTTGAATTGCATTTTCCTTCGCTACGGCCCACCCGAATCTTAGGTCAGGGTGAAAATTCACCCCCTAGGGTTTCTTGAGACCCCACATCTTATAGACCGTTCGGATTCAGCACCCATGTTACATGTGTGAAGGAACACACGTGCCTAGGTGCATGGGTGAGCATGGCTCATGTATTTATTTCTGCATGCCAGTTAGTCACGTAAGCCACTTACAAAATTTCGAGATCTCATTGTATCCGATGAGTTTGGAAAATTCAAATGGGCCACATGAAGCAGAACCTTATAAAACCCCTTAGTTTCAAATCTTACCTTAAACCGAGACTTCGGTGAGTCCTGAGAAATGTAAATAGTTTCTTCCTTTGATTTGAAACTATCTTTGCTATGGCCCACCAGAATCTTAGACCAGGGTGAAAATTCACGTTCCAGGGTTTCTTGTGACTCCACATATTATGGACCGTTCGGATTCGACACCCATGTCACACATGTAAAGGTGCACACGTGCATAGGTGCATGGGTGGCCCTGCCTTATATATATCATGCATGGTGAGTTCTGCATACGTGAAACCCACCTCTTATGTATGTTCAACGTGGGCCGTCCAATGTCTAGACGTAGTCCACCTTGGGCATATCCACACCGTCCATCCATTTGGTTGGTGGACCACACGTATGGGCCCCACATTGATATACATATCACGTATGTGTGGGCCCATGTAGAATCCACGCATGTGTGAAACCATGTTCGTTTGCTACAGTTACAACATACCATATAATGTCATATCATATAATGCCAATATGATATACATACTGTACACATAGGTATACTAGGTAATGTATCTTTAATCTATACAATGTATACATACATACCATATAATGTCAATATGATATACATAAATATACCAGTCAATGTACATATCATATATAAGTGTGCAAGCTCCTCAATAGGATGGTGGCCACATAAGGGGGGCCCAACCATGAGATAGATATTTATTTACACAGTCTGTACAATGAATTTCACCAACTTGATAAAGTATATATTGAGTCCACCTATTGGGACAAATACCGTCGGGCCTATACTCCTCTCCAATAAGCGCCCAAATCATCGTAATTGAGGTCATTCAACCAACCATGACATCCTAGAATCGTAGGATTTATCAGCTAATGCCAAAGATAATTTCCAGGAATCTGTTCAAGTGACGCAGAGACTCTAGCTTCTCAAGAGGGCTCACACCCAAGGACACCCTACAACGTATCTGGTGATGATTCTTTCCCCTTAAGCTTTCCACCCATAACTAGACCAGAAATAACAGTTTTATTAGTGAAAATGGTTAGTTAGACTAATGATAAACTTTGGGTAGAAATAAACTGTATTCACTTGTTTTATCTGCTAAACATGATAATTCTCATGCTTACTATTGTTTAGATTCTTAAACTGCCTAGGTAAATAATCTAGTTATTTATGTCATGTATACTCAGTTGTTGTATATTGATAGGAATACATGTGTCGTTCCTTATTCTCCTTTCATATCATAACATATGCTGCTATGACACACATACTGATAAAATCTCTCCATGGGAAATCCTAGTAAAGGAGAGTCCGTGCTTGGGGTGTAACTAGATTGGTTGTAACATAAGTAGACCCCTGACATGGAGGTTTTGGTTGTGGTACTTGACCATGGGGTTTACCATCCATGTGTGATTTCACCTAACTGACTGGGGGTGAAACTCATAACCTTTCCAAATACCGTCATTTACTCATTTTTGAATCATTCATGCCGACAAGTTTAAAGCGCCACTTTTGGTAATTTCAACATTTCACCCCTAGTCGGCATTGGTGGTAGCTCCTTATGTTGAATTGATTTACCACATACTAGTGGGTGCTACACACACCCTAAGACGGTAGTCTCATGGGCCGGGGATGGTGGTCATGGGACACTATACTCGAGCCGTCGGCCTACGCTGGGCCACAAGCTCCCCGTAGTGACCGTGAGCTTATTTAAAATGGTTGAGTGTAATTGGATTAATAATGGACTGGCTAATCATGCATGCATAGCACGGACCAGCATCTATTGCTATCGTACGTGGGGTACGTATTGTTTCCGACTGGATGATGTTTCTCAGGTTCGATGATTGCATGGGTGACGGCCCACTGTCCGCACGGATGAGCATCCCCGGGGCGTGAACGCATTCCATACATCCATGCACCTAATAAGACTGCATCTACTGTGTTTTGGATTATCTGTATGCTTTTATGTTATTCCTTGTTTAGGGCGGCGATGTGTAATCTTAGCGGGAGATCACACTGAGTTGGCCACTCATTCATCAATATTCAACCGTACAAAGGACACAGGGACAGAGGGAGTTGTGGAGGGGTCGGAGATGACAGAGGTCGAGGAGGAGGCTTACAATGAGGAGCCGTACCAGGAGGCAGCTGCTTATTTTGGATTGAATCAGTAGTCTATTTAACTTATTAATGTTTTATTTCATGTTGAGAACCAATGTTTGTTCATGGGCCCCAGCTGAGTGGCCCAGGATATTATTACTGCTTGGGTTTATCTATACTACGCTTGATTCCGTTAATCGCACTTTGATTAGAGTTTGATTATCTTTTTGTTTATCAGTTAACACCTGGTTTTCGAGAAGCGAGTGCTATACTCGGGTCTCGAAAACTGGGGCGTTACAGGGTGTAATCCACGCCGTCCATTCCATCCCCCGGCTCATTTTAGGCGTTGAGCCAAAATATGAGCCCAATCTAATTTCCTGGCGGGCCATAACATAGTAAACAGTGGTTGTTACCGTTAAAATTCATCTTAATGCTTTTACTTGCCAAAACTGTTACATATTGGGCTCAATCGGACGGTCTTGAGTCGTAGAATCCAATAGGTGGAGTGGATCCATCTGATGTGGGCCCCATAGTGGAAAAACCTTGGAAATATATATATATATATATATATATAGGCAGCAGGACGCTGCCGCTACCAGAGGGCGCGCAGGCAGCGCCTGCTGCGCCATTGACGGACGGACAGCAGGGGACCCACGATCCCAGCTGTGGGCCCCACCATGATGTGTATTAACCATCAACACCATGCATTTGTTGGGTCCCCTCTGACCAGTGGACCACCCCAAAAATCATCCGTAGGTGGAGCTCAGGTGGTCCACGTCACAGGAAAATAGTGAGGATTGAACGTCTGTCATTGAAATCCCTTTGGGATTTCGCCGAAGTTTTGGATCCAAAACAGGTGGGCCATGTGGGACCCACCTTGATGAGGTGCATATCCACACCGTCCATCCAGCGGACGCATCAGTGGAGGTGGTTAACGGTGGAGTGTGAGTATACAACGGGTGTACTAGCTAGCCAGAGGAAGAAAAATAAAAAATAAAATATTATTTTTAATATATTAATATAATAAGCTCATGGGGTGGGTAGCCCATTACGTGGGACCCACCTTTGTTGTTTTTTTCAATGCTGCAGTGTACAGCAGCAGCTATGTAGCTGTCATACTAACGTCAGCCAGGGTCTGTGGAACCCATCCAGACCGTCCATTCATCAGACTGCCGGTCCAACTGGACGCTGGACGTTGATACTCAGTGTGTGTATATATTATCATATAATATAATATTTTATATTAATAATAAATGCAATGGTGGGCCACTCCCAAGCGTGGACCCACCGTGATTTATGCGTAAGATCAGCACCGTCCAGTGCATGCAGGGGGCCTGGACGGTGGCTTTTCATAGTTCTTGTATATGTTATAATATATTATATTATATTATATTATATTATGTTGTAGTATATTATATTATATTATATTATATTATATTATATAATATATATGAATGAGAGGTGCGTCACACGTGTGGACCCACCACAATATCAGCATCAGATCTGCACCGTCCAGATCATCAGACTCTCTGGACGGTGGCTTTTCTTTATGTCGGATTATATTATAATATAATATAATGTATTATATGATATGATAATTATTATATTATATTATATTATATATGTCAAGGTGGACCGCACCATGATGTATGTTACATTTGCACCGTCCAGTTGTTGGACGATGCAGCAGCCATGACGTCCAAGTTGTCCACCCATCTTACGGGTGGAGCCCACCGTGATGTATCCTTGTCGTCCATCCATTTGACGTGCATGCGGCCCCACCATGATGTGTGTGTTGTATCCTTACCGTCCATCCAATTTTGAGGGGCCACACGTGATGTATGAGTCTTATCCACACCGTCCATATGGTGGGATGGTGGACCCCCTTTTTGATGTATGTATTCTATATCCAAGCTGTCCATTAGATTGGACGTGAGCCCACCATGCCGCATGTGTTTTATCCAAACCGTCCATACAATTGGTGAGCTCGTCCTTGGGCTGGAGACTAAAAAAATAAGACAGATCTAATATCAAGTGGATCATCCTACAGAAAACAGTGGTGTTGAACGCCCACCCTTGAAACCCCTTTGGGTTACAGAAGTTTTGATTCAATATAATATTTGTTTTCCTTCCCTGTTCAAGTCATTGTGACCTTATGAACAGTATGGATGGAAAATAAATACTATGGTGGGCCCACTAGAAATGTAACGATGGAAATCATTGTCACCATTGTCATTTGTGGCATGGTCCATATGATCCTTTGGATTTGATTCATTTTTTTTATGAATCATAATGATCCCTTGCAATGAATACATGATGTATTCGACCCGGCCCAATTGATTCGGCCCATTTGTACTGGCCCATCTGTTCGTCCCATTTGTACCGGCCCATTCGATCGGCCCATTGTAATGTAATTTCGACCCATACGTCGTGACCCATTGTGATATATTTTTGGCCCATATGATGTGACCCATTTGATTCGTTTAAGGCCCTTGTATGAAGCCCAACGCGATATATGAGAGGCCCATGAATGGGGCCCAACGTGATGTATGTGTGGCCGATACGTTGTGTATGAATCCCTGATGTGGGCCACTCCTTGGGAGCAATGTTGGTTAAATGGCCAATGATGGTTTAATGTCCACGTTGTGACCTTTCCTTAGACCTTGTTCGTCCAATCATCGAGGCCGATTATTGATCGATTCCGATTATTGTGGCCGATTGCTGATTCTGATTGTTGAGGTCGATTGTATAGGCTGATTGTTGAGGTCAATTATCGAGGCTGATTCCGATTGCCGATTCCGATCATCGAGGTCGATTATTGATCGATTCCGATTATCGTGGCTGATTGCTGATTCCGATTAATGTGACCAATTGCCAATTCTGATTATTGATCGATCCCGATTGTCGAGGCCAAGTATCGAGGCCGACTCCGATTGTCGAGGCCGAGTCTGAGCGTCGATTTCGATTGTCGAGGTCGAGTTTGAGTGTCGATTTCGATTGTCGAGACCTATATGGTGTATATACGACTCGTAGTTGAGTCCCATTGTGATGTATGTTAGGCCATGTGAAAGGCCCATCAGGATGTGTATTAAGCTCTTGAGTGAGGCCCATGGTGTTGTATATTTGGCCCTTGTATGAGGTCATGGGTCCACTATATGTTAGGATCTATGAGGGTCATTCCTCGGGGGCTATGTTGGTTAAATGTCCACATTGTCGAAGTCGATTATCGATGCCGGTTATCGATACCGATTATGAGTATGTTATTATGAGACTCCCTGATAGACGGAGGTTATCTCACATGAGTACACGGTATGCGCAAGATTGATGCATGACTGAATTGTATGACTCATGTATCTTGCATTATGATTACTGTACGCCCTAGCGACATCAGGGCTGTAGCCTCTACAGGCATATCGTGGTTGGCTAGACAGGACACCGAAAATTTGTTCTAGCATCGGGCTGCTATAAAATGGCCCTGGGTGAAAATTCCTAAATCCTCTTGGTACCAGAGGATGCCCCAATGTCAAGACCGAGTGGATACATAAGTGTCTGAGTGCCGAATACCAGGAGGCTACGTCTCCCACTGTGTCGTGGTCGGTTGGGAGGGGGTGTAGCCTTACCCAACCGAGCGTAGAGGGCATTGCTAGGCTGAGTCTGACCAGCTCGAGGAATGGGTCTGCTATCGATGTGCCGAATAGGTATTGTCAGACTATTGGCCAGGCGGATAGTGAGGTTTCTTACGCTCACTTGGACTGTGCGGCTGAGAGAGTGGCAGTGTCATTTGGAGTGTACTATACCCCGGTGATGATCCCAGAGATGAACCGTACTGATATGTGGACTTATTGAGCAGGAGTTGCATACTCATTCATTCATTCATTCACTATCCACTTGGGCTGGTGGTGTGCAACTATTTGTTATGTGAACCTTCGTAACGGCCAAGATTTCGGTTGGGGCGCGCGACTAACCTGAGATCAGGAGTTTACCACATTGAGTCTGACTATCCAAATTTATATATGAGACTGGTTTGGATAGAAGTCCCTTGTGATGGACCTCATAGCCTGCGATACTATGTACTATCATCCTGACTTCACACTCCAGCATGGTCATTCCATTCGCACTGCATATTGCATTATATTCGCGGCATATGGCATTTTGGGTTACCTGTGTTTTTGCATTTATATGGTTTAAATACGACATCTGATATTTGACTCTTTATGACTCCTCATTTGTATAGTTGATCTGTATCCCGTATTCTGATATTGTTCCTCATTTGTATAGTTGATCTGTATCGCGTATTTTGATATTGTTCCTTATTTGTATAGTTGATCTATATCGCGTATTCTGATATTGTGCCTCATTTGTATAGTTGATCTGTATTGTGTATTCTGATATTGTTTGACTCATGGAATTGTCAGTATTTTCACTTACTCTGATAACGTACGATTTATGACCTTGTGCCTATTTTGACATTGTATGATTATAACATTGCATTGAATACTTGACACTTACCTTATGCACATACTTACACCACCCTCTAAGCTTTCTATAAGCTTATGCACGATAGATGCGTGCAAGTGATGTTTGGTTGTAGCAGTATTGAGCTTGGAGCGTGCGGCGGTCTTCTGAAACTTGATTTTCGATATCATGTATTTCTCTTTTAGCATTGTACTCAAATGATTACATTAGTGGATATGTGATGATGATGTTGCCTTTGTGAATTGGGTAATCTTGTAGTTATGCTTATTATGAGTTAAATGTACAAAAAAAATAATCCTCGTAGGATCGTAGGATCGGAATCTGGCGTACGGACGCTAAGAGTCGAGAATGGGGTACTACGGAGGCTGTTGGCACCGGACTCGGCGATCGAGATTCATGTGAATCCAAATTTCGGGTTTGGGGCGTGCAAGAGGAAGCTTGTGGAAGGGAGGTTCTGCTTGTAGAGGTAATTTACTTCACAGTCGATGTCTCAGTGCTTCTACGTCCACGTAATCGGTGAGATCTCTCCGTTTTTCATTATTCTCTTATTGTTCATCCACTCCTGCGTGAGTGAAGAAAGTTTGATCCAAGCGGTGTGTGCTTGTGATCAGTTGTAACATTCTACTTCATCGTAAATTGTTGCTCTAGATTGGTCCCGTGGTTTTTACCTCTCTAAAGGTTTTCCACGTAAAATTCTCTTGTGTCGTGTGGTTTGTGCTTTGATTTATTTCATTGCTTTATTATCCTATAATTCAGGTGTTTTGGGAGGCTAGATCGTAAAGTTTTTGTGCAACGACCCCCAACACCATAAACAATCCAAATTAATGGTAGAAAATATCAACCTGCAGTCCATGTGGTACCTTCTTAGTAAATGAGTATTACTCCTGAATGTCCCTAGCTAGGAACGGATAGGGACCACTATGATATATGGGTTTTATCCACATTTTTCATATCATTTTAGTGTACTAGTCTAAAAAGTAAGGCATTTCCAGGGCTCAAGTGATTAAAACTTTTGAGGGGCATAGTAATTAGTAGGTATTGAATCATGTAGGTATTTGTGTTTTCCTTTCATCAAGGTCTATGTGACCTTGTCAATATGTTAAATTACTGGGTGAGCCCTAAAATTGTTGTCTCATTTTTGGGCTTGAACTATAAAATAACATGGTAAAATGGATAGACAGATGTGGATAAAATCCATGCATCGCCCTACTCCTAACTAGGGACTAGCAAAGGTAGTAAACAATCCACAAATTTTTATTTTTTTTTATTTATTTTTGTTTGTTTAGGTTAGCTTGTTAGTACACACTCAATTGAAGGTATACATTACTGTTAGTCACCCCCATTAGGGAATCAATAGCGAGACCTCAATGTTGAAACGAGTTTATCTTCACCCAATCTACTACTTGAGCTATAGATTAGGTGTAAACAATCAACATCCTTTGTTACACATTGGTCCTCTCACCTGGTGTATTATTTCGGCACTGAAAATAAATGATGATGAGACCCACCTAAGAGCATGCACTACCTTAACGAGTGGTACTTTGCATGAGTTGTTGTGGCTATTTAATGACGGTACAAAACCAAATTATCTAAAATTGGAGGCGGGTTGCATCCTACCTTGTCGGACTGGCTCTATGTGCCCCCACCATGATGTATGTGTTGTATCCACACCATATATCCATTTTGACATATTATTTTAGGCCATAAACCCCAAAAGGAAGCAGATCCAAGACTCAAGTGAACCACACCACAAGAAGCAGGGGTAGAGCTGGGCATCGGTCTGGATCGGATCGAATTGGGTCTAACTCGACCCGATCTGAAGTCTTAATGCCCTGACCCGAACTCGATCCGATCCGGGACCAAGTCCACGTCACCTGACTCGGACCGATCCAATACATGGCTGGCTTGACCCGAACTGACTCCGACTCAGTTAGGAAAACCGAGTCGGATCGGGTTCGGTAGGATTCAGAACGTATAAACTTAATCTAACTATTTCACATGGTGTAGTCCACTTCAACCTTTAATATACCTCTTTTTTATGATCAAGGCCTAAAATGATATGTCGGAATGGATGAACGACTTAGATAAAACATATACATCAAGGTGGGCCCCACATAGTTATGAAAGAACTATCCGTTATGTATCCTTGCTTTTACCAAATATATATTAGATATTTTAGTTAACGTGCACTACACGAAAGTGCAATGACATTTCATGTCTCACGCAAGTGCAGCTATGCACCTAACTTGCTTTATTGATGCTAGCAAGTTCCGTGGATCTGATCATGGGGTATGTGTTATATCCAAACCGTCCATCCATTTGGCAAGCTCGTCTTAAGGCTTGACACGAAAAATAAGACAAATCTAACTATCAGGTGGACCACACGAGATGTTTAACGGTGAAAATCATTCTCTGTTGCTATTTGTGGTGTGGTCCAGATGATCTTTGGATATTATTCATTTTTTGGATAATATTCTACAATGATATCTAAAAATATATGAACGATTTACATATAATAAATACATCACTATGGGCCCCATATAACTTTGATATCCTTTGAACCGTTCGTACAACTCGAAACTCGAGGAGCATCAGTCTCGTCTTTGCACGTGCCTAGCCAGCTAGCACGCTACGGAAGTGGATAGTGTACTATGTAACTCAGTAGAGTACGCCACGTGTACTGAGTAAATTATGTGGGGTCCACTGTGATTTGTATATTTTATCTACTCCGTCCATCCATTTTAACGGATAAGTTTATGGTTTCATCCCAAAAATGAGATATATCCAAATCTCAAGTGGACCTCACCAGGGGAAATAGTGTGAATTGAAATTCTACCGTTGAAAATTTCTTGGGGCCCATAGAAGTTTTGAATCAAGTTGATATTTGTTTTTTACCTTCATCCATGTCTGCGTAATCTTATGAACAAGTTGGATGACAAATAAAAATCACTGTGGCCCTAGCAAGGTTTCAACGGTGGAAGTCATTATTCACATTGTTTCTTATAGTGTGGTCCACTTGAGCATCGAAAATACTTTTATTTTAAACACAACCACTTAAATGATCTCGAAAATTGGATGGACGGCGTGGATAACCCAATACGATAGAAGCCAACTGAGTAACTCAATACGCAATCCTATTTCCCAGGCTACAGTTAGTTGGTGCGCGGTGGTGACGCTGATGGATTGCTACTCCTGTGTTCAGTGATCTGTGGGCCCCACCATGATGTATATATTTCATCGATGCCGTTCATTCATTTTTACAGATTACTCTAAGGCTTGATATAAAATATTAGAAGGATAAAAATCTCAGGTGGACCACACCACGGGAAAACAATAATGATTGGATATCCTCTATTATAATCCCCTAAGGCTCTGGATCGGGTTGGATCTGATCGGATCGGGTTTCGGATCGGATCAATCCGGATTGACCATGATCCGATCCCGATCCGAAAACCATTCGGATCTGAAATACATAACTCGATCCGCCCTGATCCGGGCCGTCGGTTCGGTTAGGATCGAGTCGGATCGGGTCTGATCGGGTCGGATCGACCGGATCAGATCTATTCTGCCTAGCTCTAAGCAGGGGTGATAATGGCACCTACCATTGAAACCTTTCTAGGGCCCATAGTGATGCTTATTTGCCACCCAACTTATGCATAAGGTCACATACATGTAGAGCACATAAGGTCACATACATGTAGAGCAAGAGAAATCACAAATACCAACTTGATCAAAACTTCTACCGCTGCCAAGAAGCTTTTAAGAAGCTTTTAATGGTGGTTGTCCATTCCCCACTTTGTGGGTCCCTTGAACGTAGGATACACCTCATTATTAGGCTTGTACTCTAAAATAATATGAGAAAATGGATGCACGGTGTGGATAAAACATCATGGTGGCCCATAGAAAATAGTCGAGCCTGCCAGGGAAGAATTAGCCCTATGCTATTATAATAAAAAAGATGAGATGTGCATCAATTAAACGCAATCTATCATATATAGATAGAAACCCCTGGCACTAGTACATGTGGCAAAAGGGATACTGGACCCCGGCCATTCATTTAACTTGCAGTGTTTTATAACCCAGAACCGAGTGCCGAATTGGACTAGTTTGGACCGCTCATTTCAACGGGTCCAAGCATCCGCGTCATGTTTGTATGGTTAAGATCTACAGGTTGACCGGCTCAATAGAAGGGAGGATCTATGTCAGGCAGGCGGTGTCAAACTTCAGCCACAGCTTTTCTTAGGGTCAGTTTGGGCAGTGGGATTAGAAGGGATTAAGTGGGGATGGGATTCAAAAAACATAATTATTACCCATGGCAGAGGTTGTCCCCTATTACCATGGGATTAAATTAATGCCCTACTTTGTTGATAATACGGTGGTACATTGAATGAATATACCCACCATCATTTGAAATTACTGAGAATAACATACATGTGTTATATCTAAACCGTTCATTTGTTTCGTAACCTCATTTTATTGCATAGGCCTAAAAATAAGATAGATCCAAAACTTATGTAGCACCAAAGAAGTTTTCAACGGTAAGTATTCAATCCCTATTGATTTCTATGGTGGAGTCCACTTGAGCATTAGATTTACCTGATTTTTTGGTCCATGCTCTAAAATAATCTCGTTAAATGAGTGGACGGTGTGGATATAGCCCACACATCATGTTGGGACCTACACAACTTTCCAAACATTGAGTAAAATTAGCACACGACCCAATGCAATTCCATTTAATGTAATTCCAAGCATTTCCATTCCTCCCAAACCGGGAGTGGAATTGGCACAAGACCAGATGAATCCCATTCCCACCTAATCCCTTCTAATCCCACTGCCCAAACTGACCCTAAGGTGGAATCGAGGAGGAATATTCGCGTAGCTGACCCAAATGACAAGGCTTAAATAATGATAATGATGGGAGCGGATTAGGTGGATCCACCGAAGTGGGTGGGACCCCTGACTGTGGGGCTCACGGTGATGTATGTAACTACATCCACTCCGTCCATCCGTATTGAAACCTCATTTTAAGCCATGGTCTAAAACCAATCAGTTTCAAATCCGAGACGAACCATGGTACAGGAAACAGTAGTGATTGATCATTAAAAACTTATTTTTGGACCACAAAAGCTTTGGATCAAGAGATGATATTTATATGGTCTCTTCATCTAAGTGTTTGTCTCCTCATCAATAGATTTGATGACAAATAAACATTCCGATGGTCCACCTAAGATTTGAGTCAGCTTCATTTATGGTATCATGCCTTAAAATGAGCTTTAAAAATTTCTGGACGGTGTGGATTTAAGGCACATACATCACTGGGGACCCACCCACGTTGGTGGATCCGGGGTCTCACCTAATCACCTAATCCGCACCCGATAAGGATATATAAAACGTCATTTCAGACCAACGGCCTCAGCAGTCATGCTCCAGAAGTCAAAAAGTTCAAAGCCAGTTGGCTACATGTGGTTTTTCTGCTTCAAGACGTAGAATTTTACACATATATGTAGAAAAAATTAGACTGGTTTTAGACTAGAAAGTGGGCCATTCGGATCCGATCGAGCGCCAAAATGGGTCCAATCCCTTCAAGGTGACCGAACCATTGACGGGCAATGATTCGAAATTTTCGAAACTTGATCAATCCCATCCAATTGCTAGCCTTTCAACAAGGCCTACTTGATGGACGGTCCCAATCCACCACCACACCTAGGGTTGGCAAAGGGTAGTGGCCCAGCTTTAGAATAGGCTTGGACCTATTAGCTTTCTCTGTGGGCCAGCCTTGGGCTAGCCATGCATGGCCTGGTCAATTTTCAGGTCCGATTTGGGCTTGGGTCATTTTAGTTGGACCTAGCCTAGAGCAGCCCAATTTCATGTGTGTGCTTGTTCTATTAAACACATGCCGAGCCTTTGATTTGTTAGGCAAAACATCATACCTTGGTTTGTTTTTTTAACTTTTCAAATTGTTTATAGTTCTGTGCATGTGTAACCCACCAGATTGGAGATAGATAAACAACATTCACAGTGGGAAATTGATTTTTTTAAAATCAATTTTCAATCTAGATTGGGTTGGACCCATGATGTAGAGCGGGTCGCAGACAGTTTCATGGCCAAGATGGATCAGAAAAGGCCCGGTCGACGACAGAAGTGATTCGGACCGTTGGACCTTAGATCGGGCGTATCTCACAATCCGGAATGAGTAACCTGATGTAAAATATATGATTTTGGGGTAGAACGAGCTACTTTAGCCAACCAACCCCGCTATGCTGGGTTGTGCACTACGAAATCGCGAAAAACCCCTGGATCGACAGTCGTTTCCATGTTTTAATTTTGTTTTTACTATAAATAGTAAGTTTTACTTTGATTATAACTCTTCATCTGTCGGGCTTTAGGAGTTGTGTCCAACGTGAAAAGAGCTTAAAATAATTAGAGAAACGGTTTGGTGAAGCCAAATAGGACACTATTTTTAGCCGAAAACCTTGTGCACTAGTAGACATCACTACCGAGTTTACTATTTATAGTAAGTCGTGGATTATAGGAGTTTTAGTTGTAGTTTGATTCTGATTTCTTTCCCATTGCTTGATACCCCTATTTAAAGGGTTGTGAACTCATTTTTAGTCATTAATTAATCAATTTCGAATTTCTTAGAATTTATTTTTTTCCTGGTGGATTTGAGAAGTCTCTATGAGGAGACCAAAGAAGTCCGTGGATTCGGTGTAGTTATCCTCATCACGTTCATCCCTGTGTCAACCTAGAACCAACCTTTTTTTTTTTTTTTTGGGGGGGGGGGGGGGGGGGGGGGGTTATGCTTACCCTTCTTATCAAGTGTACCGACGGTTATTGGTGAGTCGGACCAAATGTATTGGTGTCTCTCCACCGTACAATATAATTGAATCTTATCAAAATTGGACTGTTAATCCATGGGTGAGTCAGGGGTTTGGGCTAATCTTCGGTTCCCATTTTCATATAAATTTTCTATTAAGCACCTTTTCATATGAAATTTATTGTGTTACATGATTCTACATGCACTGGAACGCTTGCTAGATTGTCCATAGGTCTGGCACAACCATGAGAAGATCACATCTGATGGACAATCTAACTGCCTGAGCAACAGCTTATAAATGGATTGTCCTTATCATTTATATAAATAGGTCCAATCGATAATTTTAGCCATTTATTTGTGGGAGTATGTCATGGAACACTTAATTCATTTGGGAGCTTGTATCTAGGATGCATTCAAATCCAAATTATAATTATATTGGAATCAATGTAATTTTGAATCTTCATTTGTGTTTGGTTGAAATGGACTGAAATCTGAATCTTTTGTTTTGGGAGACTGTATTTGGAGGCATTCAATATCCTCCGTTTATAGAAACGACCTGGATTTGATTAACTAAATCAACTCTCATATTCTAAATTTGTGTATGTATGTATATATATATGTCATATTTCATAGAATGATTGTAATAATTTCATTAAAATGTATACTTTGGCTAAAAAAAAGACAAAATTATGAGCCTTAAGTGGGCCACAAATGCAAGGATTACAAACAGGTAACTCATCGACATTTTTAACCGTCCATTTAGATGTCCAATGTTTAGATGGTTCAAATCTTTCTCTAGATGTAATTTTTGCATTGCAATCAATAATTAGATTGTTTTGAGTATCATCAACACGTCCTATGTCCAATGGATTAATAACTGGGAGACACCTTTATTACATGTGTGCTTCTTGAACCCATAAAACCTCCAAATCAAAGGCTGTCAAACACAAAAAGCGGCTATATGAATTTGATATACACCCATTTACCACCAAATCAAGGTGCCAAACGGGTGAGGTTTCTAAAGAATCTCTCTCTTTTAAATATAAAAAATCACTTTATAGATAATCATAACCATCCAATCTCCAACTTGGATGGCGATGGCTACAAAATATTAGGACAACTTGACAGTGGATAATATCATCTGCTGACTCTGATTTTTTACATGATAACCCCTGAATTATGTAAGAATTGCCTAAATAGCCAGGGTGCGTTTTACCATTGCTTTTTTTTGTTTGAGGGTGTGTTTGGCGCAGCCAAATACACAAAATACTCTGAAATTTTGCACCAAATTAAACTGATCAACCATGATGTTTCACAATATTTGCCGTAACCAAACACACCCATAGTCATTTGAAAGGAAGTTGAAATTGTGTTATTATTCTTAAACCACATCTAATAAAATAATAAGGTCTAAAAAGACATAGAATACTTAAGGCCTGTTTGGTAGATGCCTATAAAGAAATTCATATCATTTTAGTCAACGATTAATTATAAATTAGGAATCAAGATTGTTAGGTATCAAGATTATTTCGAGTAGAAGGAATGCCAATAGTTCCCCACAAGTCCTTTTAGAATATGGCACATTGCCTCTTGTACCAGAGAATTTTGACCATGGATAAAAATAATAATTACAATGTGGACTGTACAAATCTAAATAATCCAATTACCTTGTTAGTGGAAAACAATTTCTATTTTTACATTAATTAGGTGTATCCAAACGCACCCTTAAGGGCCCGTTTTGCCAACTGCATTAGGTGAGATTAAGGTGGATGGAATTGTAAAAGTAACAATAAATGCATGTGTAAGGTATTGACCCTGGATTGGGTGTATCCCATGTTTTCCAACACCATGTTTGGAATGTATGCAATTAAAAGCAAATCCTAAGATTTCCTTTCAAATTACACTTGGGTAAAAGAAAAATTCATCATCCATGGGATTTGGGAAGCCCATCTCACACTTTCCAATACAAAGATCATTTTTCAAAGCCTATAAAATTAATTTTAATCCCATCTCACACTCCTTCCAAACATGTCAATCCTAATATCGAGGTGGGATTAGCAATGCAATCCCATTTAATACAACTTAATACCACCGGCCAAACAACCCTAAGTGTATCCAAACCTCCAGTCACATTGAAAACTTGTTCACCTGCCCATTCACCCTGCATAAGCAGCTATTCACTTGCTTAGGCATGTATGGGCCCACCATGTTGTGTGTATTCTAGCAAACCATGACTTTAAAAGTTCCGCAACAATGATGGGATGATTTTAAATCAGCCTCGTCCAATCATTAGGTAAGCCACATCAAAAAAGTGGTTGAAAACAACTCAAAACCCTCTATTTGACATGTGGGTTTACGTGGGATGGAATTACATTTGGTCCTATGCAAATTCCACTGGACATTTGGAGACAACACGATGAATTGGGATGGGGTGATAGAATTACATTTGGTCTCATGTGGGATTTATGTAAATTTTAAATGAATGTATTTTATCCTTATCTATATGTCCTTTACATGTGACATTAAAATTATAAAAGTGTATAAGTGACTTATATCATCTATGAATTTTACACTGTTGACTAATTGCCAAAATACCATGGTACTTTTAGGCATACAATTATTGTGCAATAATAGCATTAATTTTATTTAATGCAATTCCATACCATTTAATCCTACTGGCCAAACAGGCCATGATGATTGGATTGGCATGATTTTTTGGTACGAATAATCAGACTATTGTGGGCCACCTGCAAACCATGTTTAAAGTGAAACTAGCCCACAAAGAAAATCACATAATCTAGTGCTTTTTAATAGTAAGAAGTACCCATGACCGGTGAACCGTTGGGTTCATCTTCCCACCATGGTTCTACTAAAATTTCCTCTACAGGGCTATCTTAACCTTTGGATTGGCCATACCGCGGTTAATAGCTAGAAGCCACCTGAAGAATACCTCATCAGAAATCGGATTGAGTACTCGAGTTATCCAGTACCCTTTTTTATTGTACTGAGTAAACTCAGCTGGGCTCACCATGAATGTACGCGGTTTAACCATGCTGTTCACCAGTTTTTCCACTTCATTTTAGGGGTTGAGACCAAAATAGAAGCATATCCAAAGGTTAAGTGGACCATAGGAAACAGTGGAATAATGATTTCCACCGTTGAAACCTTGCTTGGGCCCACAGTGATGTTTATTTGTCATCCAACCTATTCATAATATCACAAAGACATAGACGAAGGGAAAACACAAATACTAGTTTGATCCAAAACTTTTAAATGCCCCCGAAATTTTTCACTGGTAGAAGTTCAATTCACACTGCTTCCTGTGGTCTGGTCCACTTGGGCTTTGAATATGCTTTTCTTTTTTTGGCAAAGGCCCTAAAATTATTTAGTAAAATACATATATCATGGTTGGTCTTTTTTTTTTTTCCTTTTTCCCTTTAAACTTCTTAAGGTGGTTTTTGCTTTTGCGAGTAGCTTTGGTTTCTAAAGCCTGCACGTGTGACACGAGGTCTGCTGGCCAACTCCCAATGTACCGAGCCCGTGCCTCACGTGCTGCTTGAGAAACCCTTAACATACACATACACTGGCGACGGTAAACACTTGTTTTTTTGGTTAGCTTGTTAGTACACAACACTATCAAGACCTTAGCGTTGAAACGAGTTATTTTTCACTCAGTCTACAACCTAGCTGTGGATGAGGGTAAGCTTGTTAGTACACACATGTGACTACACATACACCGGTAAACACTTGATATGCAAGCATTATGAAGATGCATATCAGCGTATAAGCAACTTAAATTATACCATCCAAATTGTGGGATCTAATTTATATGGATGCTAAACCAAAAATTACACCGATTTGATTTTTTTGGCTAGCTGATTGGCCCACAATTAGTGAACGGTCAAAATAAAGCTTAATCAATGGTCTGAATTGAACAAACAAATTCCTATACATGTACAGTGGGTTCTACAATTGGCCGGTTTAATTTGAGCTAATGTACACCAAATATATAGCCCTGTGTGTATGAGTATCAACTATCACACACTGCCGGAGTATCAAATAACTCCACCAGCTGTTTGAGAAAAACTCTGGCAGAGTGTGAAGGTTCATACGCAGGCACTTAGAAATTCATATGTAAAAAATACTTAATTCAAATTAAAACTTTCTAAATTTCCCAGTTTCGATGTATCATGAATCACGAATTAAGCTAATTTGATCAGCTGACTATTGGATTGTTGGACATTTTAATGGACGGTTAAAAGTAAAAATATCCAATGGTCTCGTTTCAACAAAGCCCAGCTTGGATTGTTTGAACAAGAAACAGTCAAAATGAAAACATCCACTGTCCAGCCCTTCTTAGAGCCGACCATGATATTTATGTGCCATCCAAACCGTTCACAAGGTCATCATCACTGGAATTTTGTAGACACATATATCATCATGATCCAGAACTTCTGTGGCCCATACAAAGTTTCCAATCGTGGGCGTTCAATGCCTACTGTTTTGTGTGCCATGGCCACATGCAATTCGTGTTCGTACTGTGTGAGTTGCATAAACACAGCGACAAGCATACATCTTGGACGCAGGCCTACAACTTGGACGCAGATATATGCTGAACCAACACCACCAAAATACGTGGTGTGACTGTGAGGGGTCCGTGGTCCAAGGTGTTGTGGGTGTTTTATATATCTAGGCTTTTCATCGGTTCTGCCAGCTCATTTTAAGACATGATCCCAACATTGAAAAATATTCTAAGCTCAAGTAAACCACATCACATTTGAAACCTTCTTAGGGCCCACACGATGTTTGTTATCATCTAACTTGTTCATAAGTTCACGTACACTAAGATAAAAGAAAAACACAAATATTAGTTTTATCCAAAACTTTTATAAATTTTAAACGGTAGGCGTTTAATCCCCATTATTTTCTACCGTGTGGTCCACATGAGTTTTAGAAATACTTCAATTACGGGCTGATGCTGTAAAATGAACTGGAAAATTGGATAAACAGTAGGAATAAAATACATACTTCACGATGGACCCCACAAAGTCCTTACATCATCTATGTGGTTCTGGGTTCACCACACAATCTATGTCCGTACAACTTAAGTGACACTGATTGCATGGTTACCGTGTGGTCCACATTAGTTCTGCATGTGTTTCGACAGAAGGCTTTAATTGGGTCACATGCAGCATTTAGAGATGCGGCTGGTCGAGTCCAAACTTTCGTGAACAAATTTCAAATATACTTTTGAGGGGCCCATCTCTGATTGAAATCCCGCCATATCTGTCCGATTCACCACCATCGGCCGGGTCACCCAGCAATCTGGCTCCCAAGTATGTGGTGACGGTAAGATCAGGACTTTGTAGGGCCTGCTACGATTAATTTTTTTTAATTCATACTGTCCATCTGTTCCATGAGCTTATTTTAGAGCATGGGCCCAAACTTAAAGCGTATACAAAGCTAAAGTGGACCACATTGTAAGAAACAATGAGGATTAGACAGTTAACATTTAAAACTTTTTGTGGGCCACAATTATGTTTATTGTCATTCAGCCCATTTATTAGGTCAAACAAATCATGGATGGAGGAAAAACTCAAGTACTAGTATGATCCAAAACTTCTATGGCTCCCAAGAAGGTTTCAACATTAGGTGTCCAATCCCTACTATCCACCATGGCATGGTCCACTTGAGCTTTTCATGTGCTCCAAATATGGGCTCAGGCCCTAAGATCAGTTAGAAAAAGAGATGGACAACATAGATAAAACACATAAATCACGGTGGGTCACATGTCCTGAGCATAGATAAAACACATACATCATAGTGGGCCACATGTCTTGAGCTGCGTGGTGACGGTTATCACGAAATCTGTATTCACTCCCAGCGGGTGTTTTAAATATCGATGATATCATTCGATATATTCCACGGTATATCTTGTATTCCACTTGTGCGATATGAAACACAAGTAGTGGGATATATTTCATATGTTCAATTTCGTGAGCATTTTTTATTTTCAATAATTTTTTCTGTAAAATTAGTGTCAAATTTTTATATGAAAAATTATGAATTGAGAGCTTCAGTTTGGAGATTTAAATGACTGGGTTGTAAAAATTTTTTTAAAAAATTAAATAAATTTTTTCCAATTTCTTGTAAATTAGTTGTAATCTTTGTGTTTAAATATAAAATCAAACATGTATGTAGTCTGATATAGTAATTCTTCTTTTGATTTTGAATATATTATTTATGTTTTTACACATCTTCTTACTTTTATAAATTATAAAATAAACTTTGAATACATTTGCATCAATTCAATTAGGCAACGTATGCATTATGACCCCATATAAAGAAAACCTATTATGTACACTTATTTTTTATAATGTTTGATTTGTAAGTATGTATTAATATATCTTTTAACTGTTATTGAAATTTTATTAAAAAATTCAACCTATTTCCAATGTTTGCCCATATTCCCAACAACAATAATACATTGCACGATACATTTAACATAACATATCCGTATCCTAAGGTGCAACATCTAATGCAAGGTACCAATATTTTGAACACACCTCCCAACGTTCCAACCTACACGGGATGGACAACTTCACAGGCTTGCAGCACATATTCCAAAATAATCACATATAAGCAACGGTTCTGGTACCGTACCATTTTTTTTAAATTTTTTTTTATTTTTTATAACCGAGATGACTTTTCTGCACTACATCAGTACTGCAGATCCAATCATGAAGATCTTCCTCCCATAAATCAGGCTAATATCCTCAGTAGGTGGACCACAAGTATATGAATAGTCAGACAGAGTTTTCCATTTGTTTCAATGGTGTGGTCCACCTGACGATTGAGCATCCTGATCTTTGACTCAGGTGATCTTCATGGTAGTAGCTAGCGTTTTAATGGTACTGATGTCCTATCCAACTGGCAAGTTACAGAGAAAGATGGTACGGTACCACATGCTATGGTACCTCTTTTTTAGCCACAAGCTATTGTGACTAACGTGTACGTGAGTATTCTCATTGTACAATGCTGGCTCGTATGAGTGGGCCCCATGACTCAGTGATCCAAATCGTTCGTACGACTTGATCCATTTTGGATGGACAATTCACCAGAAATCTCAAAAAATGGAGACAATGGGACCCGTCAACAAGCGTCCGGATCTAGGAACGAGCAGGGGCTCTGAGTAGCCACCGTAATGTATGGATTTTATCCACACCGTCTATTCATTTCTATGTCTCATTTTAGTACAAAAATTCAAAACTGAGGCAGATCCAGCGCTCAAGTGGACCACACCACAGGAATCAGCTGTAATAATGATGCCCACGGTTGAAACTTTACTAGGCCGAACCGTGATGTTTATTTACCATCCAACCAATTCATAAAGTGACATAGACCTAGATGAAGGGAACAAACAAATATCAGCTCGATCCAAAATTTCTGTGGTCCCAAAGAAGTTTTCATCAGTGTGAGTTTAATCCCCATTGTGTGGTCCACTTGTAACTTTGATATGCCTCAATTTTCAGCCATTATCCTAAAATGATACCGAAAAATGGATAGACGGTGTGGATAAAACCCATACATCACGGTGGCCACTCAGAGCCCCTGCCCGTTTCTAGCTCGGGACAGGCCGGGGTAGAACGCAATCCACTTTCGAGGCAAATAGATTACTTATATCGTAACGGTCCACGTTCGACCACGATGACATCAAAGGTTCCGTACAGATTCTTTTCGCCGTTGGATATTTGGTGCCTGCCATCCAAGGCAGGGCCTTCGTAGGCATCCGGGTCCCATGCGTACAAACTAGAAGCTGAGGCTACTGCAGAAAGTCTCCCGCTGCAGCAATCGGCCGGGCCAGGCTAGACCCGTGCCTGACCCGACTCTCAGGACCCAGGGCTCTAGCTGAACCCAGCTAGGGCCTATCATAGCAGGCACAAGTCGGACTGAAAAGAATTAGTTGGGTCTGATCCAACCTGACCCAAAAATAAATAAAATCCTTATCTTCCCTTTGAATGTTCCTAATCCATCCGTTGCAAGTGAACCTCATGCAGAAACATTCATATAAAGCTGAGGGTCCAAATCAAACCGATGATGTCCACATTCAAGATAGATATTTTCCTAAATAAGAATAAAAATGGGTATATTTGTAGGTGGTAATACATTTATTTGAAAAGTTTAGTCAATATGAGTAGGGTTGGGCTAAAATGACATGAGCCCAACCCCACGCCCATATAGTAGGTCCATGCCCGACCAAAAGCCGGGTCGGGCAGCCTACCCGGCCCATTGCCACCCTAGTGTACAAAGCTACGATACCTCTTTCCGTAAAATTGGAGAAAACCAGATATTACTCTAATAGGGAGCGGATTAGGCCCTTACCGTGGGGCCCACTTGATGAATGTATTCTACATGTACACCGTCCATATATTTTACCAGATTATTTTATGGAACGAATCCAAAAATGAAGCAAATCCAAATCCCAGGTGGACCATACCATAGGAAACAGTGGCAATTGACCATTAAAAACTTATTAAGGCCACAAAAGTTTTGGATCAAGCTGATATTTGGTTGTTTTCCCCCTCTATTCATCAAGGTTTTGTGAACATATCAACGTATTGGATTGAAAATAAACATTATATAAACATTACGGTGGGGCCTAGGAAGTTTTTAATGGCAGCGACTTCAATCACTACTATTTCCTATAGTATGGTCCACCTGAGATTTATATCTGCTTCATTTTTGGGTTTATATAATACCCTAAATGGTCTTAAACAATGAATGGACGGCATGGATGTAGAATTTATACATCAATGTAGGCCCCACAGTAAAGGCTGCGTCTTGGGTAAGGCCGGGGCGCACCCAATCCGCTCCTTCGTAATAGGATTGAAAAGGCAGGTGCATAGGAGAAATCCGTGCAACTACACGCGCGAGGAGCTCACCTTGGTTTTGTATTGCATCCAATCCGCCCATGAGAATCTCACGGCAGCAAAAATGACACATAAGACAAATAACGAAGATCCGATCAACAGCCAGGCAATCCAGTGAAGTTGGTAGCCTTTGGGTGGTTTCCATTGTTTTCTTGTGCTATGAGCCACCTCATAATTAGATCAGTCCGATTTTGAACGTTCGAAATCTCATGGTAGCTTAAGATAAGATACTTATTCAACAAGTAATTTATCATAACTTTTATTTATTAAAAAACTAAGTATGTTTCGCAAACAACATACTTATCAGTTTTTACTTTTTTTTAGTGTAACTTATGAAAAATAAAAAGGCTAACAAAAACTACCTGAAGTGATTATATATTTTAAGTAAGTAAAAGGCTAAACAAAGTTACTTGTAAGTTAAGCAATTATAAACTAAAACTTACTAGAAATAAGTTACTTATCTATTTGTTAGTAGAAAAAAGTACTTATCTAATGGTTGTTGGGGAAAAATCTACAAGTCTATATATCGGCTTATGGAATTGACCAACTCTATTAAACCAGCTCGGGCCTATTGAGCGCGGAGCCTAAGTGAGGCCTACACGTCTAAAGACAAAGTAACCTCCAAGGAGGGTGATGCAACTTTAAGGACATTTAAGAGCCCATCTACAAGCCCTTTTAAGTGGTTATAGTGCCGACCTAACCCCAAAGTCGGTTATGGATCGACCACGAGTCGGTTACAAATCAGCCAAAGGTCGACCACAAGTCAATCATAGATTGACAATGTTACTAACTGGCTTAAAGAAAGTAAGTGTCAATTTGTTGATTAGGTCAAGGGCCGCCTTGGGTTCCAACCTAAGACCAATATAAAGATTCAAGTAATCCCCCAACGTCCCAGAAGATCTCTCTTATCCTCAAGGGATAATATCGGTGATCTCGGAAACCAATCATCTCGCGGAAATCCCGGATTACACCAATATATCAGGAAAGAGTTCTCCTAAAATGGTATTCCGGTTCTCCTATAAATATAAGAGTACCTCCCACTGTCAAAGGTACGTTCACTGAAAAAACAAAACCCTAAACACTCGACTGGTATCTCTTTTCTGGAGATCCTATCCTACTCTACAAAGACTTTGATCCTGACTTAGGCATCGGAGAGTCCCCTGTACTAGTCAGGGCCCCTTTTTGTCCTTCTTTACACTTGTGCAGGTCCAGGAAAGGTCTATACAAAGGGTCTGTCGAAAAACTGCATCAATAGTTTGGTGCCGTCTGTGGGAAACGACATCTCTAAGTCGTCCCAACTCTACCAATGAACCTCTTAGATTCAACGATGGCCAGGGAAAGAAAAAAGCTCGATCCCCTCCAGTAACAATCCCAATCACGACTCTACTCGCACTAGAATGTGTCCCGCGATCTGTGGAACGACTTGAACAACAGGAGAGCTGCCAGGGCTCCCCACAACATTAGGCCACTTCGGTTCAAGCAAACGCAGTCAGCAGAATCGTGGAAGAAATGGCTGACTGAACGCCCTTGAAAGGG
>JAJHSJ010000002.1:107845729-107945729 GCA_021015155.1 Magnolia officinalis
ATCTGAGAAAATGGATGCACGGTGTGGATAAAACATCATGGTGGCCCATAGAAAATAGTCGAGCCTGCCAGGGAAGAATTAGCCCTATGTATATATAATAAAAAAGATGAGATGTGCATCAATTAAACGCAATCTATCATATATAGATAGAAACCCTGGCCTCTAGTACATGTGGCAAAAGGGATACTGGACCCCGGCCATTCATTTAACTTGCAGTGTTTTATAACCCAGAACCGAGTGCCGAATTGGACTAGTTTGGACCGCTCATTTCAACGGGTCCAAGCATCCGCGTCATGTTTGTATGGTAAGATCTACAGGTTGACCGGCTCAATAGAAGGGAGGATCTATGTCTGGCAGGCGGTGTCAACTTCAGCCACAGCTTTTCTTAGGGTCAGTTTGGGCAGTGGGATTAGAAGGGATTAGGTGGGGATGGGATTCAAAAAACATAATTATACCCATGGCAGAGGTTCCCCTATTATCATGGGATTAGATTAAATTAATGCCCTCACTTTGTTGATAATACGGTGGTACATTGAATGAATACCCACCATCATTTGAAATTACTGAGAATAACATACATGTGTTATATCTAAAAAACCGTTCATTATTTGTTCGTAACCTCATTTATTGCGGGGCCTAAAAATAAGATAGATCCAAAACTTATGTAGCACCAAAGAAGTTTTCAACGGTAAGTATTCTATCCCCTATTGATTTCTATGGTGGAGTCCACTTGAGCATTAGATTTACCTGATTTTTTGGCCATGCTCTAAAATAATCTCGTTAAATGATTGGAACGGTGTGGATATAGCCCACACATCATGTTGGGACCTACACAACTTTCCAAACATTGAGTGAAATTAGCACACGACCCATGCAATTCCATTTAATGTATTCCAAGCATTTCCATTCCTCCCAAACAAGGAGTGGAATTGGCACAAGACCGATGAATCCCATTCCCACCTAATCCCTTCTAATCCCACTGCCCAAACTGACCCTAAGGTGAATCGAGGAGGAATATTCGCGTAGCTGACCCAAATGACAAGGCTTAAATAATGATAATGATGGGAGCGGATTAGGTGAGACCTTGGATCCACCGAAGTGGGTGGGACCCCTGACTGTTGGGGCTCACGGTGATGTATGTAACTACATCCACTCCGTCCATCCGTATTGAAACCTCATTTTAAGCCATGGTCTAAAACCAATCAGTTTCAAATCCGAGACGAACCATGGTACAGGAAACAGTAGTGATTGATCATTAAAAACTTATTTTTGGACACAAAAAGCTTTGGATCAAGAGATGATATTTATATGGTCTCTTCATCTAAGTGTTTGTTCTCTCATCGATTTGATGACAAATAAACTTCCGATGGTCCACCTAAGATTTGAGTCAGCTTCATTTATGGTATCATGCCTTAAAATGAGCTTTAAAAATTTCTGGACGGTGTGGATTTAAGGCACATACATCACTGGGGACGCACCCACGTTGGTGGATCCGGGGTCTCACCTAATCACCTAATCCGCACCCGATAAGGATATATAAAACGTCATTTCAGACCAACGGCCTCAGCAGTCATGCTGCAGAAGTCAAAAAGTTCAAAGCCAGTTGGCCTACATGTGGTTTTTCTGCTTCAAGACGTAGAATTCTACACGTATATGTAGAAAAAATTAGACTGGTTTTAGACTAGAAAGTGGGCCATTCGGATCCGATCGAGCTCCAAAATGGGTCCAAATCCCTTCAAGTGACCAAACCATTGACGGGCAATGATTCGAAATTTTCAAAACTTGATCAATCCCATCCAATTGCTAGCCTTTCAACAAGGCCTACTTGATGGACGGTCCCAATCCACCACCACACCTAGGGTTGGCAAAGGGTAGTGGCCCAGCTTTAGAATAGGCTTGGACCTATTAGCTTTCTCTGTGGGCCAGGCTTGGGCTAGCCATGCATGGCCTGGTCAATTTTCAGGCCGGATTTGGGTTTGGGTCATTTTAGTTGGACCTAGCCTAGAGCAGCCCAATTTCATGTGTGTGCTTGTTCTATTAAACACATGCCGAGTCTTTGATTTGTTAGGCAAAATATCATACCTTGGTTTGTTTTTTTTTACTTTTCAAATTGTTTATAGTTCTGTGCATGTGTGACCCACCTGATTGGAGATAGATAAAGAACATTCATGGTGGGAAATTGATTTTTTTAAAATCAATTTTCAATCTAGATTGGGTTGGACCCATGATGTAGAGCGGGTCGCGGACAGTTTCATGGCCAAGATGGATAAGAAAAGGCCCGGTCGACGACAGAAGTGATCCGGACCGTCGGACCTTAGATCGGGCGTATCTCGCAATCCGGAATGAGTAACCTGACGTAAAATATATGATTTTGGGGTAGAACGAGCTACTTTAGCCAACCAACCCCGCTATGCTGGGTTGCGCAACCCTGAATTGCAAAAAAACCCCTGGATCAACGGTCGTTTCCCTGTTTTAATTTTGTTTTTACTATAAATAATAAGTTTTACTTTGATTATAACTCTTCATCCGTCGGGCTTTAGGAGTTGTGTCCAACGTGAAAAGAGCTTAAAATAATTAGGGGAACGTTTGGTGAAGCCAAATAGGACACTTACTATTTTTGTTGGCCGAAAACCTTGCGCACTAGTAGCCATCACTACCGTTTATAAATAGTAAGTTTACTATTTATAATAAGTCGTGGATTCTAGGAGATTTAGTTGTAGTTTGATTCTGATTTATTTTCCATTGCTTGATACCCCTGTTGAAAAGGTAATGAATTCAGTTTTAGTTATCAATTAATCAATTTCGAATTTCTTAGAATTTATTTTTATTTTCTGCTTTCTTTCCTGGTGGATTCGAGAAGTCTCTATGAGGAGTCCAGAGAGCTCCGTGGATTCGGAGTAGTTATCCTGATCACGTTCATCCTTGCATCAACCCAGAACCAACCTTTTTTTTTTTTTTTTTTTGTGGGGGTTATGCTTACCCTTCTTATCAAGTGTACTGACGGTTATTGGTGAGTCGGACCAAATGTATTGGTGTCTCTCCACCGTACAATATAATTGGATGGTTTGTGTTTATCTCAAGATCTTATCAAAATTGGACTGTTAATCCAAGGGTGAGTCAGGGGTTTGGGCTAATCTTCGGTTCCCATTTTCATATAAATTTTCTATTAAGCACCTTTTCATATGAAATTTATTGTGTTACATGATTCTACATGCACTGGAACACTTGCTAGATTGTCCATAGGTCTGGCACAACCATGAGAAGATCACATCTGATGGACAATCTAACTGCCTGAGCAACAGCTTATAATGGATTGTCCTGATCATTTATATAAATAGGTCCAATCGATAATTTAGCCATTTATTTGTGGGAGTATGTCATGGAACACTTAATTCATTTGGGAGCTTGTATCTAGGATGCATTCAAATCCAAATTATAATTATATTGGAATCAATGTAATTTTGAATCTTCATTTGTGTTTGGTTGAAATGGACTGAAATCTGAATCTTTTGTTTTGGGAGACTGTATTTGGAAGGCATTCAATATCCTCCGTTTATAAACGACCTAGATTTGATTAACTAAATCAACTCTCATATTCTAAATTTGTGTATGTATGTATATATATGTCATATTTCATAGAATGATTGTAATAATTTCATTAAAATGTATACTTTGGCTAAAAAAAAGACAATTATGAGCCTTAAGTGGGCCACAAATGCAAGGATTACAAACAGGCAACTCATCGACATTTTTAACCGTCCATTTAGATGTCCAATGTTTAGATGGTTCAAATCATTCCCTAGATATAATTTTTGCATTGCAATCAATAATTAGATTGTTTTGAGTATCATCAACACGTCCTATGTCCAATAGATTATAGCTGGGAGACACCTTTATTACATGTGTGCTTCTTGACCCATAAAACCTCTAAATCAAAGGCTGTCAAACACAAAAAGCAGCTATATGAATTTGATATACACCCATTTACCACCAAATCAAGGTGCCAAACGGGTGGAGGTTTCTAAAGAATCTCTCTCTTTTAAATATAAAAATCACTTTATAGATAATCATAACCATCCAATCTCCAACTTGGATGGCGATGGCTACAAAATATTAGGACAACTTGACAGTGGATATATCATCTGCTGACTCTGATTTTTTTACATGATAACCCCTGAATTATGTAAGAATTGCCTAAATAGCCAGGGTGCGTTTTACCATTGCTTTTTTTGTTTGAGGGTGTGTTTGGCGCAGCCAAATACACAAAATACTCTGAAAATTTGCACCAAATTAAACTGATCAACCATGATGTTTCACAATATTTGCCGTAACCAAACACACCCATAGTCATTTGAAAGGAAGTTGAAATTGTGTTATTATTCTTAAACCACATCTATAAAAGAATAAGGTCTAAAAGACATAGAATACTTAAGGCCTGTTTGGTAGATGCCTATAAAGAAATTCATATCATTTTAGTCAACGAATAATTATAAATTAGGAATCAAGATTGTTAGGTATCAAGATTATTTGGAGTAGAAGGAATGCCAACAATGAGTTCCCCACAAGTCCTTTTAGAATATGGCACATTGCCTCTTGTACCAGAGAATTTTGACCATGGATAAAAATAATAATTACAATGTGGACTGTACAAATCTAAATAATCCAATTACCTTGTCAGTGAAAAACAATTTCTATTTTTACATTAATTAGGTGTATCCAAATGCACCCTTAAGGGCCCATTTTGCCAATTGCATTAGGTGGGATTAAGGTAGATGGAATTGTAAAAGTAACAATAAATGCATGTGTAAGGTATTAACCCTGGATTGGGTGTATCCCATGTTTTCTAATACCATGTTTGGAATGTATGCAATTAAAAGTAAATCCTGGGATTTCCTTTCAAATTACACTTGGGTAAAAGAAAAATTCATCATCCATGAATTTGGAAATCCCATCTTACACTTTCCAATACAAAGCTCATTTTTCAAAGCTTATAAAATTAATTTTAATCCCATCTCACACTCCTTCCAAACATGTCAATCCTAATATTAAGGTGGGATTAGCAATGCAATCCCATTTAATACAACTTAATACCACCGGCCAAACAGACCCTAAGTGTATCCAAACCTTCGGTCACATTCAAATTTTGTTCACCTGCCCATTCACCCTGCATAAGCAGCTATTCACTTGCTTAGGCATGTATGGGCCCACCATGTTGTGTGTATTCTAGCAAACCATGACATAAAAGTAAGTCCCGCAGCAATGATGGGATGATTTTAAATCAGCCTCGTCCAATCATTAGGTAAGCCACATCAAAGAAAGTGATTGACAACAACTCAAAAACCCTCTATTTGACATGTGGGTTCATGTGGGATGGAATTGCATTTGGTCCTATGCAAATTCCACTGGACATTTGGAGACAACAGATGAATTGGGACGAGGTGATAGAATTACATTTGGTCTCATGTGGGATTTATGTAAATTTTAAATGAATGTATTTTATCCTTATCTATATGTGTCCTTTACATGTGACATTAAAATTATAAAGTGTATAAGTCGTTATATCATCTATGAATTTTACACTGTTGACGAATGGCCACAATACCATGGTACTTTTAGGCATACAATTATTGTGCAATAAATAGTATTAATTTTATTTAATGCAATTCCATACCATTTAATCCCACTGGCCAAACAGGCCATGATGATTGGATTGGCATGATTTTTTGGTACGAATAATCAAACTATTGTGGGCCACCTGCGAACCATGTTTAAAGTGAAACTAGCCCACAGAGAAATCACATAATCTAGTGCTTTTTAATAGTAAGAAGTACCCATGGTCGGTGAACCGTTGGGTTCACTTCCCACCATGGTTCTACTAAAAAATTTCCTCTACAGGGCTATCTTAACCTTTGGATTGGCCGTACCGCGGTTAATAGCTAGAAGCCACCTGAAGAATACCTCATCAGAAATCGGATTGAGTACTCGAGTTATCCAGTACCCTTTTTTGTTGTACTGAGTAAACTCAGCTGGGCCCACCATGAATGTACGCGGTTTAACCATGCTGTTCACCATTTTTTTTCCACTTCATTTAGGGGTTTGAAACCAAATTGAAGCATATCCAAAGATTAAGTGGACCATAGGAAACAGTGGAATAATGATTTCCACTGTTTGAAACCTTGCTTGGGCCCACAGTGATGTTTATTTGTCATCCAACCTGTTCATAACATCGCCAAGGAATAGACGAAGGGAAAACACAAATATAGTTTGATCCCAAACTTTTAATGCCCCCAAGATTTTTTCACCGGTAGAAGTTCAATTCACACCGCTTCCTGTGGTCTGGTCCACATGGGCTTTGAATATACTTTTTTTTTTTTTTGGCAAAAGCCCTACAATTATTTAGTAAAATACATAAATCATGGTTGGTCCCTTTTTTTTTTTTTTTTTTTTTTTTTTTTTTTTTTTTATTTTTTTTTTATTTTTTAAACATACACTAACGACGGTAACACTTTGTTTTTTTGTTAGCTTGTTAGTACACAACACTATCAATTCAATTCACACTTCACCCTTAGCCACCCCTACTAGGGATCGATACTAAGACCTCAGTGTTGGAACGAGGTATCTTTCACTCAGTCTACCACTTAGCTATGGATGAGGTTAAGCTTGTTAGTACACACCCATATCAGTACACATATACTGGTAAACACTTGATATGCAAGCATTATGAAGATGCATATCAGCATATAAGCAACTTAAATTATACCATCCAAATTGTGGGATCTAATTTATATAGATGCTAAACCAAAAATTACACCGATTTGATTTTTTTGGCTAGCTGATTGGCCCACAATTAGTGAACGGTCAAAATAAAGCTTAATCAATGGTCTGAATTGAACAAACAAATTCCTGTACATCTACAGTGTGTTCTACAATTGGCCGGTTTAATTTGAGCTAATGTACACCAAATATATAGCCCTGTGTGTATGAGTATCAACTATCACACACTGCCGGAGTATCAAATAACTCCAGCTGTTTGAGAAAAACTCTGGCAGAGTGTGAAAGTTGATACGCAGGCACTTAGAAATTCATATGTAATAAATACTTCATTCAAATTAAAACTTTCTAAATTTCCCAGTTTCGATGTATCATGAATCACAAATTAAGCTAATTTGATCAGCTGACTATTGGATTGTTGGACATATTAATGGACGGTTAAAAGTAAAAATATCCAATGGTCTCGTTTCAACAAAGCCCAGCTTGGATTGTTTGAACAAGAAACAGTCAAAATGAAAACATCCACTGTCCAACCCTTCTTAGAGCCGACCATGATATTTATGTGCCATCCAAACCGTTCATAAGGTCATCATCACTGGAATTTTGTAGACACATATATCATCATGATCCAGAACTTCTGTGGCCCCACAAAGTTTCCAATCGTGGGCGTTCAAATGCCTACTGTTTTGTGTGCCATGGCCACATGCAATTCGTGGTCGTACTGTGTGAGTTGCATAACACAGCGACAAGCATACATCTTGGACGCAGGCCTACAACTTGGACGCAGATATATGCTGAACCAACACCACCAAAATACGTGGTGTGACTGTGAGGGGTCCGTGGTCCAAGGTGTTGTGGGTGTTTTATATATCCAGGCTTTTCATCGGTTCTGCCAGCTCATTTTAAGACATGATCCCAACATTGAAAAATATTCAAAGCTCAAGTAAACCACATCACATTTGAAACCTTCTTAGGGCCCACACGATGTTTTATTATCATCTAACATGTTCTTAAGTTCACGTACGCTAAGATAAAAGAAAAACACAAATATTAGTTTTATTCAAACTTTTATAAATTTTAATGGTAGGCGTTTAATCCCCATTATTTTCACCGTGTGGTCCACATGAGTTTTAGAAATACTTCAATTACGGGCTCATGCTGTAAAATGAACTGGAAAAATGGATAGACAGTATGAATAAAATACATACTTCACGATGGACCCCACAAAGTCCTTACATCATCTATGTGGTTCTGGGTTCACCACACAATCTATGTCCGTACAACTTAAGTGACACTGATTGCATGGTTACCGTGTGGTCCACATTAGTTCTGCATGTGTTTCGACAGAAGGCTTTAATTGGGTCACATGCAGCATTTAGAGATGCGGCGGTCGAGTCCAAACTTTCATGAACAAATTTCAAATATACTTTTGAGGGACCCATCTCTTTATGAAATCCCGCCATATCTGTCCGATTCACCACCATCGGCCGGGTCACCCAGCAATCTGGCTCCCAAGTATGTGGTGACAGTAAGATCAGGACTTTGTAGGGCCTGCTATGATGTATGTGTTTTTATTCATACTGTCCACCTGTTCCATGAGCTTATTTTAGAGCATGGGCCCAAACTTAAAGCTTATACAAAGCTATAGTGGACCACATTATAAGAAACAATGTGGATTATACGGTTAACATTTAAAACTTTTTGTGGGCCACAACCATGTTTATTTGTCATTCAGCCCGTTTATTAGGTCAAACAAATCATGGATGGAGGAAAAACTCAAGTATTAGTATGATCCAAAACTTCTATGGCTCCCAAGAAGGTTTCAACATTAGGCGTCCAATCCCTACTATCCACCACGGCATGGTCCACTTGAGCTTTTCATGTGCTCCAAATATGGGCTCAGGCCCTAAGATCAGTTAGAAAAGGGGATGGACAACATAGATAAAACACATAAATCACGGTGGGTCACATGTCCTGAGCATGGATAAAACACATACATCATAGTGGGCCACATGTCCTGAGCTGCGTGGTGACGGTCACCACGAAATCTGTATTCACTCCTAGCGAGTGTTTTAAATATCGATAATATCATTCGATATATTTCACGGTATATCTTGTATTCTACTTATGCGATATGAAACACACAAGAAGTGAGATACATCTTATATGTTCGATTTTGTGAGAATTTTTTATTTTCAATAATTTTTTCTGTAAAATTAGTGTCAAATTTTTATATGAAAAATTATGAATTGAGAGCTTCAGTTTGGAGATTTAAATGATCGGGTTGTAAAATTTAAAAAAAAAAACTAAAAATCAAACATATATGTAGTCTGATATAGTAATTCTTCTTTTGATTTTGAATATATTATTTGTATTTCACATATCTTCTTACTTTTATAAATTATATAAATAAACTTTGAATATATTTGCATCAATTCAATTAGACAACATATACATTAGGACCCCATATAAAGAAAACTTATTATGTACACTTATTTTTTATAATGTTTGATTTGTAAGTATGTATTAATATATCTTTTAACTGTTATTGAAATTTTATTGAAAAATTCAACCTATTTCCAATGTTTACCCATATTTCCAACAGCAATAATACATTGCACGATACATTTAACATAACATATCCATATCCTAAGGTGCAACATCTAATGCAAGGTACCGATATTTTGAACACACCTCCCAACTTTCCAACCTACATGGGATGGTCAACTTCACAGGCTTGCAGCACATTTTCCAAAATAATCACATATAAGCAACGGTTCTGGTACTGTACCATTTTTTTTTTCTTTATAACCGAGATGACTTTTCTGCACTACATCAGTACTGCAGATCCAATCATGAAGATCTTCCTCCCATAAATCAGGCTAATATCCTCAGTAGGTGGACCACAAGTATATGAATAGTTAGACAGAGTTTTCCATTTGTTTCAATGGTGTGGTCCACCTGACGATTGAGAATCCTGATCTTTGACTCAGGTGATCTTCATGGTAGTAGCTAGCGTTTTAATGGTACTGATGTCCTATCCAACTGGCAAGTGACAGAGAAAGATGGTACGGTACCACATGCTATGGTACCTCTTTTTTACCCACAAGCTATTGTACTAACGTGTACGTGAGTATTCTCATTGTACAATGCTGGCTCGTATGAGTGGGCCCCATGACTCAGTGATCCAAATCGTTCGTACGACTGGATCCATTTTGGATGGACAATTCACCAGAAATCTCAAAAAATGGAGACAATGGGACCCGTCAACAAGCGTCCGGATCTAGGAACGAGCAGGGGCTCTGAGTAGCCACCGTAATGTATGGATTTTATCCACACCGTCTATTCATTTCTATGTCTCATTTTAGCACAAAATTTCAAAACTGAGGCAGATCCAGCGCTCAAGTGGACCACACCACAGGATCAGCTGTAATAATGATGCTCACGGTTGAAACTTTACTAGGCCGAACCGTGATGTTTATTTACCATCCAACCAATTCATAAGTGACATAGACCTAGATGAAGGGAACAGACAAATATCAGCTCGATCCAAAATTTCTGTGGTCCCAAAGAAGTTTTTCATCAGTGTGAGTTTAATCCCCATTGTGTGGTCCACTTGTATCTTTGATATGCCTCAATTTTCAGCCATTATCCTAAAATGATACCGAAAAATGGATAGACGGTGTGGATAAAACCCCATACATCACGGTGGCCACTCAGAGCCCCTGCCCGTTTCTAGCTCGGGACAGGCCGGGGTAGAACGCAATCCACTTTCGAGGCAAATAGATTACTTATATCGTAACGGTCCACGTTCGACCACGATGACATCAAAGGTTCCGTACAGATTCTTTTCGCCGTTGGATATTTGGTGCCTGACCATCCAAGGCAGGGCCTTCGTAGGCATCCCGGGTCCCATGCGTACAAACTAGAAGCTGAGGCTACTGCAGAAAGTCTCCCGCTGCAGCAATCGGCCGGGCCAGGCTAGACCCGTGCCTGACCCGACTCTCAGGACCCAGGGCTCTAGCTGAACCCAGCTAGGGCCTATCATAGCAGGCACAAGTCGGACTGAAAAGAATTAGTTGGGTCTGATCCAACCTGACCCAAAAATAAATAAAATCCTTATCTTCCCTTTGAATGTTCCTAATCCATCCGTTGCAAGTGAACCTCATGCAGAAACATTCATATAAAGCTGAGGGTCCAAATCAAACCGATGGTCCACATTCAAGATAGATATTTTCCTAAATAAGAATAAAAATGGGTATATTTGTAGGGTGTAATACATTTATTTGAAAAGTTTAGTCAATATGAGTAGGGTTGGGCTAAAATGACATGAGCCCAACCCCACGCCCATATAGTAGGTCCATGCCCGACCAAAAGCCGGGTCGGGCAGCCTACCCGGCCCATTGCCACCCTAGTGTACAAGCTACGATACGATACCTCTTTCCGTAAAATTGGAGAAAACCAGATATTACTCTAATAGGGAGCGGATTAGGCCCTTACCGTGGGGCCCACTTGATGAATGTATTCTACATGTACACCGTCCATATATTTTACCAGATTATTTTATGGAACGAATCCAAAAATGAAGCAAATCCAAATCCCAGGTGGACCATACCATAGGAAACAGTGGCAATTGACCATTAAAAACTTATTAAGGCCACAAAAGTTTTGGATCAAGCTGATATTTGGTTGTTTTCCCCCTCTATTCATCAAGGTTTTTGTGAACATATCAACGTATTGGATTGAAAATAAACATTATATAAACATTACGGTGGGGCCTAGGAAGTTTTTAATGGCAGCGCCTTCAATCACTACTATTTCCTATAGTATGGTCCACCTGAGATTTGTATCTGCTTCATTTTTGGGTTTGTACCCTAAAATGGTCTTAAAAAATGAATGGACGGCATGGATGTAGAATTTATACATCAAGGTAGGCCCCACAGTAAAGGCTGCGTCTTGGGTAAGGCCGGGGCCGCACCCAATCCGCTCCTTCGTAATAGGATTGAAAAGGCAGGTGCATAGGAGAAATCCGTGCAACTACACGCGCGAGGAGCTCACCTTGGTGTTTGTATTGCATCCAATCCGCCCATGAGAATCTCACGGCAGCAAAAATGACACATAAGACAAATAACGAAGATCCGATCAACAGCCAGGCAATCCAGTGAAGTTGGTAGCCTTTGGGTGGTTTTCCATTGTTTTCTTGTGCTATGAGCCACCTCATAATTAGATCAGTCCGATTTTGAACGGTCGAAATCTCATGGTAGCTTAAGATAAGATACTTATTCAACAAGTAATTTATCATAACTTTTATTTATTAAAAAACTAAGTATGTTTCGCCAACAACATACTTATCAGTTTTTACTTTTTTTTTTTTTGTCTCTTCGGTAACTTATGAAAAATAGAAAGGCTAACAAAAACTACCTGAAGTGATTATATATTTTAAGTAAAAAGGCTAACAAAAGTTACTTGTAAGTTAAGCAATTATAAACTAAAACTTACTAGAAATAAGTTACTTATCTAATGTTGTTAGTAGAAAAAAGTAACTTATCTAATGGTTGTTGGGGAAAAATCTACAAGTCCATATATCGGCTTATGGAATTGACCAACTCTATTAAACCAGCTCGGGCCTATTGAGCGCGGAGCCTAAGTGAGGCCTACACGTCTAAAGACAAAGTAACCTCCAAGGAGGGTGATGCAACTTTAAGGACATTTAAAGAGCCCATCTACAAGCCCTTTTAAGTGGTTATATGTGCCGACCTAACCCACAAGTCGGTTATGGATCGACCACGAGTCGGTTACAAATCAGCCAAAGGTCGGCCATAATTCGATTACGGATCGACTATAGGTCGGCCACAAGTCAATCATAGATTGACAATGTTACTAACTGGCTTAAAGAAAGTAAGTGTCAATTTGTTGATTAGGTCATTCCGACCTAAGACCAATATAAAGATTCAAGGAATCCCCCAACGTTCCAGAAGATCTCTCTTATCCTCAAGGGATAATATCGAATTTCGGTGATCTCGGAAACCGATCATCTCGCGGAAATCCCGGATTACACCAAGATATCAGGAAAAAGTTCTCCTAAAATGGTATTCCGGTTCTCCTATAAATATAAGAGTACCTCCCGCTGTCAAAGGTACGTTCACTGAAAAAGCCCTAAACACTCAACTGGTATCTCTTTTCTGGAGATCCTATCCTACTCTACAAAGACCTTGATCCTGACTTAGGCATCGGAGAGTCCCCTGTACTAGTCAGGGCTTCTTTTTGTCCTTCTTTACACTTGTGCAGGTCCAGGAAAGGTCTATACAAAGGGTCTGTCGAAAAACTGCATCAATAGTTTGGTGTCATCTGTGGGAAACGACATCTCTAAGTCGTCCCAACTCTACTAATGAACCTCTTAGATTCAACGATGGCCAAGGGAAAGAAAAAAGCTCGATCCCCTCCAGCAGCAATCCCAATCACGACTCTGCTCGCACTAGAATGTGCCCCGCGATATGTGGAACGACTTGAACAGTAGGAGAGCTGCCAGGGCTCCCCACAACATTAGGCCACTTCTGGTTTAAGCAAACGCAGTCAACAGAATCGTGGAAGAAATGGTTGACTGAACGCCCTTGAAAGGGAGGTCGGAGATGTCAGGGCCGACCTTGGTTATATGAAACAAATACTGGAGCAAATGCAGCCTCAGCGAGTGCAGAGGTCCGATCAGAGGGAAGGACAGTCGAGCGATGTTCAACCATATACTAACTCTCCTCGGCCTTCCACCGCGCAAGCCGCCCCGCAACCAAGCCAACAGCACGTTCCTGCCGAACCTGTCCCATCCCATGTTCCAGGACTATCCTGTTGCATGCATCCGACCTACGTCATGAAATAGATTGGGGAAGGCGAAGCCGACCCCCTGCCGAAGCTACCACTGATGGTGAGGAACCATGGAGGGTCGAACTCTAGAATCTACAGAAGTAAATCGTAGACATGAAGCAAACCTATTAAGCTAGTATGACCGTAGAAGAGGAAACTGAATCTCCATTCACGGTCGACATAATTCGGGCATGATTGCCGGATAGGTTTCAACTGCTCCAGATCACGCCCTATATAGAGAATACTGACCTGACAGAGCATATGGAGTCCTTCCACACTTACATAGAACTTCAAGACGCTTCTGATGCAGTTATGTGCCGAGCCTTCTTGCTAACTTTAGTGGTCATTGCTCGGCTCTGGTTCAAACAGTTAAAGCCATGGTCCATCAGCTCATTCTCCAAACTCAGCAAAGCCTTCGTCACGAATTTCATTGGAAGAAAAAAGAGGCTTAAGGCACCAGCCCACCTCATGAATATATTTCAGAAAGATGGTGAACTTTTAAAAGATTACATCAAATGCTTCAACCTGGAAGCATTACAAGTTTGAAAGCACTCAGACGAAATAGCGCTGAACACCATCATGACCGGGCTGAGAGACAAGTCATTCCTCTTTTCTCTGGATAAGAATCCTCCTACCACTTTTGGTCGAGTTTCTGAACCAATCGTAAAAACTAACTGAAGTGATTATATATTTTAAGTAAAAAAAGTTACTTATAAGTTAAGTAATTATAAACTAAAACTTACTTATTAGAAATAAGTTACTTATCTACTGTCGAAAGTAGAAAAAAGTAACTTATTTGATGATTGTTGAGGAAAAATCTACAAGTCTATAGACCGGTTTATAGAATGGACCAACTCTACTAAACCAGCTCGGGCTTATTGAGCGGCGAGCCTAAGTGAGGCCTACACGTCCAAGGACAAAGTAATCTCCAAGGGGGGTGATGCAACTTTAAGGACATTCAAAGAGCCCACCTACAAGTCCTTTCAAGTGGCTATATGTGCCGACCTAACCAACAAGTCGGTTACGGATTGACCAAAGGTCGGCCACAAGTTGGTTATAGATTAGCCAAAGGTCGGTCACAAGTCGATTACGAATCGACTATATGTCGGCCACAAGTCGATCATAGATCGACAATGCCCCTAACTGGCTTAAAGAAAGTAAGGGCCGATTCGTTGATCAAGTTAAGGCCCGCTTTAGGTTCCGACCTAAGACCAATCTAAAGATTCAGGGAATCCCCCAACGTCCCAGAAGATCTCTCTTATCCTCAAGGGATAATATCGGATCCCTATGATCTCGGAAACCAATCATCTCGCGGAAATCCTGGATTACACCAAGATATCAGGAAAGAGTCCTCCCAAAATGGTATTCCGGTTCTCTTATAAATATAGGAGTACCTCCCGCCGTCTAAGGTACGTTCACTGAAAAAACCTTAAACACTCGACTGGTATCTCCTTTCTGGAGATCCTACCCTATTCTATAAAGACCTCGATTCTGACTTAGGCATCGGAGAGTCCCCTGTACTATCTAGGGTCTCCTTTATCTTTCTTTACACTTGTGCAGGTCCAAGAAAGGTCTGTACAAAGGGTCTGCCGGAAAATTGCATCAACAATGGTATCCAAATAGGTCCTTAAGATCATGATTTTTAAAGAATAACTTAAGACTTATCAAGCAAAACATCACCTCGTGTCATTCATTCTTGGTTTAGGTTAGATAAATAGCACGAAAATAGATAATAAATATCTAAAAATAAAGTAAAAAAAGAGAACAAAAACCACCAGTGTTTTAAAGATATATTTGCCCATCTAAAGGAATTAATCCTCAATGCATTGTATTGATGCAGTTTCTAGCTCACCCTTTTTGCTACTTTCGAGTACCTGCATAGGAAGAGGACAGAGGATACCTTGGCTAAAGCAGGGGACCCTCTGATGCCAAAGTCAGGCCTGGAATCTGGGTCTAATGGTGATGAAGAGTTTAGGGTGATAGAATGTGCGTACCTTTCATCTTTAGCATCTCTCCGATTTATAGGAGAGAGAAGGTCTCGTGTTATCGGGATCCCCTGATATTTTGGGGATCTATAGTGATCCAAGATAATCCCGAGATTATAGATCTTCATGATTCTCCGTGATTCTCGGGATTTGATATTATCCTCCAGAGATAATGGAAGATATCCTTAAGACTTAACCGAGTCCGTGACTCGGCTCTAGGTTGGATCTTGAGGCCGGCATGCATTCGGAAACAACTTGGTATTGCTTCACTCGACAGATCAGTATTCACTAGCGTCGGTCGTGTTAGAAGGCTCGCGCTTCCTTTTGACTGAAGCATCTTAACTTTGTCAGGGATACCGCTTGCGTTGACCGGGTTACAGGCGACCGATGCTGGCCGATCCTTAATCGACTGTTGGCTAAGATATGGTCGATCCATCGTCGACCTATTACCGACTTATGGCCAACCTATGGAGTAGGTCGGGCCGGGGTACGGTTGATCCATAATCGACTTATAACCGACCTATGGGCTAGGTTGGTAGTATATGGCCACTAAAGGGCTCTTTGAGTGTCCTTAAGGTTACAAAAACCTCCTTGGAGACTTCCCTCTCTCGACGCTGGGGCTTAGTTTGGGCTCGGCGCCCCTTGGGCCTTATTTAAGCTCGACGCCACTCCGGCCTACGTTATGTTAGTAGAGTTGATCCATTCCATAGCCGACTTATCAACTTGTCAGATTCTTCCCCCAACAGTGAGCCCCCTACTCCTTGTACCGACCCGTGGAGGTCGAGGAGTAGTTCAGAGTTAGGTTAGGTTATGATTAGACCGGGCTAATGATGTAGCATTTATTATGGGTACGGCGGCCAGCACGGAGATCGGAGCATACCAGCACGTATCATGACATGTCAATTTGATATCCGATGTCATGTGGGCTGTAGAACCGTCATTTCAGAGGCGGAGCAATGAAGGGATGACACGTGGTGCTGTACTTGATGGCGAACTAAAGCGGCGCGTAGGGTGATGCCACATGTCGCCCTAGTGTAGTTAAAGGGGCGTCTGTTCGGTTCGCCATTAATTGCGAGGGCCACATGGAGTGGCTATATAAGGGGCGCCCTAATCCTGCAATTCATTCCATTTTCGTCCAATCTCCTCTTCTTCTTTTTCTTTGTTCTTTGGGCACCACAGTCCCTGTTGCGGCCTGTTTGACAGATAGCCAACGTCAACTCCTGTGAGCTCTCTCCCCCTCTTCTTATTTCAATCAATGTCCAACTTCATGAGCTCTTGGGAGGGGATTTCTGGTGGCGAAAGTGGGGCGAGTAGTCGTCTTCGGGCTACATCGAACCCACCTTCGCCATTAGCAGTGATGACAGATGCCGCATTTCGGCATTTATCGTTGAGGAGAGTGTTGGAGGAGTCTCCAGTCCAGAGGTCGGCGCCGCCTGCTAGGACCCTGAACTTGTCTCCCAGGCGGGAGACAGTGACTAAACCAGCTTCGAGCACACACGACCCTACTGCTGAGGGCGGGCAGAGGAGGGCGAGGTCGAGGAAGATTCAAAGGGGCCAGTACCCTCGACCTTGTCCGGGAAAGAGCTCGTCTGGATCAGGTTTGGATACGATATCCCCGAATCTGTAATCCTGTAGCTTCCCTTGGCGAACAAGCTGCCAGACCACCCTCTTCCTGGGGCAGTCGCGATTTTCCAAGTTGCTCTGGAGTGTGGCCTGCGACTCCCACTCCAAGGTATCGCTCGACGCCTCCTGGCTTGCCTCAGCATGGCCTCGGGGCAAATGACTCCGAATGGGTGGAGGGACCTGTTCGGCTATGCGGTCTTGTGGGTCGAGATGGAGCAACCCGAGCTGTCAGTGGACGAGTTCCTCCACTTATATCAAGTGAGGACGAATCCCTTCAGCCGGTTGGTACTATTTTTACTCGTGGCAAAATACCGAAGGGGTTCTGATAACCAACCCTTCTTCCTCCAACAAAAATTGGAGGGACAAGTGGTTCTGGGCCTGTGGACAATGGGAGACTGTCGACTTAGGACCGATTCGACCTCTCGTCCCCTGAGCCTTTTCCGAGCTAGGTGAATTCAGCACTAACTCTTCTTTCTTTTTGTCGATTTAGTCTTCTTTCTGCATCTTCTAATTCTGTTTGCATGTTGTGACGCCCCGTCACTATTGCACATGTGGGCGGGCACACGTGAGCGGACGCTGATATGGGAGGGGCCTAAGTTCCTGGGTGAGCTACTAGTGGTTGGCAGGCTACTGTGCTGGCAGGCTACTGTGTACACAGTGGGAGTTGAACTTGTCCCATATGGAAAGAGTCGTAGGAAGTTGTGGTAGTTATATGTGGGGTTCGCACCTTAAGGATACAACACGTCTTGTGGGTGCGTGGCCCTGAGCTTCCACTGTGCAGGAACAAATTCGTGAGGGTTGGATGGGCTGATGTGGGTGGGACCACGGGAGCACCGGGTCTGGGCGAGCTACCAGTCAATCAGGACTCAAAGCGGTCAATATTGGACCTTAATTGGAACAACTCGTTTTGGGGGCAACCACGAGAACAAAAGCGGTGAGCCCTCTGAGCAAAGCAGACAATATTATGTCATTGGGTGGGTCATTTCATATGGTATTGGAGCCGAGGATGGCTCTGCCCTCTGTGAGGGATATTGTGACACCTCGTCACTGTTGCACATGTGGGCGGGCACACGTGGGTGGATGCTGATGTGAGCGGGGCCTAAGGGCCTGGGCGAGCTATCAATGGCTGGCAGGCTACTATGTATACAATGGGGGTTGAACTTGTCCCACATCGGAAGAGTTGTAGGAAGTTGTGGTAGTTATATGTGGGGTTCACACCTTAAGGATACAACGCGTCCTGTGGGTGAGTGGCCCTGAGTTTCCGCTGTGCAAGAACAAATCTGTGAGAGTTGGCTGAGCTGATGTGGGCGGGACCACGGGAGCACTGGGTCTGGGCGAGCTACCGGTCGATCAGGACTCAAAGCGGACAATATTGGACCTAAATTGGAACAACGTGTTTCGGGGGCAACTCCGAGAACAAAGTTGTGAGCCCTCTGGGCAAAACGGACAATATTGTGTCCTTGGGTGGGTCGTTTCACATGTCATCCTTTCCCTCGTCCCCAAGCATCTGCCACGGCTCGACTGTGGCTCGACAGCTCGGATCAGGGACCTGCGAGCCCTGAGTCCGGAGAGGAGATCTTGGAGAAGACTTCTCCAATCAGAGCCTCTCCTTCAATCGGGCTTAAACGTAGCTTTGATAGGTACGACTTGTGGTAAGACCTTCAACTGAGGCTTCAGACTTAGGATTTTTTGATGATAGATTTTCTGATATATTGTCATGTTTTACTTTGATGCAGAGATGTCTGAGACTCGGCCCATTCTTCGGCCCCCTTCTAAAGTACGAGCTCTTCCTCGGGATGACTCTCGAGCTTCAAAGAAGAAGCAGAAGACGTCCTCTAAGAGCAAGGAGAAGGTTGCCCCTCCTTGCTTGACCATCATAGAGGTCGTGGACAAGGGCACATCGCCTCCTTCTGAGGAACAGCCTTCAAGGAGGGAGGAGCCCGAGGAAGAGAGGGGGAGTTTCGGTCGACACGTTGAGGGGATTCTCCCGTGGGTGGATTGTTAGGGAGCCAAGTAAGAATTAGTCGGCCTCTTCGAATCCCCATGGAGCAGATGCTCGCCCGTATGACAATGACGCTCTTTGAGGTAAGAGCTTTTGACAAACGCTACTCTCACTTGAAAGTGACAGTATTTGTTCTTGCTCCATCGGTCGGGATTGGCTTGTAACTTATTATGCCAATGGACGAAGTGTTCGCCTTTGATCTCCATCAGGACCTACTCCTGAGGTTTATTAAGCGGGGTGTAAGTAGTAAACTTATTGTCTAACCGCTTGTTCGATCTGCGCTCGTCCCGGGATTGGTCGTCCTTTCGCTTTTTGCTGGTGTTGGCCTAGTCAGTTTCTTTCTTCGTCGATTCTTTTGCTGAGACATTCCTGTTTTGAGCCGCGTCTCGCAAGATCCGGGATTCCTCAGCGTTGACATACTTTTGTGACTGGTTCATGAACTTGGCCAATGTGGACAGAAGATTTTTATCCAGGGAAAAGAGAAATGACTTATTCCTTAACCTAGACATGATGGCGTTCAGCGTGGTCTCATCCGAGTGCTTTCGAACCTATAATGCTTTTAGGTTGAAGCGCTTGATATAATATTTAAGGAGCTCACTATCCTTCTGAATTACATTGTTTAAATGAACTGACGCTTTGAGCCTCTTCTTTCCCCCGATGAAGTTCGTAACGAATGCCTCGCTGAGTTCAGAGAACGAACTGATGGACCTCGGCTTCAGTTGCTTGAACCAGAGTCAAGCAACGTCGGCCAGGGTAGTGAAAATGCTCGACACATAACTGCGTCCGATGCATTGTGCAGCTCCATATAGGTCCAGAAGGATTCCATGTGCTCCGTTAGGTCAGTTTTTCCAATGTAAGGCATGATCTGAGGTAGCCGAAACCTGTTCGGTAGTCATGCCCGCATTATATCAGCTATGAACAGAGATTAGTTTCTTCCGTTTCAGGGGGGTTGATTGGGTAGGTCTGTTTCATGTCCGCGATATGCTTCTGCAGGTTTTGGATTTCAGTTTTCCACGGCTCTTCGCTTTCTGCAGTAACTTCAGCCGGAGGTCGGTTGCACCTTCTCCGATCTATTTCATGACGTAGGTCGGATGCATGCAGCGAGACAGTCCCCGAAACATAAGACGGAACTGGCTCTACCGAGTTTTGATGCTGGCTTGACTGAGGAGCAGATCGCGCGGTGGAGTGCCGAGGATTGGTAAATGACCAAACGTCGCTCGACTGCCCTTCCCTCTGATCGGGTTCTTGCACTCGCTGAGGTTGCATTTACGTCATATATTTTAAATTGGTCATGATATCGCCGACCTCCCTTTCCAGGGTGTTCCGTTAGTCATTCATCCCACGGTTCTACTGACCGCATCTGGTTGAACCCGAGGTGGCACGATGTTGTGGAGACCCCTGACAGCTCTCCTGCTGCTCCAGTTGTTCCACAGATCGAGGGGCCCGCTCTTGCGCGGGTAGAGTCGTGATTGAGATTACTTCTGGAGGAGTTTGAGCTTTCTTTTTCCCTCTTGCCATGGCAGGTTCTGTAACATTTTTGATAGAGCAGAAATGCCTTATGATGTCGATCCTACAGACGGCACCAAACTGTTGATGCAGTTTCTAGCTCACCCCTTTTTGCTACTTTTGAGTACTTGCACAGGAAGAGGACAAAGGAGACCCTGACTAAAGCAGAGGACCTTTCGATGCCAAAGTCAGTCCCGGAATCTGGGTCTAATGGTGATTAAGAGTTTTGGATGATTAAATGTGCGTGCCTTTCATCTTTAGCATATCTCCTATTTATAGGAGAGAGAAGGTCCCGTTGTATCAGGATCCCCTGATATTTTGGGGATCTATAGTGATCGAAGATAATCTCGAGATTATAGATCTCCGTGATTCTCGAGATTTGATATTATCCTCCGAGATAACAGAAGAGATATTTAAGACTTAGTCGAGTCCATGGCTCGGCTCTAGGTCGGATCTTAAGGCGGACGCCCATTCGGAAACAACTTGGTATTGCTTTGCTCGACAGATTAGTATTCACTAGCATCGGTCGTGTTAGAAGGCTCGCGCTTCCTTTTGACTGAAGCCTCTTGACTTTGTTAGGGATACCGCTTGTGTTGACCGGGTTACGGGTGACCGATGCTGGTCGATCCTTAATCAGTTGTTGGCTAAGATATGGTCGATCCATAATCGACCTATTACAAACTTATGGCCGACCTATGGACTAGGTCGGGCCGGGGTACGGTTGATCCATAATCGACCTATAACCGACCTATGGGCTAGGTCGGTAGTACATGGCCACTGAAGGGCTCTTTGAGTGTCCTTAAGGTTGCGTAAACCTCCTTAGAGATTTCCCTCTCTGGACACTCGAGCTTAGTTTGGGCTCGGCGCCCCTTGGGCCTTATTTAGGCTCGGCGCCACTTGGGCGTATGTTATGTTGGTAGAGTTGGTCCATTCCATAGCCGACTTATCGACTTGTCAAATTCTTCACCCGACACATTGGATCCCAGCTTCTCTTTGTCAAAGATACAAGTGTAGCGGCTCTTCAAAATGATTGATGGCTTGGAGTAGATACAATCTCAATTTGCGGACACGGAGGAAATAAGAAAGAAAAAAAACAAAAAAAAAAAAAAATTACAAGAGGAGAAGTACAAAAAGTAAAGAAGTAAACAAGAATAAGAAAAAGCATGCATACATATTGGACAGCTAAAAATGATAATTAACAACTTTTATCTTAAAGTCTCTTTTATCTCCTGTCCTATTATAAGCTTTACACCAAAGTCTTGGTACAAAGGCTTCTCTAAATCTTTCATTATCTAATGTGGGACAGGAAACACTCTCAACTAAGACCAAAATAAAAATAAAAATTTACCCAGGCTGTATCCATGTTTTAAATCACTATAAACATTACGGTGGCCCCACATAGTCCCAACAGGACCGTCGTGTCTGGCTAAGTTAGCCCCAACAGGACCGTCGTCTCTGGCTAAGTGCTGGTGGGGGTAGTACGCAATCCACGCCCAATCCGATCCGACCACCAGCTGGGCCACTCGTGTAAAAATAATTTATTAGGCCATTCGTCGTTTTGTTTTGCGCACGTGGGGCCACATATGATATGGAATGGGTTTCTTTTTTGAACATGCGAGGGTCTTTGGATGTGTAATCGAGTGAGAGAGCAGACAAAGCATCTCCATCAACGACTGTAGAAAGCGCTCCGTACACAGTTTAAAATTACAGAAATACCAGGGAGAGGGTCAAAGTAATCCCGAAGATCGTCTCCTGTCCAGGTGCATTCACGTAATTATTTCACCAAACGAGGGCCTTTTTAACTCATTGGCTTTTCTATACTAAGTAATTGCCACTTGTTCGTGTGAGATAAACGGGAGGCTTCTCTACACACTCGACAATATAAAGTGAATGTATAAGATCTGGTCCGTTCATCAGATAGGGTACAGAAATATAAGACTATTGCGACTATCGAATGGGTCTCAAATAGATGAAAATATGAACGGTTGTGTAAGTAACCAACTGATATGACTAATTAAACTAAAAATATTTATCTACCATAGAATGATAATGAAATAATAACTAATTAATGGATCAGATCTGAAATATGTTGTTTACATCATTACATATGACGCGAAACCTTCAGTCCTATCTCACGCCTGCGAATACACCAACTATTCGGTTCCGATACTGTCAGCGGAAAAGAGTACGGGACACGCGTCTCCGTTACATAAATCGGAGAACTTTTAGCCGAGCTTCAGTGAATCGAAACGCCCTTCCTTTTTCTCTTCCCACTGGAAAAAGAAAAAAAAAAAAAAAAAAAGGAAAAAGGAAAAACGGAAAAAGAGAGTGAAAAAACAAAAACCGCTCTGAAAATACCCATTTATCCAAACTCCCCTCCGAGATTCCTCGCTGGCAGACTTTTAGAGAAGGGTATTAACGTCAAAAGGCCCACCAGAAATTCCCAATCTCCATCATTTGGGAAGGAAAGAAACCCACCGTCCCAGCGAAAAACCAGCTCTTCTTTTTACTCCTTCCTTTCGAGATCTCGTATTTTTACTTTTAACTGCCTCCACCCTCCAGGGTCAAAATGGTAGCTTTCATTTTCGTAACGACAGCAGGACAGTAGGAAGAGAGTGATAGAGAGAGGGGGGCAAAACCGTAAAAATGCAAGAAAAAAATGACATTAAAAACTGAGAGATTCACGAGATTGTCAGCTGCAAAGTAGAATAGTAAACTGAGGTATCTTTCTTTTTGAATACACGTCGCTCCAGAAAGTTAGAGAGAGAGAGAGAGGAATATATACTGAAAGTGTGGTATATATCCTTTTCTAAGTTTTCCATTGGAGAAGAAAATCCGAGCTGTATTTTTGAAAATTGGGAAGGTGGGTTCTCTCTCTCTCTCTCTCTCTCTCTAGAAAAGAATAGCCCTGCGTAATGGGTTTTCATCTGTAATTTGGAGTTTTTTAATGGGCTAAATGGGAATTTTATTTTAGTACTGTTTCTTTCTGTTGCATCTCTTTTGTCTTGTAATGCAGTTTTTCACGAGGTCTTGGCAGATTTTTCAAAAATACCCTTATCTTTATCCATTTTTTAAAATTTCTCTGCTTTTCTCCTTTTGAAATATCTTTTCCTCATACATGTACTCACCAGTTCTGTTCTTGCAACATGGAAAGGGATTTCTTCACTGCAGATTTCATTTGGGTTTTGCATCTTTTCTCCTTTTCTCTTCTCTCTCTGTAGGAATTGCTGGCTATTTCTACTCTTGCCCTGTTTGTGCCTTTTCCGACTGGAATTGTCAGTTTTCCGGCTGCCGAAAAGATGGGGCGGACGTCGAGGTGGTTGAGGAGCTTGTTCGGTGGGAAAAAGGAGAAGGAGAAGGAGAATTCGAGTTCCGGCGACCGGAAAGAGAAGAAAGGGTGGAGTTTTGGTAAGTTGGGCCGGGATTCCGGCGAGATTCCGGCTACTTCCAACGTTCCGGCAGCGGAGGCGGCTTGGCTGCGGTCGTACTATAACGAGACGGAGAAGGAGCAGAATAAGCACGCGATCGCGGTGGCTGCGGCAACGGCTGCTGCTGCTGATGCTGCTGTTGCTGCTGCTCAGGCAGCAGTGGCGGTCGTGAGGCTTACTAGCCATGGTAGGGGGACGATGTTCGGAGGCGGGCGGGAGCGGTGGGCTGCGATGAAGATCCAAACTGTTTTCCGGGGGTTTTTGGTAAGTGAATTCAATTTCTGTTTTTGGGTCATTTATGAGGTTTTCGTTTGATGGGTTAAATTATCCACAGTGCATGTTTTTGCAATGTGGGTTGATTTACTTTCGTTGTTGTCGTCGTCGTTTTTTTTTTTTTTTTTTCTTCAGAAAAGAAGCTTGTAGAGATTGGTTTTCTAAACTGCTTTTTATTTTTGTTTTTATTTTTTATTTTTTCCATTTCACTTCATTTGTTTGAATCCTTCTTTTCTTTGTTCTTCATTTGCTGAATCAGGCAATGAAACGAAAACAAGATTTTTTTTCCAAACTGTCTTGCTTTTCTTTTTATTTCTCTGTGTTTATTAATTTGGCGATTTTGATTTTGCTTCTTTTGTGCCTTAATTAGCTGAAATTTTATTACAGATTGCTTCATTTTTGAATTGGGTTGTTTTCATTTATTTCTCCTGTTTGCTGAATTAATTACTTATCTGTTTGTTCTTGTTTTGATTCAATTTTGCTGAATGTAGTATTGATTGAAGGCTTTTCTGTTGGTTGGGTTCTGTTCAGATCTTTCCTTCCTCATTTCACTGTTTCGTTTCTGGTTTCTATCAAAAACAGCATTTCTAATGATTTTTTCTTGTTGCAAAATTCAAAATCCATTTCTCAGTTCTTGGTTTTTAAATCCAATATGAACAAGACTTCCTTTTCTTCTGTAGTTTACTTCTATTACAAAATCTGTTTTTGGGTCTTGAATAGGCAAAAAAAGCTCTCCGAGCCCTCAAAGGACTGGTGAAGTTGCAAGCTCATGTTCGAGGTTATCTAGTGCGAAAGCAGGCCGCTGCAACTCTACAGAGCATGCAAGCTCTTATACGAGCTCAGGCAACTGTCCGATCTCAGAAAGCCCGCATCCTTCTCAACAAAGACCGTAGGTTTCCGCCTGAAATCCGGCCACGTAAATCCATTGTAAGATTCACTTGAGTTGGGTTCAGATGCTTTACAAATTCAATAATCATACATGTTTCAGCATTTTAATTTAACATGTTTTCACTTCTATTTTGGCCTGCAGGAAAGATTTGATGAGACGAGAAGCGAGCACACAGCATCAATCCACAGTAGAAGGCTCTCGGCATCCCTTGACACCTCAATTAATGCCTTGGATGAGAGCCCAAAGATCGTTGAGATTGACACTTACAGACCCAAATCAAGATCTCGTCGAACCAACCCTTCAATGTCGGATTGTGGCGAAGACCCACCTTCCCAAACACTCTCCTCCCCACTTCCGGTCCAAGTCCCCGCCCGTCTCTCCATCCCCGACAGCCGGAATTTCCCCGACTTCGATTGGGGGCTGATGGGTGACGAATGCAAGTTCGCCACAGCGCAGAGCACTCCACGATTTGCGAATTCCGGCGCGTCGAATGTGGGGATGCCCGTAACGCCAGCGAAGAGCGTGTGTGGAGACGGATTCTACCGGCATTACTCGAATTATCCCAATTACATGGCAAACACGCAATCTTCAAGGGCTAAATTGAGGTCGCAGAGTGCTCCGAAGCAACGGCCGGAACTGGGGCTGAAGAAGCGGCTCTCTTTGAATGAAATAGTGGCATCGAGGGCGAGTCTAAGCGGCGTCCGGATGCAGAGATCATGCTCCCAAATTCAAGAAGTCTTCAGTTTCAAGAATGTTGTAATGGGAAGGTTGGATAGATCGGTTGAGCTTGTTAGAGATGTGGAGAGAGATTACATGGAGAGGAGATGGTGAAACATGAGATAGAGAGATTCTTCTCTTTTGCTTTGCTTTGATTGATGATCCTATTGTAAGAAAGAAGAAGAAAATGAGAAAAAGAAGAACAGAAAAGCTTTTTTTTTTTCTTTTTTAAACCCCTTTTTTTGTAAGTGTAACTTCTCGGAAAAACAGCATCTGATTTGAATCTGATTGTAGCTAATGTGGAATGATGTAGTGATGATTGCATTGATGCCATCTATCTGATTGTGGTAGTGTGGTTCTAGAGATTTGAATGGAACTGATATTTGCACCCACCATTTTGGTAGATGCACCCTTTTTTGGATTTTTGGCAATACAACATCATCCCTTCTGAACAAACTGATTAAAAAAGAGGATGGTGGTTGTAACCACTGATTTTTGGCAATACAACACCGACCTTGGGGGTGTGTTGACGTCTCCAAGTTCTGTGGGGCCACCATGATGTATGTGTTATATAACACCGTTTATCCATTTTGTTGGATCATTTTTCATTTTTGGGTATGGGCCCAAAAATGAGACAGATCCAAAGCTCAACTGGACCATAGTATAAAAAGTGGTGGGGACTGAGCGCCTATCATTAAAACTTCTTAGGGTCACAAAAGTTTTGGATCAAGTTGATGTCTTTGTTTTCCCTTTCTCCAGGTGTCCCGACATTGGGTTGGGCTCGGGCAGGATATTTCGGATCCGATCTTAAGCTTGGGCTATACAAACACCAACCCGATAAAACTTGGGTTGGGCTCGGGTTGAGGTCTTGGGTTGCCCGACCCAACACGTACCCGATCAATATATAAGTTACCTATAAATTATAATTGAGTGTGGATTGTTTGTGCATACTAGTGATGTCCAGTCTTATTTGTCCACGTCATTTTCAAGGACTCAAGCTAACAAGATAGGCCAGATTTCTCTCTCTCAAATAGACTTCGTGCTATGCTACGTGACTTTTAAAGGAGTAGTTAACTTATATTTTAGCTTGTTTTTTTAAAGAAAAAAAAATGAAGTTCTTTATAATGAATAATCACATATATAATTAATAAAATTATAGATACAAAAAATAAGTCCTATATTGAAATATAATAAACTAATGTAATAACGAAAATATTAGCACGTATATACCCGACCAACCCGATCAACCCGACCAAGCCCGCTTGGGTTGGGCTTGGGTTGAGAATTCCCAACCCGAGATTGGGTTGGGTTGGGTTAGGATTGAGGTATAGGAAGCTTGGGTTGGGTTAGGGTTGAGCACCAACCCGCCTGACTTTCAGCCCTAGTGGGCCCTAAGAAGGTTTCAGTGGTGGTCCACACTTCTATGTAGAAAAATAAAATCTCTTTTAAGATTGTTGTAGGTATGGTTTTTGGGTGAAGATTGTGTACTTATAGTTCTTGTAGGCTCCATCACAATGTATGTATTCTATTCATACTTTCCTTTCAATTTTTTTATTAAAACAATCTTATGGTACGAGCTTAAAAAATGAGGTAAATCCAAATCTTATATGGACACCATATAAAAGAGTTGTGATTGAACACTTACTATTAAAAACTTCTAAGGGCAATAGAAGTTTTGGATTAAGCTGGTATTTGTGTTCTCTTCATCCATGTGTGTGACCTAGTCAACAAGTTAAGATGAGAGCAACAAGTTTTTAATGTTGGGTATTCAATCACAATTAGTTTCTTATGGTGTGGTTCACTTGAAATTTAGATCCCTTCATTTTCAAAGTCATGGCTTTCATAAAACACACACATGTACGGAAACGCTCACCTGCGAATCAGTACATACGTACTACATATGAACTTTTTTGAGAACCCATCATACGTGATAGGGATTCAAAATCTGAACCGTTCATTGGAAGCAACACCTCGTGAAACCCCCAGGGCCCAAGTTTTACTTTGATTTAAAACTATGATGGGCCATGAAAAATGAAAACAGTTTCCTCCCTTGATTTGCATTTCTCTTTGCTATGGCCCACCAGAATTTTAAATCGGGGTGAAAATTTGTCACGTAAGGTTTCATGGGATTCCGCATCACATGGACCATTCAGATTAGACATCCATCGCACGTATGCAAAGGTGTAAACGTGCATAGGTGTGCTGGGGAGCATGACTCTTTATATATATATATATATATATATATATATATATATCATGTAAGGGCCACGTAGCAATGTCGGGCTACTCCCCTTTTGCTAGCCAATGTTGGTAGTCGGTGCTCTGTGAGCTGCACCATGTTGTATGTATTTCATCCATGTTGTTCAACTATTTTTCTAGATAATTTGATGGGATAAGCTAAAAAATGAGGTATTTCCCAGTCTTAATTGGACTACATTATAGGTAACAGTGTTGATTGAAAGTCAACCATTAAAAACTTTTGGGGGGCAATAAAGTTTTGGATCAAACTTATCTTTGGTGTTTCCCTTCATCTAGGTTTGTATAACCTAATCATCATATTGGATGTCAAATAAACAGTACAGTGGTTCTTATTAGGATTTTAATGGTGGATATTCAATCACTATTATTTTCGTATGGTGTGTTCCACTTGAAATTTATATCCGTCTGGTTTTTTGTATAGGCTCTAAAATGATATGTAAAAATGGATGAACAGGACCGCCGAGCACTGACCACCAGCCACCAGGCTACTAGCAGGAGTAGCCAATCCGTTTCCATGTCAGTAACCTATCGCTGCTCACTCTGTCAGTGCGCAATCATGTTCGTGGTTTTTGGACGCGGATTGCGTCCTACCCCCGCCAGGACGGTAATTCGTCTCGGCAGAGCTCTGTGGGCCCACCGAGATGTAAGTGTTTCATCCATGTGGTTAATCGTTTTTCTCATGTTATTTTAAGATATAAGCCAACAAATAGGAAGTTAAAGGTCATGTGTTGAACACAAAGGTGGGGATTGAACGCCCACCATTAAAAACTTTTTGAGAGCTAGAAAAGTTTTGGATCAAGTTGATATTTATCTCTTCACTTCATCCACGTCTACATGACCTTATGAATAGGTTTTATGGTTAAAAAACATCACGGTGGCCCTTAAAAAGGTTTCAATGGTGGATGTCATTATCACTGCAGCTTCCTTTGGTGTGGTCCACTGGAGCTGTGGACCTATTTTTTTTTTGGATTATACTTTAAAATGATCTGATAAAAGCGATGAACGGCATGGATGAAACACTTAATTTACGGTGCCCCACGGAGCCCTGCCCGGACGGATTACTGTCGGAGCGGGGGTAGGACACAATCCGCGTCCGTGGTTTTTTACCTCTTTTGCATGTCCTGTATATTTGGCGTTCCTTTTCTTTCATTTCTGATTTTGAATTTTCGGCCGTTTCTCTCGCTCTTTATCACCATGGTTAAAAACTCCAAAATTCAACTCGCTGGAAATGTTGGTGAGTCGAGTAGACTCGGAGACTCCGGCGATCAAACTCGCTTGTTATTAGCGTGAGGGGAGGAGAGGGGACGCGGATTAGACACTGACAAGTTCAGTACCCAAATCGTTATTAAAATGACGTCATGAGACTATGTGAACCCACTATGATGCATGTGTTATATCCATACCGTCCAACCATTTGAAGAGATCTTTTTATGGCATGAAAATAAGAATTAGATAGATATAAAGTTAAAGTGGACCCACCACAGAAATCTATGGGAGCAGTCACACTCACAGTTGAAACATTTACAGGGTCTACCCTGATGTATTTTTCATATCCAACCTGTTCAATGTATTTTTCATATCCAACCTATTCATAAGTTAACGTAGAGATAGATGAAGTGAAAACAAAATTATCAGCTTGATCAGAAACTTCTGTTGCTCCTAAGAAGTTTTGAACAGTGGATGTCACTTTACCCACTGTTTTCGATGGTGGGGTCCACTTGAACTATAAATCTATCTCATTCTTTTTCTCATTTCATAAAACGATCTCTCCAAATTAATGGACGGTATGGATATAACATATGCATCATGGTGGAGTCCACGTAGCTTGGTGACGTCACTTCAGTAGCGATTTGGCTACTGAACTTGTCAGTATCTAATCCTCCGGCGGAGAGAGAGTTCATGGACCGAAAGAATTGGTAGACTACGCGTGTTTTCATCTCCTCCGTCCATTAGTTAACTGCTTTACACCTTACACAATGCTGGAGAAGGATTCACCGCTACGCCCTCTTCGTACACGGGCAGATAGATCATAGATATATCGAACCACCAATGTGGGTGGTACTTGACCGTGGGCCCACCTCGATCACTTTTGTGCCCCACGTAAAGCTTTTAGTAGTCATTCACCACTGATTCCTATTGTGTGGCCCACCAGAGATTTATGACGGCTTTTTTTTTGGGCTCATGCCATAAAATAAATTTGCAAATCGGATGGACGGCGTGGATATATGATCATCCGATCATCCATTAAACTCAATGAGTTTTCGGATCGATAACTGATCCAATCTCTTAGATGCATTGGCGATCTGGTCCATGGATCATCGATTTTTTCAAACATATTTTGACAAATCACTGAGTCAATTTATAAAGTCAGTTTTGATCAGTGACTCTAGTCTGCATTCGCCACGCGATAAAACAGCTTTTAGATACTCTGGCAGAGCCTGATAGACGATACACAGGCACTGCCGTATTATTAGAACTTGCATACATGGCACTCATGTCAAATTAAACTGTCCACGTTATGGGTTCCTACTTTAGATGCATCATGAACCAATATCTACCCTTATTTGGTTATCTGAACATGATGAGATTGGTAGACATTTATAAATCCAACGGTCCTATTTCCACAAACAAGTGTCCGCGGTATCAAAGGTGAGGATTGTTCGACCGATCTGATTTTGGGATTCTCGCATAAATGGAGAGAGGGTTCCACATTGATCGGTGTAACTTGAATTAATACATGCAACTTGTACAATTTCTGGGCGCCTGCGCTGCTGCGCATCAAGCGTCAAACTCTGCCTGAGTATCATACAACCTCCGTTACTTCATGTTCATGGCAACTCATCCGCTACAGATGGTACTGTCGTCAGTAACATAAGCTTACCATCATGCACCACTTTTCCTGCCAACGTATGATACGTGTAATAAATCAGTTCCGTTAAAAAGTTTGACCTGATCATCAAGATAATATGAAATTAAAATTAGACTGATCTATCCTCATAGTCGTCCAAACCCGTAACTTGCGTTAGATCCATGTCTTTTCACTCATTTTAATGGTTTGACCCACTTAATATCTGGTTCGAATTGAATTTAATTTCAGATAATAACCATGATGAATCCAACATTTCTAACGGCTCCGATTTCCCACACACTTAAAGCATTGTAGGAAAAAAACGTCCATTATGGCGTGCTTACGGTGCCAGGCGCAGTACTTGCTCTTTTATATGTTACAGGAAAAAGACATGTCGGTCGAGAAGGTTTCCTGGTCAAGAAGAAATATATGATGCGTCACCAGCGTATTTGCACAGTCTGCATGGTTTTGAGTGGGGCCCATCGTCGTGTAATTCACATCATTGTCTGAAAAGTGGGGCCCATTTATCTGTAATCCACATCATTACCGTCTTTTGAGTTCCGCGGTTGATGGAACATGAGTATGGCCCATCACATTTCCAGAGCATAATCAAATCCACTTTCAACTTCTGTCCAACCCAGTAAGTAATCATGTAACGTGGCACGTGCGCCGGTTTCAAATTCTGATAATTGCGGCCATGGTTTGATAATCCAGGCCGTTGATCTCCGCTAGAGGCTCGCCTATTGTTCATCCAGACTGTTCATGTAGAAGTCGGCATTGGATTTGAAAATGAAGACATCCGATCAGTGAGGTCCTTTCCATGATAGTAAGATAAACGGTCCAGATCTTACGCAGAAATAGGACGAGTCTACAGGAGGAGAGCGTGGTTAGCAGCTTTATCGTCTCTCCTCTTTAAATTCTCGTCAGTAATGATTAGTGCTTTGATTTGATTGATGGTTGAAAATTTCAGATATCGAAATACGTCCGTCCTTACGAGCTTGCATCATCGCCAACCTTACCTGCGTAAATGAACTGGCGAGGGTAGTTTCGGTAATTGCTTTTGGTTTGGACGTATGATACCATGGGAATGACCAAAACAACCCTTCTATTCTGTTGGAAAAACAAATCTCCCGAAGGCGTGTCCGTGAAAAATGGTTTCTCATAGTTTAACAATTCGGTTCAAATTACAAAAATATCCCAATTTCCCAACAAAATTACGTACACACCTCGGAATTATCGAACCCAGGTTAAAAAAACGACCCTTGAAAACGACTAAGCGCGATGAAAGAAAACTCCCTTTCAACGTTACGTCTCTTTTCATGCATGAAAACTCAGATTTTTTAAGCTTTAAGCATTTTCAAAAGCTCTCTTTGCGAGGACGTTCACATCGCCACCGTACACGTGGCATTGTGTACCCAAATCAAGTCCGTTAAAATGGTGGGCAGGATTGTGGATGGGACATGACTTAAGTCTTGTACTTAAAAGACTATTCTGGCTGTCGATTAGTCGAAACCAAACGGACGGTTAATCTGAAACCGGTTAACGGTCCATGATCTAACAAGAGATTATGATAATCAAATATTTAATTTTGAGGCTATGTATCTGTAAGTTGATATGGACGGTTGAATGTCAGGCACATGCAAGCACGTGTTCTGTGGGTACATACATGAGTATGGACGGTTACAGTCGCCAAGAGTGTCAATGTCTTTCTCATCGTATTTTACAACCGAGGCAATGTAAGAAAGGAACTTTGCAGGGTTTGGAAGAAATAGTCTAGAGAGTATGGTGGATTGTATATATGCAATTATCCACTCTACATATGGCATACATTTCTTTCAATCGGGACCTAACATCTTCTGCAAGTGGGTCATCTAGCCTCAAATAGCACTTAATTACTTGTTTCGAACTTTGATAATGTCCACAGAATTTGGATCACTGAATTCCTTTGTTTTTATCCGTCCACTAAATTGGTGTAGAGATTCATTTACTCTCTTTAATTTTTGGACTACGTATCATTCACGATGGGACCCACAATTTGGACGATTTGGATTTTCGATATCGTGTGTCACGCAAGCATTGAATGAATGTATGAGCATGACCCAATTTTCCACTAAAATATTGTCGAAAGTATTATAGAACTATTCATAGAATTTGAATATTTTGAAAACTTAGGACAGTTTCCTAACATAATTAATGCAATACGAGTAGCTTAGCACAGAACTTTGAACCGCTGGACTCCTATTTAGTTTGCCACAACTTAAAAAAGGATACCGACTCTCCATCCGTACACTTGGCATACTTGTTCAGAAATCCAGACCGTCCAAATAGCTGAACCAACTATGGATGGAGCATGACCTAAAAATTACAATGAGAGTATGATATTAACCACTCGTTATTTCACTTTTAATACTTCATTTGAAAGACACTAATTGGGTGATTGGTTAATTATTGGTGTGATATATATATATATATACACGCTCCATGGACAATGGAACCCACAATTTGGGTGGTCTGGATGGCTGCATATGATTGCTCAGATGCGAGGAAGAAGGGCATTGCCGTCTCTTAAAACTGTGCAAAACTAACAAAGGAAACTGTTCTAGTTTGAATTTTGAAAGGTGTGCTATGGCTAATGAGGATTAAATACCTGTTTAATTCAAATGACATTTATATCCCTCTTTCCACTCCTAATCCTCGCATTAAATAATAATAAAAAAAAGAAGAAATCAAAATCCCTAGACGGGAAGAGAAATTTGTGCTTGACCATCTTGAAATCAGCTCCATCATTTCCTATAGAAAAATAAATGCAGTTAAAATTTCAAAATGCTGGAAATCGACTGGTAGGATGATCTAAACGGTTGTTTCCTGTGGGACCCACCGTGGATGAGATTTGGACGGTCTGGATTGACGTACAACTACATCATGTGTTCGTTTGAAGAGTTAGCACCAACATGGGAGTCTAGAGACCATTAATTCATTTATCTTTTCGTGTAACGATGCAGTACTGGTGAAAGATCTATCGACTAAAAATGGAAAACATTACATTTGTGGAAGTGTCCCTGAGTGGGCCAGATGTTGTGATTGGTCGACATCAAGATTTTCATTTTATTGTTTAAAAGCCTTTGAGATTGAGACATGTGGGAAGAAAGCAACTCAGCAGTAAATGCTTGTTTTTGGGTAGGAGTGGCAATTGCCGGACCTCGATTCTCTAGATGGGGTCCACGTCCACCTGGATTTATGCTCTGATGATCTGAAACATCCATCTGGCGGGCACCTTTGTAGATGGACAATGGTCCAAAAATTAAAAAGATTGACAGCTTGGTCATTAATTTCATTTGAATGTGGACCATTTACTATTTTTGTCATCGATCATCCATCTCAATGCTACGTATCAGGTGGTCATGATCAAGTCGGCCTAGTTTTCGGAAGATTGGCATCCACGGCCGTGCCTTTTGAATTAATGGTTCTGATGATCTGAACATGGATCATAAGTGGGATTCATACGTAGACATATACAATGATTGCCGTTAGTTTATAGGACACTGTTCTAGCTGTCAGATTTTACTAGGGAACACATGGTTCTTTGATCCAGACCGTTGATGTCATTGTATCCATTCTCGATGGTCCATGCACAAAAGCTTTCCTGATGGAAAATGCTAATCCGTCAATAGATGTCTAACATATAAATATTTTAGAAAGCAAATCGCCACAAGCGTTCATTTGCAACCAAGTGAGATGATATGTTAGGGGGGCCATCTCTCTACATTACATGTGGCTGGGTCATCCCTCAATCTGAACCGTCCAACTACTGGGCCTCATTATGTATAGACGCTTTTTGCAAAATCAACTTATCACAGGACCATCGTATCAATGGCTTCAACGAGTCAAACATGGACCACCCCACGGTCAGAAACCGGTAACCCAAACAGGGCCGTACAAATGCTATCCGATGCACTGTAGAATACTTTTCAAAGATCCACTCTACAATGCACCAAACATCCTATATATTGAAAGAACCTAACCGTATGATAGTGGCCTTTCTACCACAACCGTATATATGTTGACCAGCTATTAAAGAGTTAGTTTCCTTTGAATCCAGGAGATTTTGGTACATTGATATGCAATCTACAATGGGGCCCACAGTACGACTGCTTTGTTCACTTATCCATGCTCCCAGTTACACCCCTTATACAAGTTTTTACAATAGGTGGGCCCCACCATTGTATCACACCTCTCTAGAGTGTGAACAGAGACCCTCTAATCTTGAAGAAGCGCACTCTAGCAGTCGACCTACTTATTTTATCTGAAACTGTGTTTAGTGGTAAAGTAACCAACCCCACACGTACGGAAATTCTTCACATGCAGCGTTGTGTGGAAACTCAAACGTACAATGCTGTCATTTGTTTATAACATCCGGGCCGTGCAAATTGAGGGACGTATCCCAAAGATCACTGCTTCCGAAATCCAGAACGGGCCTTTTATCAGGCGAGATACACGGTTAGAATCAATGGACAGCCAATGGTTTGATTCAATGCATGTGTGTGGCCCAGCTAATGAATGGACTGTTCTAATTTTTGCTTCATTTGATCTTGGGGTTATGAAACATTACTTTCACGGCTCAGATCCTACACCTAAGTACATATCAGGAGAGAATAGAAACATTGTATGTTATGGTTCTGGTCCAACCTTGCATGTTGGACATTTCTCAAAGCGAAACCGTATAGATAGCCAAGTCAACGATTCCTAATAGCTTTGCCGCTCGGTCCGCTCCTTAATTATTTTATTTAAATACCATCTTGTGGTCCACCTAAAAATTAAAATCGTGGTTTTGATAGGGTGCGGTTGCCCTACCAAAGTAGAGCAGGTAGGCCATTTCTTCACCCTGGCAGTGCATCTCAATTGATGATCTGAACCGTTCATATTCTACTAGATTCTATGCTACCCAGGCCATCGTAAATATTTGTCGAACGGGTGATTATATATATAATGAGACGAATGATTAATGGATCATATTCAAATCCAAGTCAGGATCAACAACGGAGCATGATTATATGAACATAACTTCTTCCATACAGACGCAATGAAAACGTGAATGGCTCAGATGAATCTAAGGATACATTCAAGGGCAGAGACTGGCCACCATACGATACTGTGATAGGGTTCACCATACCTTATCAAAACACCCAAATATCCGGCTCATGGAACATGTAAACGTCCAGGTCCAGCGATCCAACGTAGATCGTTAACTTATTACAGTCTTTAGTTTATTACCCATCCGGTGGGGTCCACAATATAGACGGTTCACATAATTAACTGATATTGCTGCGGCGGCAATGCACATTTTAATTGCATTTTGATTTCTGAAGAATAGAGTAGTGCGTGGTTTGGAAATGCAGAACATTTCGTTTACCCTACCACCCATTGATGGACCATGTGCATGTGTGGCCCATTTACTGACTGGATCAACCTGATATTTTCAATCCTGGCATGTCAACCAGAAGCCCCATCTAATAGACGGCTCCAATCAATCTCATGCATACACCACTTTGCAAGTGTTATCCATTTCAGCTATCCCATTTTAACTCTGCTGATAGTGAACAATGAAAAAGATCAGATTGAATACTCAACCTCTTGATTATTAAAGGCTATAAAGAAATGGTCAACATCAAAATGTTGAATGATCAAGGGATTAAAATATCCCAATGGAAGTTTTTATTTTTATTCATTTTTTGGCCATCCCCCAAACCATGATAAGCCCACCGTGTAAACGGTTTGGATCATCGAAAGACAACCCAAAAGCAAAAGGCTAACCGTAGAGCAATATTTCTGGGTGTATCCCAGCAAACCCTGTTTGAATTTGTTTTAATTTACAAGGAGAGATTATGAGGAAAATAACTAGAAATTAATCCACTCAGCGCCATCAATGAGACTAAGGGAAATGAATGGCTTGGCCTCCTCATCAGTGAGTTCTCTGGACCATGAAACTCTTCCTGCGTAGCTTGCTCCTGGTCCTGTGCATTTGTACTGACCATAGAATACAGTCCTACAATCACATGGATTCTATGTGTAAATACAACATCACATTAGCAATTTAATTATAAGGTGGGTTATTTGTGATGGGGAGGTCTCACCATTATCTACTTGTAAATGCAACTGGTTGGAGTGTGGGGCCCACCGGTCTAACATGATTGAGCTATAAAGGAAATGGAATGACCCCAAAAATCATGCTTATCCAACTATCAAGTTGACTACCATGTGGATTTTAAAGCTCTTGAATGGTTGTTTAATGTTTTATATCATGTAGTCCACAAGATGATTTGATCTGAATGATTTTTGGGCCATCCTATTTTATTTTCATAGTGTGACAAACCTATTGGATGAATTGGATGACATACATACCCCACGATGGGCTTTACACAGAACTAGTTTCATATTTTTTTCATCTACTCTAGTGTGTGAGAACTTTCCATTGCAGGTGATTTTTAGTTCAGGCAGGTCGGGCTCATAAGATATGGTACAGTCTGGAGATACATAGGATTCGTACAATTGAGACAATGGTTTGTCGATCCAGACCGTTGATCCACCTGCAATGGAGATAGGATTGCATGAAATCTCCTCAACTGGAAATTCTAGGCCTTTGATTGTTAAGAGTACGTTTTTCTTATCTAACTATTTGTTGGCCAATGATCAAACAGTAAAGAAATCAAATTCCACGAAATTTCCATGGAATCTCTCATCCACTGTGTGAACTATGGGATCGATGGTTTGGATCACCAAACCATGGTTCCAAATAGAAGTAGTGACTCATGGTAGCCAAACGTGAGTAATACATGTTTGCCAATGATCATGAGCTTTGATGATAGAATCGGGGCCCCACCTCAAAGATACCTTGTGGGACCACGTTCCCACCATTGGATGGGTATTGTGCACCTTAGAACGTACCATATATGATAAATGGGATTGGTGCACTCATAAAGTGAGCTACACAAGCGCACATTTGAACCATTGGACTTTTTTTAACCGTCCATTTTTTTTATAGTATTCCTGATCAACTGGCCCATTTTACTTTTTTGCTATCTTAATCGTGTACATCGGATTTCACCGCCTATGGATACTCGAACCCTTGACCGGGTGTTAAAACTCCTGAGAGTCTACCATCCGAGAAAGATGAAGGATCCGGTATCGTGTACACTGCTTGATGAATAGCTGGGACCTCTAATTCATGTGCCATCCATCAAGCGATAATCAAGGCCTTTCACCTATACAATCTCACCGTAGATTGGCTAATGAAAAGAGATTTTACTCATGGCTCCCTATCCATCAAAACGTTGAGTTAGAAACGACAGTCCAAATAATCAATGTCTAACTCTACTTGATATGGACAGTGAGGATGCCTGATCCACACTTTCTTCTCTACATAGCAATATAGGACCTTCTAGATGAACGGCTCAGATCATCACCTGGTGTGGTAGAAGTTCGGATCATGATAATAAATTTCACATTCACGTGCATCAATCGGGTCCATCCATATGGTGGGCTCTCTCGCGGATGGCATATGCTTCAAAGCTACACCTACTCCGCATATCCACCACTATCTTTCAATTTCCCTTGCTAAATATTTGATAGTTTCCCCATTTCATTTCCTACAGTTTCTTTGAGATGAAATGATCAAGATGGATAGGATCATTCAATTCATGTCCATTTCCTAACATTTTCCATCCACAGTAGGAATAACCGGATGGACGGATTAGATTGATGCATCATCCTGCCATGTGTATTGTGGAGAGATTGGTATATTTTGGGCGCAGATTGGGTACTGTGTCAAGAGCTTTGTGGGTCCACCATGATGTATACTTTTTTTTTTTTTTTTTTTTTTTTTTTTTTTTTTTTTTTTTTTTTTTAAATCCGCGCCCACCATCCATTTGACGGATCATTTTAGGCTATGAGCCCAAAAATGAGATAGATTGAAGGTGAACGTGGACCACCCCACAGGAAACAGTGGTATTTGAAAATTTATTGGGTACCAAAGAAGTTTTGGATCAAGCTAATATTTATATATTTCCTTTCATACATGTTCACGTGACCTTGTGAACAGGTTGGATGACAAATAAACATCACGTATGGCCTTATGAAGTTTTCAATGGTAGGAGTTCAATCTCCACTTCTTCTTCTTGTGCAGTTCACTTCAGCCTTCAATCTGCCTACTTTAGGGTCTTTTACATTCAAAAGATCTTTAAAAATAGATGGACGGGGTGGATAAAATACATACATCATGGTAGCCCCCACAAAGCTCCTGACATGTCCGTCCATCTCAAGCTGGGTCGCGGTGGGGTTAGTACCCAAACTGCGCCCGTATATTTGATGCCGTTTCTCCCAGCTTTTCCATATAATCTACCAATAAAGTACGTCCTTCTCTTTTTCTTGGACGGTCGATTGTCGGCATCAAAGTTATATTCAACGAACCAGCTTTTTGAAGTGGCTGACAGAATGACGCCCATCTTTTAGAAAAATGACCAAAAAGAGGCCATGGCGAGAGACTGTTCAAAAATGGCTATTTACGTCATTTGTCATAACTTAGAAAGATTCCCTGCTATTGATCTTCTGCCAAAAGTACTCGAGGGCAAGCAAAAGTTTGTACTTTTTCAAGCCTCGGGTTTCATGAATTTACATAAATGCCCCCAACCCCAATGCTCGGTGGGCACATACATGGTCTAGACCGTTTAGGTTGCGGGTTCCATAGTGGATGGAGCATTGACCAAATATCAAATTTACCGAATAAGGCTGAATATCCCATTGATGGCCATCAAATGAACGGTTAGGCTGAATAACCCATTGATGGCCATCCAAATTCACAAGAAAATAAATGTTTTGTCCAGTTCTATACTTTGGATTTTAAGGACATGCTCAGACACTGGGGATTCATGATTTGGATGGTCCCGATTGTCATATGTCTATGCAGAGGAGATGAATCTGCACAATTTCTTTAGTGGCGGTGAACTTCATTGTTGTTGGGTCCTTCATGATTTGGATGGTCCAGATTGTCATATGTCTATGTAGACTCTCAGGAGTTTCAACACCTAGTCGAGGGATCGAGAACCCATAGGTGGTGAAATCCCACTAAGGGGTGAGTGTGTGCGCGTGTGTAAAACAGGTGTTGCCTAGTAGGCCACCCCACTTGCAACTAACAAACTCAGCCAAGACTCTTTCCACGCACGAGAACTGCCACCCCTAACAAACATGATGGATTATGAACGGTCCAGATCTCTTAGACGCTATTTACTACTGTGAAAATGGGCTGGGTCGGAATCAGGCTTAAAGTAGTTGAAATCCCGCTCGGCCCAGCCCAGTTTACTAGTAAACTTCCTGGCCTAGTAAGACAGACCTAGGACCAGGCCCAGGACCTTGTCCTGGCCCAGAAATTTTCTTTTCCAGCATCCTCGAATATGCAAACACGCAGCAGCACGCGTGTATGCACAAACAATTCAAGAGAAAAGGACAAAAGGGTAGGACTGGACACGTTTGGAAACTCGCCTGCAACTACTCCAATGGGAAGAATCTATGTTCCTCCACGTTTGGGTCCTTTAGCTTTCTACAATTGGTGGGCCCTTAGATTTGTCATATCTAAAGTGGCCCATCTAAATGGAATAATCCTAATCTTATACGGTCAAGGAATAAAGCAATACAACACACCCAAGTGGAAAAAACTGAAGATCCAACGCTAGGATCTTCCCAGATGGGATATTTCTATGGCATAGCCCACTATAAGGCCTATCATATTGAACTGTCTGGACCAGTGAACCATGGGTCGCACTTGTTGTGTGCAATACTCAAAAGAAGAGCCCAATAGGAGCCACTTTGCTGTAAGTAGCCTGTGCAACTAAAAGCTACATGGGATTACTATTGTGCCGGCTCATGTTAGACGTAAACCTAAAAATAAAGTAGATCCAAAGCTCAAGTGAGCCACACCACAGAGAAAAGTACAACAGAGATGCCCCGTTGTAACCTTCTCAGTGGCCCACCAAAGTTTGGGATCAGCCCAATACTTGTTTTCCCCTAGTCCTGGTAGGACTTTCCTCATGAAAGGATTGTACTGCTGCATATAAACATCATCATGTAATGCCTCATGAAGATTTCGGGTGTTCCCAGACATGAGCTGACTCAAATAATAGAATGAGTGGATGTCACACAGACGTTATGGTGGCCCCACAGAACCTTTTCGTTTAGCTCATCTATCTATCAATATGGGGGTGTGAATATGATTAAAAGAAGAAGAAGAAAAAAAAAACAGGGGAAGGAAGCTTACATTTCTCGGTTGGGGTCACCCCAGTTGTACCAGCCAGTAGGGATGATGATGTTGTCCATGTAGGTGTATGCAAACACAACCCTAGAAAAGGTTCCCCAAGCCCTTCCTAAGTATAGTGCTCCTGACCCTGTCACCTTGCACTTCACAAATGAGAACCCTGTTTCCTCCAGAAGGCTGTTCCTGTTTTGGGCTGTGAGGGCCCCATAGTTCTCTGCTATTGCATGCACATGACATCCCTACTCCCACCAACAAAACATACATCATGCCTCATGTTATGTGTTCTCACAAACAATGCCCATCCTTTATTTATTTCTTTTTTTTTTAATTTTTTTTTAAAGTGTTTACATGAACCTAATCTGGGTGCAGAGGACCATCAATTCAGATTTCCCATCGATGGGCATTTTCTTTTGGATGAATCTAACCGTCCGATTAGTTGGCTCTTTTCCAGTCTTCAAGTGGGTCATGCATGTACATGAATATGAGCCATTATAATTCATTTTAACTGTCCATTTTTTTCAGAGCTCATGTTGCACACATTATTATTAGACTAGAGTTGATTCACCCACCCAATGAACAGTCCAGATTCTGCACATGTGCAGGGTGACTGCTTTGGGCATTTTAAGATGGCAATCACTTGTCCAAAAGCCAGTCTTGATTAGAACGGTTAGAAGCATCTATTCATCACAACCGTTAGATTATGACCCATCCAATAGGTAGTACATCCATTTGGCAGACACGAAATAATTGGATGGTGAGGATGGTTTTAAGTTGAATTTTGGATGTGTTAGAATCTAACCTCATACAAGGAGAGAGCATTGCCAAAAATGAAATCAACAGAGCCTTCAATGTAGCAATCTTTGTAATAGTGCCTTCCAAGATGATCATACAGCGTATCCTGCGCACCCAAGAACTTACACCCTAGAAATGCTGCTGTATCTCCTGATATTCTAAATGCAACTGCTTGCTTCCCTGTAGCTCCTGGTTTTGGAACTGGTGTTGTATTCTACAAAAACATAAATAAAAATATACAGTATTAAAATAAATAAATAAAATGGAAATTGAGTTTCACTTCTATATTCAAGCACCATAGTTTTGCATGTTGCAGCAGCTACTCCCTTCACATGGCCCACTTTTGTTAGATCCAAGCATCGCCATTTAGATTCCTTTGTTTTCTCAAAAAAGAGGATAATCTATCAGCAGGTGGGCCACAAGTGTAAAGTTACAATAGAATTAAAGAGAAGAACTGCACCGTCCACATTCAATGGACACATGTGGCCCACCTGATGTTCGTATTAACTTAATTTAGATGAGGAATCTAAGAATGGGGCCCACATACCCCAAAAGTGAATGGTTAGATATGGTTCCACATGTAAGAGTTTGGTTCCTGCCACAATATTCTTGGAATCATTCTCCAAGAAAAACCCAAAAAGAAAATTGAAAAAATAATAACATGAGAAATAAATAACAACAAAAACAATAATAAAGGATGTGGATTTACCAAACCCATGTAATAAAAAAATGTCTTAAGGAATGTTAATTTGATTGGGAAATTCATACCCTATGGGTCAAAAAGAAAATAGAGAGATTCTCTTATCTGGACACGTGCCACACGCATGCCAACACAACATACGTGCAGGGCATCTGAATCATACATCAAGTGGGCCTCACTATGTAGATGATACAGCCGAAAAGTTAGGGGGATCAAGGCCACACATATAAAAAAAAACCAACGTACATGTGTGGCCTGTCTAATGCTTGGATCAGCCCATCTCTTTGGCACGGTGTGTCCAACCCAATGCACGGCTCAGATGACTCACCAACATGTGAATTTGGGCTTAGCAAATCTCTAGAAATTACAGCACACATAATAGAAAAAAAAGGGGGGAGAAAAGAATCATCAGAAACGTTAAGCTGACTGAGAACAGCACATGGGTGTCAAAAGAACAGAGAAAGGGTTAAAAAGGCCAAACAAAATAGCTATTCTATCTCTTTGACAAGGAGAAAATGACATGTTGGGTTTGAAGCCTTGAACATGAAAGCATCTTCAAATGTACTAATAAAATATCAAATGAGGTGTAGAAGAACTTGATTGAATCCCTACACAAGTTTACCTTGAAAGTGATATTCTTGGCAATGAAATAAGGAGAATTCACAGCAAATGTTGCAGAATTGTAGGTTCCAATAGGCTGGCCTTTGGGTCCTAGTGTTTGAGCTGTGTCGCCCCATTGAACTATTGTTTTGTCTGCTCCTGCCCCTTGTATGGTTATGAAAGCTTTGAATGTGGGGATGGTCACCTTCTCCCTGAAAAAATTTCAGATTTTCATATCAAATCAATCAGCATTTTACTGTTTAAAGCTAATTACATTTTGAATGGTAAAAATCAAAGCCCATGATTCTCAATTCAATGGTAAATAGAGAAGGTGACTTTTCTGCAGGATTCCAGAATAAAATTATATCTCATTTGATTCATGTAGTCTAAGAAGTGAACCCAACGGCTATTTGGGGAATATCAAATCCAATTGCAATTAGAATTTAGGAATTCCCAAATGCGCCTTCAAGGGAAGCATACAAACTACTCCACAAGAGAGTCTTTAATCTGGGTAGACTCCAACAGAATCGAATTCAAAATATATAAAGAGAAACCACCCTCTCAGGGAAATCCCACTGTTTAGAATCAGAGCCATTTCCATCCACTGATTCCAAAACCATGAAAACAGAATTATACCAAAAACCGATCTCTCCCGCGAGAAATCAGTAGTTCCAACCAAACCCAATTCCAAAACAATGAAACAAGTGAAAAAAAAAAAAAAAAAAAAAAAAAAAAAAAAACAAAATTTGAATATTTTCACAGAAAATGTAGAATCCCAAACTCACTTATAAACCCCCGCGTGAACCTTAATCACAACTCTAATTACGTTAATGAAAGGCAGCGAATCGACAGCAGCCTGAATTGAAGTAAAGTCCCCGGATGAAGGGTTCTTGTCGACAGTCATGGTGTAGGAAGGGAAGAGCTTGTTCATAGCTGTGGAGAAGAGGGAGTGGCGGAGTCTCCCAACGAATCTGACCCACCTCATGAATTGCTGTTCTGCCAATTGGGTGTGTGTCTGATTGGGTGGAAAACCCTTCGCCAAAGGTTTATTGGGCCGGATTCTTTTGGTGTGGGACAATGCCTGTCCAGAATGTAGTAGAAGAAGGAATATAATGCAAGAAGCATGTAGAAAATTCGACATGGAGAGAGAGAGAGAGAGAGAGAGAGAGAGAGAGAGAGAGAGAGAGAGAGAGAGAGAGAAGCAAAGAATGAGAGTTCATGTGAAGTAGAAGTGAATTTTTATATCTGTTTCGTCTCTGTTTCTTCTTTTGGTGAGAAAAAGAATTTGGAGAGAGAGAGAGAGATCACGGGTCTACTGCTGACATTGAACGAAAGGGAAGAAGAGGTTCACAAGCTTGAAATCTGAACCACAGACAGAGCCACGTTTCTGTGGCCTGTTTGATTGAATGTTTGTTTTTACATACCATTTGAATATGTGCGTTTTTTTTTTTTTTTTTTTTTTTTTTTTTTTTCGCTTTTGCTGTTGTTGTCTTCTTTGTGGATACCCGTGAGTGTCTCCTTCCATCTTTCAAGCTCTTCTTCGCCTCAGAATATATTCTACTCCTGCTTTCCTTTCTGCTACACCTACCACACTATCTGCTCAGCTCCCCACCATTTCCCATCGGGGCGTGTGGCCCCCTTTTGGGGTCCCCGCCCCACCGTTCACTGATGGGGCATTGGTGGATGGATGGTTGAAATTGAAATACTGGCTGGTGGTCCTTGCGCAGTGGGAAAACAGGAAGCTTTGTAGGTTATGCTTGAACCGGCAACACGATGTGTGGACCCACTGTGATGTTTGCATCACGGGTGCCGATTGGGTACTACCCCCGCCATGACCTAGCTAGAGACGGACGGTCCTGTCAGCGGCTCTGTGGGACCACCATGGTATATGTATTTTATCAAGGCCGTCCATCCATTTTGAAAGATCATTTTAGGGCGAAGCAGATCGGAGGCTCAAGTGGACCACACCAAAGGAAGCAGTGGTGACAATAACCTCCACCATTGAAACCTTGCTAGGGCCCACCGTGATGTTTAGTTTCCATCCAACCTGTTCATAAGGTGTATGTGGACGAAGGGAAAACATAAATATCAACTTGATCCAAAAAACTTGTGGCCCCAAGAGGTTTTCAGCTGTAGGCATTCAATCCCCACTGTTTGTTTACTGTGGTGTGGTTCACTGGAGCTTTTGATCTGCCTCATTTTTGGGCTCATGCCCTGAAATGATATTTCAAAATGGATGTACGGTTTGAATAAAACACATATATCACGGTGGGCCCACAGAGCCCCTTACAGGACCGTCCATCTCTAGCTAGGTCCTGGTGGGGCCACCTAAATTTTGGGAAGGATGAGATTTATCCCAGTGGCTTGCATCTTTTGAATGGATTGGATGACATCTGCAGAACAGGAGCTATTCAGTGTGAAAGGTTTTTGACGGTGGGCATCCCCAGCCCAACTGTTCCCTCCACACAAGGGGGCGCATTTAATGGACGGATGGGATGTCATTGATATATATCTGATGGGGGCCACTTCGCAATGTCGTGGGTCCAGCCTCAGGGAAAAATCTCCAATGATTGGATGGATTCTATCAAGGGCCTGTTTGGGAGCGTGGATTTTGGAACCCCCTTGAGTCGGAACCCCCAGGATTTGAAATCCTCCCGTGTTTGGCATTGAGTATGAATCAACTTTAATCCAAGAGTAGCTATGCATGGTATATTTTGAAGGGTTTGAATTTAATTATTAAATCAATTCTAAATCTAAACAACTTTAGATTTTAAATATGATTGGTATATTTATAAGGGTTTGAATTTAATTATTAAATTTCAAGTCTTGGATGAGCCATAAGCACAAGATCATGTCAGTTTGAGTAACTAACCAACAATTTTTAATTATTGATTTACATGGATAGTGTTTGGATGGTACTGATTTACATGGGCAATGTTTTGACGGTGCTGATCATCATTAGTAGGCCATGTGCCCAATAGAATGATAATATACTAACACACATGTTATACCTGCAACTACTAAAATGATTTTAGGTGTAATCCAAGTTTTCGCCTTGGATTAGAAATCCCCAGGTCCTTTATGTGGCCAAACCGGGGAATTTGAAACCCGCACCTGATCCCTAGATCCCCTCTAATCTACAGTGCCAAATGGCCGGTGGGATGAGATTCATCTGGTCCTGTGCCAATTCCACTCCATGTTTGGGAAGAATGGAAAAGCTTGGAAATACATTAAATGGAATTGCATTGGTCCGTACCAATTTCACTCAATGTTAGCAAGTTGGGTAGGTCTTACCAAGATGTGTGGGATATATCGACACCGTCCACCCATTTATCGAGATTATTTTAGAGCATGGGCCAAAAAATCAAGTAAATCTAAAGCTCAAGTGGACCCTACTATAGAAAACAATGGGGATTGAATACTTACCGTTGAAAACTTCTTTGGGGCCACATAAGCTTTGGATCTACTACTTCATTTTTAGGCCCATGCGATGTAGATATAACACATGCGTGTTATTCTCAATAATTTTAAATGATGGTGGGTATATCCATCCAATGTACCACCGTATTATCAACAAAGCATGAAGTTAATCTTATCCCATGTCAACAGGAGACAATCCCTGCCACGAGTAACAACTATGTTTTTTGAATCCCATCCCACCTAATCCCTTCTAAGCCCACTGCCCAAACAGGCCCTAAGTGTGAATGGTTTTTAACGGTGGGCATCTCCAGCTCAACTGTTCAAGGGGGTGCACGCGATGAACGGATGGAATGTCATTCACACACATCTGGTGGGCCCTCGCGTCAATGTAGTTGGACCGGCTTTATGGGAAAATGCCGCATGATTGGATGGAAGTGGGTGTCCACTATATGAATGATGGCCTGCCTGTACAAAATGTTGGTCTTTGGAGAGACGTATCTCTCTCTCTCTCTCTCTCTCTCTCTCTCTCTCTCTCTCTCTTCATGTAATATCAGGCAAGGACGCACATGTTTTGGTGTAAACTAGACTATTGATTTGAAGGCCCACCATTAGTGGCATGAAGAAATAGAGTGAACGTCCATCTAGAACTGAACAAGTCCATAGATAGGCGTTCATCCTCATTATTTCCCTCTCTTGTGATATATGTGATCGGAACATATATGTAGAGCTGGGCATCGGACCGAGTCGGATCAGATTTGGCCAACTCGATTCTATTCCAAAGCTATCCGTGTGGATCCGAATCCGATCAGATCTGAGGCCAGATCCGAGACATCTGACCCGAACAGATGTGATATATGGTTAGGCTGACCCGAACCCACTTCGACTCGGCTAGAGAAATCGGGTTAGATCGGGTTGGGCTTTGGCATTATTCGAATGGTTTTTTTTTTTTTAATTATATAACGGCGACAATATTATCCTCACTGCTATTTTTGGTGTGGTCCATTTAAGGTATAGATATGATTCAATTTTTATTTTTATTTTTGAAATCATCTAAAATAATAATGAAAATAGATAAACGGTATAGATATAATATATACATCATTATGAGGGCCATATAACTGTGATCGCATTTAAGCATTCGCGTACAACTCCGTGCTCGAGGCGCGTCTCCCCTCGCGACACGTATCTACGCCTTACCTGCCCGCTTGCCAGGCACCTGTGTTGTCACGTCGGGCTACTGAAGTAACATCACCAGGTTCTGTGAGCCTCACTACGCTGTTTGTGTTATATCCACACCGTCCATCCATTTTGAAATATCATTTTAGCGCATGAGCTAAAGAATGATGTAGAGAAAAAGCTGTAGTGGACCCCACCACAGAAAATAGTGGAGAGAGTGATTCCCACCGTTGAAACTATCCTAAGGCCCACCGTAATGTTTATTTGAAATCCAACCCGTTTAAAAGTTGAAAAAGGCAAAAATAAGGGAAAACACAAATATCAGGTTGATCTATAACTTTTGCGGCCTTTAGAAGTTTTTAATGGTGGGCGTAACTATCCCCACTGCTTTCTGTGCTGGGGTCCACTGGAGCTTTAGATTTAATTCATTCTTTGCATATTGCATTGAAATGATCTCTCCAAATGGATGGAAGGTGTGGATACAAAACATACATCATGGTGGGGCCCACGGAACTTGGCTTCGTCACACTTAATAAATAGTCTCGCAGTCCACCTATCTTGACGTGCATAGCATGTAATACAACTGTTGCCCGCCCGTTGACGTGCCGTGCAAGTAACCCATAGGCGAGTGAACTTTGTTGGAGCCCGCCGTGAATGCATGTGGTGTATCCACGCCGTCCATTCGTTTTTTCAGATTATTTTAGCCGTTGAACTCAAAATTGATGAATATTCAAAACTCAAGTGGACCACACCATAGGAAAAAAGTAAAAGTATTGATTTTTACTTCGGATCTGTTCGGATCGGAACGGTCCGGATTCATTCGGATTGGTTTTCGGATCGGAACGGTTCGGATTAACCACTATCCGATCTCGATCCGAAAACTAGTCGGACCTAAATGATCCTACCCGATCCTACCTGATCCAGGCCGTCGGTTCGGTTCAGAACGGGTCGGATCGGGTTTGATCTTCGGATCTGTTCGGATCGGAACGGTCCGGATTCATTCGGATTGGGTTTTCGGATCGGAACGGTTCGGATTAACCACTATCCGATCTCGATCCGAAAACTAGTCGGACCTAAATGATCCTACCCGATCCTACCTGATCCAGGCCGTCGGTTCGGTTCAGAACGGGTCGGATCGGGTTTGATCGGGTCGGATCCACCGGATCGGTAAAAAATGCCCACCTCTACATATATGTATGATGCATTTGAAGATTTGCATATATGGACAGGAAAGATTTCTCAATAACAGTAGCTGAAGTGTATTAGATGGTGCTGTGTAACGCTTAAGCGGCCGATGAAATAGCAATCATGTGTGAATAGTTATAGGACAAGTGTCAAGAGGAGAAATAAAAATTAAGTAGTGTTGAACAATTATGGTAACCGTCGGAACGTAGAATAATCCAGATGGATGGATTAAAACTATAAATAAAAGAAGAATTCAACAAGGAAATGCATCTCATACTAACCTAATCAAAAACCAAATCTATCTTTCAATTATCCTTCCAATTTACTTGTCAAATTACATTTCCTATTATAATTTTCTACTTTCTCCTGTTTGTCAAATTACATTCTTTAGTATAATCTTTTACTTTTTAGCTTGTTGTTTATATTCCGTAGTGTAATTCGTAGCATTAACCAAATAGTTTGTAATCTTTACCTGTAATTTGAGTCTATGCTCGTGCATTGGATTCAGTTCATCAATCGAAAAATGTGTTTTGCAGATGTTTCTCTCAATCGAGGGTAAGAATCCATTCCTCATTTTCATTTATCTATATTGAAAAGTCCTTTGGTATGGAAGTCAAAAGCGCAACCTAGAGGATGAATCCTACCCTCTGCATATCACTTGATGCGAGTAGAGCTGTACACGAGCATACTATGGCTCGAGTACTCGCTCGACTCAACTTGTACTCGACTCGTGTGATTTTGAGCCGAGTACGAGCGGGTTTATAAGGCTCGTTTAGAAAACGAGTTGAGAAGTACTCGACTCGTACTCGACTCGTGTACCCGGTATATATAACTCGCTAAAAAAAATCCTACTACTCCGTCGTTTTCAAAAAGCGCCCTTTCAAAACGAAAACCCCCTTCTTTCCCTCCCCTCTCTCTCTCTCTCTCTCTCTCTCTCTCTCTCTCTCTCTCTCTCTCTCCCTCTCTCTCCCACGCCCGTCCGGCCCTCCCTCTTCTTCCCTCTCTCTCTCTCTCTCTCACTCCCCTGTCCGGCGTGCTAGACCCCGCTGCTCGTCCTTGCGGCCTGTTCGGTGCCCCTGTCCGGTGTCGGAGCTCGTCCCTGCCACTCGTCCGGTGTCGCAGCTAGTCTGCTCGTGTACAGCTCTAGCCGCAGCTCGTTCCTGCCACCGTAGCTCGTCCCTGTCACTCTTCCGGTGCCGCAAAGGGTCCCTGCCACTCGTCCGTCGTCCCTGCCCTGCACACCACATGTGAGTCCCTATACATACTTTCTTTACTTTTTCTTTTTATTATTGTATGCCTAATGCGTTGGTTATTCTGAAAATTTCTTTTTTTCTTTTTTTTTCCAAGTGGAACCCTTGATTTGTGATTCAAATCTGCCTAAGATGGATGGAAAAATTGGCATCAAATATTCAAATCTATCCAAATTTTTGCCATGAGAAGGACCCACAATCTGTCCATTTTGGACAACAAGGATGAAGCCTAAATATGGACCTTAGATGGCCTTAAATCTGTCCAATTTTTGGACGGTTAGACGGCCCACAAATTTGTCCAAAATACGGACCTTGGATGGCCTTAAATCTGGCCAATTTTGGACCATTGGACGGTCCAGAAATCTGTCCAAATATGAACCTCTGGACGGTCCAGAAAACTGGCCGAATTTGGACCTTTGGACAGTCCATAAATCTGGACCCTTGAACAACCATATATATGTCCATTAATGAGCCATAAAAATTGTCCAAAATTGAGCCACATGATGACCTTTAAATCTGTCCTAATTAGACTGTAAATAGGGCATAAGAAACTGCCCAAATCAGGACCCTAAACACATATTAGCTATATATGTAATATGTTAGCTATATATGTTAATATAGAAATTATTAGTATATGTTAATATAGAAATTGTTACTATAGAAATATGCTCAGACTCAGACTCGGACTCGAACTCGCCTAAAAACTCAGACTCTCTACTCGACTCGATTTCTACTCGTATTCGAACTCGAACTCGCCTCGAAACTCTCGGACTCGACTCGACTCGTTTTCTACTCGTACTCGGCTCGTACTCGGGCAAGTAGAGTACGAGCAGGGAGTCCATGCTCGTTGGCCGAGTAGAGCCGAGTACGAGCAGAACTCAGGCGTTAAGAGCCGAGTACGAGTAGGGCAATACTCGGCTCGACTCGACTCGTGTACAGCTCTAGATGCGAGTGGCTGAATATGCGACCGATCTCACCGGATGTCGGTCATACACCATGTATTTAACTATCTTGACACTTGTGGTCATTCTTGTTTGGTTTGAATTAAAGTCAGAATTTCAATTTTGGCATGCTTGTGAAAACCCAAGGACACAGATATCATAGCCATCAAATTGAGACGCCAAGGTTTGAACAGCAAGTAGGACCCATTGGCATCCTGTCATGGATGGCACCTCGTTAGGACAATCCAACGGCTGATAAGAGAAATACAGAAAAGGTGGGACAGGATCCACAATACATGTGTATGTATTAATGCGAATTACGCAAAGCATCAGAGCATCCATTATAGACGTACAAAAATGTACATGGATGTACACACGCGGGTAAAAGGGGAGAAGTAAATGCTATGATAGCCTCGTGAAGAGACGAGGTTTGCTTTCCAGATACGCACGTTTGCACGTGACCATGTGCCATCCTGGCACCATTGAGACATCTGAGCTGTTCAAAGATGGGGCCCGCGATACAAGAATCTGGTCAGTCCACTCATGGAAGGAGTCACGTGCATCGAATGCTGACGTTGGCATCTATAGTTAAAACAGTGCAGTGCAATTTGAGATGGGGTCAACCCGAACCCGATTGACCCGAGTCGGGTCATATAGGTCGGGTTGTCAAGGTCCTTACGTTGGTGTTCGGGTAAGAGTTGGATTTTGAGTAAATCCAAGTCGCATTAGGTCTGGTTGGAAAGGAACACGTGTATTGGGTTGGATTGGATTGGGTCAGGTCAAGTACAGTGGAATTCAGGTTGGATTTGGGTTAGCCAGCTAGGTTCGAATTCCGGGTACAATACATTTGGGTTCAGGTTGGCCACTTCAGGTTTGCATTCGGGTTTGGTTCTGTTTGTGGGTTGGGCTGGTTGGGTTAGGTTGATCCCCAACCTGACCCAACCAACCCACCCACCCGGTTGCACTCCTAGAGCTAACTGGCTTTGTTGGTTTTTTTAGTCTGCAGATGAGCCACCTGGAACGGTGGTGCCCACTTTAGGGACGGTTAAGATGGCCGTACTGTGGCAAGCCGGCACGTTTTCCACATTTGAAGAAGCAAAAACCTCGGGCGTAAATTTTCTAGTAAAAGTTAAAAAAATGAGACTTATTTTCTCACTTTCCCCTAAGAAACCTCAGCCACATTGGAAAAGAGAATTTCTAATGTGTTATATTTGCTATGCACCGATATGTCACATGTACCACCAACTATTTCAAATGCCCATGTCCCTAAGTGCCACCCCCAACACACACACACACACACACACACACACAATGTCCAACATGTGTTATAGTTCATTGATGTAGGGATGAACATAATAAAGTCGATCACCATCTTCCTCAAGGATAACTACTCTGAATCCACGTAACTTTTTGGACTCCTCACATATACTTCTCGAATCCACGAGAGAAAGAAAGCAAGAAAATAGAAATAAATTCTTAAATTGATTGATGAATGAATTAAACGAGTTCACAATCCTTTAAATAGAGATACCAAACAATGAGAGAGAAATCAGAATCAAACTACAACTAAAACTCTTAGAATTCACAACTTATTATAAATAGTAAACTTACTATTTATAGATAGTCGTAATGTCTACTGCGCAAGGTTTTTGGCAAAAAATAGTGTCCTATACGGCTTCACCGAGCTGTTCTCCTAATTATTCTAAGCACTTCTCATGTTGGGCGCAACTCCTAAAGCTCAACGATGAAGAATTATAATCAAACTAAAACTTACTGTTTATGAGTAAAAATGAAATTAAAATAGAAAAATGACCATCGATCTACTGGTATTTCAACCTTCTCGTAATCCTTTCCCCACGGTTCATCTCCAAGCTCCCATTTACCACCATCCATCTTTACCTGTCTACATGTGTCACTACACATCTTTAAGCACCCCGCATGTTCCACCATACATCATCAAGTACTCTGCATGTGCCAGGTACCAATATTCCAATCAAAAGCTCTGTTTTACCATACCAAACAAAATATTTGAAAATGGGCCCCAATTCTAATGAAAAAACAGGAGAAAAGGTCTGCTAAGTCTACATCCACTGAAAAGAGAAATCATGCGCAGTACAATAATCCCAATGCCTGATAATTACTCTAAAAGTAGCCATTGCATGTGGCCAAGATTAAAGGTTCAAATCATCTTCTTAAACTATTTTTCAAAACAAAAAGGTCTTGTTGTGCTTACTCAGATATTGTTGTGTACTCCCCAACTTTCATAATTGAACATAGGATACCATCACTGATAGTTGCATCCTTCTCCAGTACATGAAAGACAGTGCATGCCAATAATTCTTTCCAATGTAGAGGTTTCTATCAAAAAGATTTCTGGAGATTTTAATAGAACTCTCGAGTCCCAACTCACCTTTTTAAAATGAGGTTTCACAGTACTAGTTGGACGCTCCAACTAGTGCAAGATTGGCTAAATGTCAAGCTTACACAAAATCCCATGCAAAAAGATGTCCCAACGACAAATATCAACTAGCATCAAAATCAGTTCCATACATTAATCAGATGGAGCACAGGAAAAAATTACCAACCTCATGAGTGGGTCCGTCTGATTTTTGTGGGGCTCAGATATTATATGCAATTGACAACTTACCATTCATGTGCTAGTTGGACAATAACCTTGTAAGCCAACTTGTCGTGTGAGGCATCATTGAAAATTAGGGGCGATTTTCGTCTGACTCTATATGCATAGGTGGGCTTTTTTTTTTTTTTTCTCCAAAACATGGCTCTGTGGTAGAGAATGCGTTTCAACATTGAGGTCATGGGTTCGAATGACCATGTGGGGTGTTTTTTTTTTTTTTTTTTTTAAATTTTTTTAAAATTTTTAAATTTTAAGTTTTTAATTTAAAGGTGGGCTGGTTTTGGTGATCCACATCATTATCTGGTGGATACACCATTGAAGGGAGTTGCCCCAAATTGCCTCAAACACAATCCAAATCCAACAGAAAAAGGACAGGTGAATGACAAAATGGCTGGGGTTATTCAATCTTGAGTATTTTTGGAGCATCCCCAATCCAATGCTAGGCTCATATATATGCAATCTGGATCATTGAACAGGGCTCCCATTTAGGACAACAGAGATAGCCCGGACACATACCGCATTCCCCATTTTAAAATCGCGAGCATGCATGAAGCATCTGAGGTAGAGAAATGGGTGTCCGGATACAACTGTCTGTTGATGATGTTTCACATTAAAACATGAGCACATGACAATGCATATTTATTGGTCTTTATACGTTGTATTAAAGCATACCACTCCCCAAACACACTATAATCAATCCTTAAAATCTCATTTGCCCAAAAAACCGATGTCAAAAAAAGTTGAATCATACTTTTGTTTTAAAAGATATTCATACATCATGTTTTATTTTATTTTATTTTAAAACAGTGATTTCATTGAAAAAACAGGCTACCCCACCCCCCCTAAAAAAAAAAAAAAACCCAGAAAAGTAGACTAAGAGAAACCACTCATTCACATTAAGAATAGCCTGACTGAAAACTTGCATTGCTCCATTGCTTTTGTTTCTGAAGCAATGATCATTCATTTCTCTCCATAGTGCCCAAAGACTTGCAAACAAGCTTATGCACCATCTTCTTTCCCTATCCCTCCACCTTGCCAAGCTATTAGAAGTTCCTATATCTTATTTGGAACATCCAATGAACACTACGGGCCTATTTGTTTTCAAATAAATGGAAAATACAGGGGAAATGGTAATTATTACGCTTTCACTGCGTTTGGAAATTCATAGGACTTTGTGCCCGTGAAATTGGTTCAAAAGATGTAATTTTAATTTTTGAACTGCAAAGTAATGCGTATGATATATCCATTCCGTCCATCTGTTTTATTACAATATTTTAGAGCATGAGATAAAAAATGAAGCTGATCCAACACTAAAGTGGCCCACGCCAAAAGAAATAGTGGCCCTACAAAGTTTTTAACGGTAAGTATTCGATCCCCTTTTTTCTATGACGTGGTCCAATTGAGTATTAGATATGCCTCAATTTTTTACTCATTCTATGAATTCAACTGGAATAATGGATGAACGGTGTGGATAATCGAAATGCATCACAGTGGGACCCACAAATATTTTGTAATATTCTTGATTTTCGTGTCTAAAAGTTAGTGGTCAAATCAGGTAAGTTGTAAATGCATGAGAAATAATTATTACTTTTCTACACGGCATTTATCATTTCACCGCAAAATCAAACATGCCGTAAAGAATTGTAGAAAATGATCCCAAACCTCTCTGACAAATACATAATGAATGAACAAGTGTTCCACATGTTATGTATCTTTAAAACACATCAAGCAAACGTTCAGAAGGATCATTTTTCTTTTGTGCAAATTGTCTGTTGTTAGAACTTTGTTCCTCTCCACTAGCCAACCAAAGGCCGCTACCTTCAAATGAGCACCATCATGCCACATGAAGGCCGTTGAAGATACCCCTTGGTTTTCCTCAGTCGAACACAAAAATTGATAGAAGGATCTAAGGAACCTGGCTTGTCTTTAACCACCTTATAGAATCCATCTCTATTGGGACTGGGAAAAAACTTTTCTAATAACTTAAGTAATTGAACCAACTCTTCGATCTCCCCATCTAACATGTTTCTTCTGAAGATAGGGATCCATTGGTGTAACCCGGTTATTGAGACAATGTGATCTTGATATTCAAGTTTCAAAGAAATTTAAACAAATACCCACGAGAACATTGGAATAGAGAGGGAGAGACCTTTTATTAATATCAACCTTTCCTCTTACAAAAGTTAAAGAAAAACTACATTTAGAAAATATTTGAATATGCCAACTCCTACACTACTACCCTCATTTATAGATCCTAAAAAAATTCTTGATTGAAATCTTTACAACTAAGAGAATCAATTACAATTTATTGCACCCTAATTTAATTTTTCTTCATATGACAATGTACAAAAAAAAGCAAACATGGAAAGCAATCAAATTCCTAAATCTAGCTCATATATTCAATCATATGAATTACACTCATCACATCTTTAAATCACCCCCATATCACCCAAAAGTAGTAAATTATAATATCTAAATCTGTGGGCCTACTATGGGCTTATATTATTGGCAGGTCCTACAATGGGCCTAGATGGGCCATGAGCCCACATCAATTCTCCTCGGGTTGGAAAGAATTTGACTCTGATGAGTTAGACGCTTCATACAAGCAGTAGATGTCTGGATCCAATATTTTCAATTCATCGCCCGTGATCCATGTGCATTCAAAATAGGGCTTGTTCTTGCATTTCATAAAGTATTGCCTGTATTGGCCCCATTAAGTGTTAGTAGTCTTCATTCACAACAATTATTCAACTTCTTCTTTCTTTTCCATTAGGAGGTTCTTTTTTTTTTTCTAACACACTCACACACACCCCATACACTCACGCTAGTGGAATTTCACCACCTATGGGCACTCGAACCCTGACTGGGAGTTGAAACTCCTGAGTGTGTACCACCCGAGCAAGAGTAAGGACCCCTTTTTCTTTAGGAGTTGTTTATCCATATCGATAATGGCTTCATATTGCATGTCGGATGACTTACCGTGATATTTGAATAAGTCCGCTACATTGAAAGTTGATGGGATATCTAAGTCATATGGCTACTCGATTTCATAGGCATTATTACCCAACTTTTCTTTTACTCGGCATGGACTTCCTCTCAAAAGCATTTTCTTGTGGAGACAATAACTAAATCACCTTTGTTATATATCTTCTTATGCTGATGTTCATTCGCGACTTTTTGGTAAGTATTGTTGTATTCAATCTTATTCTTTATTTGAACTTGCAAGTCTTGGACGTGCCTGGCAAAAGCATTAACATCTTCACTCACTTGATCTTGCACCGATAATGGTACTAAGTCAAGTATATGATGTGGACTTGTCTCATTTACAATCTCAAATGGAGATTTCCTGGTGGTACGATTCATTGAGTTATTGTAGCAAACAATTAGCTTGAGATAAAGCCAAATCCCACAGGAATACGTCGTCGCCTATGATACTCCTTGAGAGATTACCAAGGCTTTTGTTGACTACCTCAGTTAAGCAGTGTGTTTAGGACGATATGCGCTAGAGAATTGAAGTTTCGTTCTCAATCACTTCCATAAAGTGCGCTAGAAGTGACCCATAGACTTCAAAACACAATCCAAGGTTACTTTCTTCGGTACCCAATGAAACCACACAATTTCTTTGAAAAATATGTCGACAATATGCGCAACATCCATCATCTTTTTTCATGGAATGAAGTGGGCCATCTTCGAAAAATGGTCCAACACAACGAAAATCGAATTTGCTCCCCTTTGAATTTTTGGAAGACGCAAAATGAAGTCATTAGAAATATCCACCCAAGGCGTGACTGGAATAGGAAGCGATGTATAATGGCTAACATTTTGCATATGACCTTTGGAAACTTGGCATTAGCAACATCATGCTACAAATTGTTCAATGTCATGCTATATATGGGGCCAGTAGTATTTTTTATTCACCATGACCAACGTTTTATCCCTTCTAAAATTTCCACCCAGTTCTCCTCCATGTAACTCAGATATGATCTTTTCTCGCATCAATCCTTTGGGGATGCATAAGTGAGAACCCTTGAATAGATATCCATTCCGTGAGATGAATTCACACTTTGGATCTTGACTATCCGTACATCTATCAAGTACTTTGCCAAAAATCGGGTCCTCTTTTTATTATTCTTTTAATGCCTCAAATCCGATGACTTCCACGATGACTTCCACAACGATAATTCCTAAGAGAACCACTCTCCTACTCAAAGCATCCACTACTTTATTTTACCTTCCAACTTTATGATGCAAAAGGAAGGTATAGTCTATCTTTATGGGCCCAATAATATGAATGGTTCAGCTCACTCGAGACAGGTACAACTATATGAATGATTTTGGTCACTGAATATGTGCCAAGTCATACGAATGCTTTGCATCACTGAAGAGGAGCCCTATCATACGAATGGTTAATTTAGATCACTAAAAGGGGCTAATCATGCAAATAGTTTGGATCATTCAAAATGGCCCAAATCATAAGAATATTTCGAATCACTTAAATTAAAGAGAGTCCACTGTGGATGATTCGTTTACCAAAGTCTCCCAAATGGAAAATATGAGAACTTTATAATAAGTAACCAACAAATAGATGGTTAAGAACAAAGTACTGAAAGGGTCCACATTCAACTATCAAAGGCCAAGTATTCAATTGTTTGATTCTTCAACAACTAAAGATTTTTGGTCCATGTGGTATCCACCAACAGCTAGAATCATTTCAATGAATTGGAATATTCAACATGGTACTCATAATTTCAATTGTTAGTGATGCAACCTGATTATCAATTCAACGCACCCACTGGAACATTTGAGTAGAGAAGGAGAGAACTTTATTGATATCAAACTTCTTTTCTCATAATATTTAAGAAAGACATCTAATTGCCCACCTCCACCACTTTACCTTTTATAAATCCTAGATGAATCTTCAATGAGAATTCTCTAACTAAGAGATTGATTCCAAATTAATCTAATCTAACTAAGATGGTATTCAAATTAATCTAATCTAACTAAGATGGTATTCAAATTAATCTAAACTATCTAAGATGGTAAACACCTAATAACAATAAAAGAAAATTTAAGAGATAATCCTCCAAATCTTTAATCACATCTTCAAATTACCACTTATATCTTCAATTGCATTTACCCATATCTCAGCCCACATAGTTTTCATAAATAGTAAAGTGCAAATCTTGATATTTAAGCTCTAAATGTATAAATAAACAGTCCAAAATCAGCACATGTTGAGTCAAGCAGTGGGTTGTCGGCCTGGATTAGTTAGAATAGCTTGAAATATCCCAATAAGATGAACGGTGTACAACTAGGGCTGTCAATGGGCCAGACCTTTTTCTTTCTAAAGGGTTGTCAATGGACCAGACCTTATTCTTTCTGAAGGATTGTCAATGGGCTAGACCTAGGCCAAGCGAAAACCAAATTTCAATTAGCCCAACCTGAACAGCTTAAAATTTGGGCTATAGCCGACAGCTAGGCCCGGCCCATTAACAGCCCCATATAGAACAGTTAAAATAAACACAACCAAATTACTAGTAATTTCGATTATTGAAAGCGGGCCCAATCAATGAATAGCTTAGATTACTAAGTACATTCATATGAATGGTTTAGATCACTAGTTATAGGCCTAATCATATGAATGGTTGGATCATTAACAATGGGGGCAATCATACAAATGGTTTGGATCATTCCAAACAAGCTAACTTGCATGAATGGTTTGGACCACTAAAATTGGGCCCATTATGGATGACTAACCAAATTGAAATATCACAACTTTACGGTAAGCAACAGTACATTTTTTATGGTCCAACAAATAAATGGTTAAGAACAAAAATATTAAAATGGTCCACAATCAAATTAACTAGGGGCCGAACACTTGATGGCTATATAAAGATTTTTTTTTTTTTTTTTTTTTTTTAAGCCATCCATTTTCTAGACCATGGTTGTGATGGTTAGGATCATCTACTTGTATAAATTCTTTAGAACCACATGCAAGACCTGATGGGACCCATCAAATGAATAATTCAATGTCATATTTTTTCTTTGAAGGGTTCCAAGTTTTTTTTTTTCTTCTTCTTCTTCAAAAGCAAAGAAGATCCAACCGGATGACTGTCAGAGAAAAGGCCTTCAAGAAACCCCCCTGAAGTACTCCATGAACTTGGGCTCATTCTACAATTGAGCACTTGATTTGGACTATAACCACGCAGGCCGAACTGGAAGGCGAATGTACCGTTCATTCCTTTCACATTCCCCACGGAATTCCAAGCACTGCAACCTTCCATAGTAAGGACCTGCTCTCTTGCTTCCGAGACCTCTCCTAGACAAGCCTTTAGGAACCTCTCTTTTGGGCATTGCCCAATTCTCTTCAAAAAACTTGCCCAGGATCCACTAGATTTTAGGACAAAAGGGCATTGTAGAAAGAGGTGGTTTAACTTACTCAGCTTCTTAATACACATGGGGAAGCCATTATAAATGATTATATTCCTTCTCTTCAAATTATCTATTGTTAGGATCTTGTTTCCCTACCAAGTGAAGGCGTAGACCCAAGGGAGCCCCCTTATACTTCAAATGAAGCTAAAGGCCTGTTTGTTTCACCAATTAGCATGGTGATATAATGGAAATCTGCAATAATTACAAATTACTTGTCTTCTAACAATATGTGCATTTGACTACTGATTCTTGTGTTTGGTTTATTGACGGTAAAATCGTAATTATAACATTTTTACATTAATGTCAATCATTATCAAAAATCTAATGTCGGTATTTGGATTCAAGATTTTTACAGTAAATTCATGAAAAAGTGCAATGGTTACAAATTCCTTTACGTATCTCCTGAATACATTTGCATTTGACCGACAATTCTTGTGTTTAGTTTATTGGCGGTAAAATCATAATGATAGCAAATTTCCTTCACATCACTTGCGTAACTAGCAAACAAACAGGGCCTAAGAGGATCAAATTCCCCGAAGATGAGTAGGAGAAGATCGCTTTGTGACGCAGGGATGACGTGATGAGGATAAATACTCCGAATCCACGGAGCTTCTCTGGACTCCTCACAGAGACTTCTCGAATCCACGAGGAAAGAAAGCAGAAAACAGAAATAATTTCTAATAATTTCGAAAATGATTAATTAATTCATAAAAACGAGTTCACAGCCCTTAAATAGGGGTACCAAGCAATGGGAAAGAAATCAGAATCAAACTACAACTACAACTCCTAGAATTCGCGACTTACTATAAATATTAAACTTACTATTATAGACGGTCGTGATGTCTACTAGTGCGCAAGGGTTTCGGCCAAAAATAGTAAGTGTCCTATTGGCTTCACCAAACCGTTCTCCTAATTATTCTAAGCTCTTTTCACGTTGGGCGCAACTCCTAAAGCCCAACGGGATGAAGAGTTTAATCAAACTAAAAAAACTTACTATTTATAGTAAAATTGAAATTAAAACAGGGAAAACGACCATCAATCCAGGGGTTTTTCGCAATTCCGGGCGTCGCAACCCAGCATAGCTGGGTTGGTTGGCTAAAGTAGCTCGTTCTACCCAAAATCATATATTTTTCGTCCGCTAACTCATCCCGGATTGCGAGAAACGCCTGATTTAAGGTCTGATGGTCCAGATCACTTCTGTCGCCGACCGGGCCTTTTCTGATCCATCTTGGCCATGTAACTGTTCGCGACCTGCTCTACATCAGTTTGTAGGGCTTGAGTGGGAATAGGTTTTGACTTGGATGGAGCCCACCCCATCTATCTTACTAACTGCCATCAACTTGAGCTTGATCAACATTTCCCAAAAGGTTAGATGCATCATCAATCTCTTCCTCCACATATTCTCTGAAATCTCGGACCGCATGTCACCCTTCCCCTTCATAAGATAAAACTTTTGAAATCAATCCCTCCCTATCGGCAGCCAGCCTGTAGAGAACTAGAATATTCATTGAGGGGAGAAACTTCCAAGCACCCATGCCCTAGAATTCGCCATGACGACCTTAAGAACTACCCGGCTTCCTCCGCTCCAAGCTTGCCAAGGATGACCTTTTCGTAGGCTATCATTCTCCGCCCCAAACCACCATAGCCATATTATAGGTTTTTCCATAAAAAACATTAACCATCCATATTATAGGCTGTTGATGGGATGGTTAGATTAGAATCATCTTATTATTGTGATTTGTTCATGGTGGCACATGAAGTTTGGGTTGGACCCAATAGACAGTCTAGATGATCAATGCAGACTGTTCACGTCGCTATGCAGCTAGGAGTAGCATAACTTCTCCTGTTTGAGAGCACTTGTGACATAAGAGCATAAACGTGAATGATAAATGAAATAACATATATACCGAAGCCAATTCATAAACGTGAAGAAGAGAAGAAGATGCATAAAATGAAACTCAAAATCTGGAGAATGGTGTACAATAGATGAAATTACAGAATGCAAAAACCAGACATGACCATAAAAACCCAGATCCTTTCAGTGCAAGATGCCAACAAAATCATAAAGAGACATCCACACACAACAATATCCAAAGAATCCGTAGAGAAGTAAAGGTCAAATGCTAACGGATGGCCACAATTATGATCAGAAGCCTGCAGCATGATGTAGTTAAACATGAAGCAGCTACTTGTATCAGACACACACGATGTAACATATCAAGAGCCATTACAGATTCAAGAAGAGTGGCCGCTCACAAGATTGAAACTTCAGGGATGAGAAAGGATTCCAATAATCAAACTGCAGAATATCAACATCAAGCGATGGTTCAAATTTTAGAGAATAACACTTAACCAAGAAGATAGCCTCATCTTTCTTTAAAAAAAAAAAAAAAAAAAAAACCCACTAAGAAGACAGCCTTGATCGATATAATCAAATAAGACCATATAGCTACATCAATACAAGATAAGAAGAATACAAATAATTTATGATATTGCAGTGCAGAATACCAAAACAAGCATAAGTCATTTAAAAAAAAAAAAAAACTTAGCCTAAAACTGTGAAATAGTATATAGCCAATAAATAAAAAAAACATAAAATAAAATAAAAACAGATAAAAATACATAATACCAACATCCCACAAATCCAAATCAATTCAAAACAGAAAACAGAAATAACACATTCTGAACTCAACAAAACCAAACCAATAGCATGGATGACACTTTGTAGGATGGGAGTAGCTAGAGACTCCTGAACTGGAAAATAATTCCTTAACTCATTCAAATTTGCATTCGTCAAATGCCACAAAAAAAAAGTTTGATCAGATACTGTTCAGTCCCAAATGATGATTGAATAACGATTTAACTGGCAGCCGAATGCCCCTAAAATCATGATGCCTTGGTCTCATAACCATTTAAAATCCCATATTGGAGCTTATAACTCACTAATATTATCAATTAAAGAAATCACAGAACTCATCATAACATTTAAAAACATGATGCCCAATAAATAGGACTTCAGTAATTGAACTGCAACCAAAACAAACATCATTCATAAACATCAACTTTGCCTAAAATTAACTGCAATATCATGAATGCCCAATAAATGGAAACATAAAAAATATTAACAAAATACGCATAATCCCAAAACAAAACACAACCCACAAATCCAAAATCAATTAAAAAACAGAAAACACAAATGACAAATCCCAAGCTTAACAAATCCAAGACCAATGTCATGGACAACACCTTTACAAAGGATGGGGGTTGGGAGAGAATCTTATATTGGAAACTCAATTCTTCACTCATTTGAATTTTTGCTCCATATCAAGTGCCACCAAAAAGTTTGGTCAGAAATAATCCAGTTCCACATAGATGATTGAATAGCAATTTAGTTGGTAGCCAGACACCCAAAACTAAGGACACTTTGGTCTAATAACCACTTTTTAATCCCATAGTTTAGCTTATAAGTCACTAATATTAGAGGTCATTTGGATCTTATAAAGTTTGTAAGTAGTAAATGAATTGCAGGTAATTGAATCACAGGTATAAATTATTTACAGCTTGTCCTGTCTGGCTTTAATTTGTATTCTGTTTATCTATTTTTAGGTAAATAGTGGTCTCTGTTGGATTAAATTGTAAATTGTTTATAGCTTGTAATTGAGTATTCACACTCAACAGAGCTTGGAGAAGTAAATTTCTATAAAATCTTCAAATGACATTTAATTAAGGGCTTCATTAAAAATGAATCATTGGGTTGAACGTATCTCAAAGAAGCTAATCCTTATGCTAAATCAAGCATTAGATGAGCCACTTTATGAGGAGAAACTACTGAATATAAATAGTTAACATTGGATTATTCATTTTTTTTTATTGTCCAATCAATGGCCACAAATCCAATTGTCAAATGACAAAATAATCCTAATTTTTAAATAGAATGTGGGCCCCAAAAATAATATCTGGTCCAATCAGGATATGGGCCCACAGGTTTGGATCAAACATGATGAAGGGCTTGGATACCGCATATGTATCGTAAGGAGGCCCAATAGAAAAGGCCCCAATTCAAAGCAAAAAAAAGCTCAACAGGATGCAGGCTTTATAAGTTTGGATCAAACATGATGACTTGCCTGGGTTGATGGAGAGAGAGATGCCAGAGAGAGTAGGCTGGTGAAGAGAGATCACTGGAAGCCTAGAGTTAGCCTTAACTAAGTGCATAGTAGGCTTGTTGGGTGGTCCACATTCAAGAGTTGAGTGACCGAGGAATACACCTCTTGGATTTCTACCAGTTCCATACCATACATCTGATGGGCCACACCATACATGGTCTATGGCCAAACAAACTAGAATGGTTGGATGATTCTAAGCGTTTGAATTCACGAAAAGGATAAGCACTACCCTTTTTGGGTCCCTTGTTCTAATCAAGTGGTCGAGATCTCCAGAAAGCTGATTTTTCACTTGGCAATGGACCTGGGTAAGCTTGATGAGAACGAAACTAGCCCGATATGAGCCGAGTACAAGTGCAGCTAACTGGGTCTGGGTTGGGTCGAGAATTAATATTAGCCCAATGAATCATTGGGCCCGGTGTAGTTATACCACTGCCCATGCCAGAATCAGGCCTGCATTAGATTATAATACATACACATGCACAGGTATGAACAATATTCCAATTGATTACCTTATAAAAATGTCGATTTATCTACAATTTTGTAGGATAAGCTTCTTCTCCATCATTTTTTAATGCGGCCCACTACATTATTGAAGCATCCATGCGATCCAATCCTTCCAAAGAAGTTGCCCCATGCAATTGTCATTTGGAATTCAAATTTTTTAGGCTAATCCAATTGTCATGTGGGATTCCACTTTGGTCGTTTGGTTTTCTATGGAATGGCCCACCTGATGATTGGATTGGCTTGTAGGTTTTGGATATTGTAAAGATGGAGTGAAGGCCGTTGATAGAGGACAGTACAGGAAAGGCCCGACCCTGTACGGCTTGGGCTTGGGCCCTAACCTTGGCCCGAGGGATGTGTTGGCCTTGAAATTTAGACCGGGCATAACGATGATTGACTCAGTCAAACCATTAAGTGGACCACTATTTAAGGTGTTTTTAGCTGAAATATCCTTGGAGTTGATGATATTCCAAAAGAGGATATGTATCTTATGTACCAACACATTTTTGAAATTGTACAACAATGGATGAAAAGTCCAATATATCTTTATAGCCATTTATCCATGACCGAAAACCTTGCCCACTGCGGAAGGAAATTAGGACTACAAAGAGGGAACTGTGTATGGGACTATGGGTCCTAACTTGTTGTGTTTCCTAAATCGGAAGTGGATTACATATTGAGTAAACTCTGTGAGGCCCACTATGGATGAATGTGTCTTATCCGCGCCATATATCCATTTTTTTTTTCATATTATTTAGGCCATGATCCTAAAATTGAATGATATCTAAAGCTCAAGTGGACCACACAACAGGAAATGTGGGAATGATGATGTCCACCGTTGAAACCTTTTTAGGGCCCACAGTGATGTTTATTGTCATCCAACCTGTTCGTGAACTTGATCCAAAAATTTATGTGGCCCCCATGAATTTTTCAATGGCAGGTGTTCAATTCACATTGTTTCCTGTGGTGTGGTCCACTTAAGATTTTTATATGCCTTAAAGTTTGGGCTCGTTCATTAAAATGAGCCGGTAAAATGGATGGATGGTGTGGATAAAAGACATAAATCATGCAGCCTGATCACAAAGTTTTCTCATTATGGCTTCCTCATAAATCTAATCTGATCACCAATTGCTAAACTCAATTTTAGGTAGTGGTGCACACGGTTCGGTTCGGTCCGGTGGTCTACTGGAATGATGGGCCACACATGGCATATGTCCACCTGGCAATATAATGATCAGTTTGGATAAGGTACATGACCATCAGGGTAGGGCCCACGCTATATTGGCTATACACAGTTTGTTACAGGGTATGAAGTGCAACCGACAAGTCTCAATAGAGTTGTGTTGGGAGATGGCTTCTCTCCCGGTGAAGAGATTAAGGAGACGTAGGCTATTGGGATGAGTCCTGTAATAGGTGGATTCTTTTCCACAACCACATTAGACATAAAGTGCATTCGATCCCCAACTCCATACACTATTCACATGCACGATTCTCTTCCCATTAGAGACCATGCAACCATAGGTGTGCAGGAGGCATAAGACCGACATGCAATCATCTTCCCCAGGGTTTTCAACAACCATTGCAATGGCCGATCAAAGTATGCATTCAAATAGTTTAATACCCTAGATTGACACTAGTATAGATCTTGGAATCCTCTACGATTTACACATGGTCTCCATAAAAAAATCAACTGTGGATGTCTCTCTCACTACTGTTTCCTTTAGTTTGGCCCACCTAAACCACCGATCATTCTAATTTTCTAGTTGTGGACCTAAAGTAGGATTACACATCTAATAGTCGGAGTGAATTTCACATACGTACATCACAGTGGGCCTCATAAAAGAATTCATGGCGTCCATAAGACAAGATTTTCAACTCCGATTCTTTGGACCAACTTATGGCCAAAACAAAACTATATATGTTCGTCACTTTGATTTTTCACACAAGTGGATTACAGCCCCCGACATGGGATATCATGTTTCACAACAGGCCAAAGCTCCTAGCCCACAGTGTTTTATCCACATCATCCCTTTGTTTTGCCCGCTCATTTTAGCACAAGAGCCTAGAAATGATGCAAATCCAAAGCTTAAGTGGACCACACCATAGAAAATAGTGGGGGATTGAACACCCTTAAAACCTTTTTAAGGCCAATAGTGATGTTTTATTTGTCATCCAACCTGTTCATAACATCACACAAAACCGGTTGAAGGGAAAACACATAATCCAAAACTTACGTGGCCCCTAAGAAGCTTTCAACAGTGGGCGTTCAATCTCCATTATTTGCTTTGGTGCTGACGCAAGGATGAACGTGATGAGGTTGATCACCGTCTTCCTCAAGGATAACTACTCCGAATCCACGGAGTTTCTCTAGATTCCTCACAGAGACTTCTTGAATCCACGACGAAATAGAGCAAGAAAATAGAAATAAATTCTAATAAATTTGAAATTTAATTGATGAATGAAATAAACGAGTTCACAACCCTTTAAATAAAGATACCAAGCAATGGGAGAGAAATCAGAAGCAAACTATAACTAAAACTCCCTAGAATTCGTAACTTATTAGTAAATTTACTATTTATAGTGTCCTATGTGGTTTAACACTTTTCATGTTGGCACAACTCCTAAAGCCCAACGGACGAAGAGTTATAATCAAACTAAAACTTACTATTTATAGTAAAAACGGAATTAAACATGGAATTTGGCCATCGATATGATGGAATCTCGCAAATTCAACATGGGCAACTCGGCATAGCGGGGTTGGTTGGCTAAAGTAGCTTGTCCTACTCCAATATCATATATGATATGTTGAGTAACTCATTCCGGTTTGTGAGATATGCCTGTTTTATGGTTCTGACGGTCTTGATGACTTCTGCCTCTGATCGGGCCTTCTCTGATCCATCTTGGACATGAAAGTGTCTGTGACCCGCTCTACATCAGGTGCGATCCGTTAGTGAGTTGTGTCTACAATATCTTTGGTCTCGTGACTAAAATGAGTTGGAAAAGTAAATGAACGGTGTGGATAAAGTGCATACATCATGGTGGGCCCTTTAAAGCTTGCCACTTCATGACACATGAATATTCTAATGCGAATGTGGCAAGCAACCGCCTTTCAAGATTTCCATGGTATGTTTAAAAAGAATAAATTATGGGATACATGCCCAATCCCACCGACGATGTGCATGTGAAATCGACTCCGACCATTAAACGTGTAATCTCATTTTAGGGCCATGTCCAAAAAATCATGTTGACCCATGATTCAAATGGGCCACAAATGGGCCACACCAAAGCAAAAGATTAGGAGAGAAGTCCATCATCGATTTTTCATGGGCCTATGCCAAAACATCAAAAAAGCGATGGGCCAAGTCTGTCATAAAAGGCAATTAACGTCCTGACTCTGTTGAATGAAATTTGTCGTAAATCATAAACGACGGATAGGGTCCGTCGGGAAAAAAAACGACTGATACGGTCCGTCGAATAAACAACGGATTATATCCGTCGTAAAGGTCAAAAGCCCGTCGCAAAACTTCATTCTAAAATTTTACGACGGATCATATCCATCAATGATTTCAAAGCAGCGACGGATTTAGTCTGTCGTTAACGTTTCTGCCATAAAAAGCTTACATTTGTTATTTTTTGATCTGTGCACATGTAGTATATTTATACATCAGATTCATAATATGAAGGCATATATTAGTATTCAAATGCATTGATTGTAAAAACTCAAAGATATGAAAATAAAAAAGATAATGTGAAGAAGGCATATCTAAATCAATGTGTTATTCACTTGGGCAGTTCGTTATTCAAATTTCTGTAAAGAAAAAGAGCTTTACATTTGTTGCTTTCTAACATGTCGCACCTGATAGCATATATATACACATCAAAATCATAATATAAAGGCTTACATGACCATTCAATGTTCACCAAAAAAAGAGGACACAAATCACTCGTACTTATGCATGGTGAGAACTCCAATGGGATATGTTAGAAGACATCCAATAAAAAGAAATATCATAATTCCATTTCACTATCAGTAGGGGCCAATATCACTTTAAAGAAAGTAACATTGTAACATCATTCAAACTCGTCTTTTCTTTCTCCACTCAATTCAACCTATAATTGTAACAACATTTTGGTAAGATCAATGTTAAGTGGCTCATAAAAGATAGTTAAAAAAATGATCAACATCCAAAGGGTTAGGATAATCCGAAAAGTGTATTTTTGCATTATGGCTTGCCAATATAGTATGGAATGAATGGGCAATCCAAATTGATGATTGGGTGGGTTTGAAGACATTGCTAGCGTTCCCATAGAAAGATATAATTAGATATGAAACATATCAACAATAAACAACATTATTACATATCAGGCCCATCAACCCGTTGTTTCAACAAATAGCATAAATTGTAACTAGAGCTGTCATGAGCCATGGCATCATTTATAAACTTCCAAGCCCAAAATATATATAATACTATTATTCTTAATCTTGTCTTATATTCAATACATACAAACTATTTACAGTAAAACAAGCTCATTTCCCTTCATTGCGGCTTTGTCATATTCAAGGCCAAAACACCTCATTGCAAACTGGGCATGCCTAGCCCCACTTAGTGATAAATCAATTTCAAGAATGGCCGAATAGGATTCATTTAGCCGACCCCACTTATTTGATATACGACTTAGATGATGATGCTGATAATGAGTGCTAAATGGATTACTTTCTCCTAACATTGACTAAAATAACGGCTCTTGCCACTGAATTCCATTCAACAAACTTAGTGTTTTCGAATGCCCATGTTAGTTTTCTTATTCCTTGCGTTTCCTCCCCTTGGGGCGCTAGCCGTGATTTTTTTCTGTTCAGTTGTCTTTTTGTGTAGCATATGATAGGAGGTCCCGGTCTTTTTGTATGGGCCCTCCCGAAAGGGTGTACATGAGCTTGTTGAATGGAATTCAGTGGCAAGAGCCCACTTTAAAAAAAAAAAAAAAAAAAAAAAAAAGTTTGGGGAAAAAGTTACTAATTATATTAAAAATCACTTGATTAAAGTTTAGGGAAAAAGTTACTAATTATATTAAAAGTCACTTGATTAAAATGAAATATAATTTTCCATCAAATTGTACAAGAAAATAATAATATTGTTTTGGAATAATTTAAGAAATTTGGCAAGATTTGTGACGGATTGTGATCCGTCGCAAAATTCTAAATCTGTCACTAAATGTTAAAAATGTGAAGTTGGGTAGAACTTTTCAATAGACGATCCATCAAAAGAAATTAATTTTCAGTTGGAAATAATCCATCATAAATTTTGCAACGAATATAATCCGACGGAAAATAACAATTTATGATGAATTCTGGTCCGTTGTAAAAATCTCTGTCCCAAGTTTCCGTCTGGGTGGGACCATGAATTAGCAACAGACTTTTTAGCTTTTACGATGGATAAGTTTGTCGTAAAATTTTTTGGAGGGTGTTATGGTAAAACCAAGATTTTTTGCGACGGCCAAGGTATGTCGTAAAACCAAGCAATTTTCTATTATTTTTACTGTTTATCGTCGTAGCGCTACCATGCTGATCATATGAAATCCAATCGAAGCATTAAATGCCATAAAAATATTTAGATGTAGGGCCCAAAAATAATTACGATCATTGTTCAAGTGGGCTACAATATTGAGGAAAACTGTTTGGAGGTTAGATGTCGGCCTATATACACTGTTTCAATGGTATACTCCAGCTAAATAAAAGATGAGGATGAGTTTTGAGCTCTACACACAAAAATTAATCACACACGCTATACTTACTGTGAATTTTGAAAAAGGGGTCCCACCCTATGCGGCCAACCCTTGCATGTCTTGAAAGCTCTTTACAAGTCTTAGTTGGCAAGAGACTGTTGGGATGGGGAGCAGATTCAGTTGTAACCGGTCTCCATATGAAAGAAAGCATAAATTGGCACATATAAAATTTGATGAAAATTATTTGGTAAAATTAATATTTAAGAGATCTTTTTCCCCAAAAAAAAAACTTCAAAGAAATGTGATTTTCAAGAAATTTGTGAGCCTTTTTCATTCACCATAATGTGTAGTACGAGAAACAATCATGAATTGGGCTCATGTTTCAATAAACCAAATTATTTACAAGATGAGAACAATCATTGAATTGGGGTCATGTTTCAATATCAACATATTTTTAAATCAAACTATTTTATTATTATTATTATTATTATTTTTTTTTTTTTATAGCTTGACCATTATTTTTTTGTTTTGTTTTTAGGGGCAGGCTATGATGGACCTGGGCAGAGTTTAGGAGAGAAGGGCCAACTCACTTGGCCCATTGCATAAGTAATATTAAACGTTTTGAAGAGGAGAAGTCCAATTTTTTTTCCATTTTTATCCTTTTCCATTACTAAAAGGTTGAGAGACATTTTGAATTATCTGATGAGATAAGACTAAAAACAGCAAAAGAAAAACTTCCAAAAAATAATAAGAACAATATCTTGAACTACTTTCAGAAATAAGTGGCCTACATGATAAATGGACCGATCTATACATACGTCCGGGATGTAGTTGAAACTTCAACGTCGTTTAAGTGCCGTGCGTTTGATTTTGGCGCTTGAAGATGTCGCATTTTCATCTGGAATTTGCGTTTTTGCACGTGTTAACCCGCTTTTGTACTGCCCGCCATGGATAGTCATATGATGATGATTGTCCGTTGTATTAATTATATATCGATTTTCTCACTTGCATGGGATAAGAAGAGAGAAACAGAGATATACTGCATGCATTACCCGTCGTCGTATAGGGCGCGGATTAGATACTGATAAGCAAATCGATACTGAAGTGACGTCGCCAAGCTCTATGGACCCATAATGATGCATGCGTTGTATCGGTACCGTCCATCCATTTGGAGAGATCGTTTTATAGCACGAGAAAAGTAATGAAAAAGATCTAAAGCTCAAGTAGAGCTCACCATAGAAGACAGTGGGGCCAGTGACATTCACCGTTCAATACTGCTTAAGGGCCATAGAAGTTTCCGACCAAGTGTGTATATATATATATATATATATATATATATATATATATATATATATATGACTTCATCTATGTCTATGTTAACTTATGAATAAGTTGGATCTAAAAACTACATCATGGTGGGCCCAATAAATGTTTCAACGGTGGGTATGACTGATCCCACAGTTTTCCATGGTGAGACCACTTGAACTTGAAATCTATCTCATTTTTTTTTACTCAAGCCATAAAATGATCTCTACAAATGGTTGGACGGTGTAGATACAACACATGCATCATGTTGGGTCCACAAAGCTTGGCGACATCACTTTAGTAGTGATTTGGCTACTGACAGGTTGAGTATAGCAAGACTGCTACTGAAGTGACATCAACCAGTTATATGAGCCCCACCATGAAGTATGTTTTGTATCCACGCCATCCATCCATATGGAGAGATCATTTTAGGGTAAAATCCAAAGAATGAGTCACATCAAAAGCTCTAGTGGACCCATCACAAAAAATGGCGGGATAGTGACCACCATTAAAAACTTCTAAAGGCCACAAAAGTTTTTGATCAAGTTGATATTTGTGTTTGCCCTTCTTTAATGTCTTTGTTAACTTGTAAAAGTTGGATTTCGAAAAAACATCATGGTGGGCCTTAGGAAGGTTTCAATGGTGGACATCAATCTTTCTGCTGTTTTCTGTGGTGAGGTCCACTAAAGCTTTGGATATGCTTCGCTCTATAGGTCATGCCTTAAAATAATATTTCCAAATGAATGGACGCCGTGGGTACAACACATATATTATAATGGAGTCCACAGGACCTGGTGACGTCACTTCAGTTGCAGTCTCGCTACTCAACCTGTCAACCTGTCAGTATCTAATCCGCGCCTGTCGTATACCCGTGGGCGTGGATTTACTGCAAAGCACTGGAAACTTAGGTGGGGCCTACCATGATATTTGTGAGAAATTATACTGCTCATCTATTTTTTTAACTAATTTTATAATATGAAGGCAAAAATGATCTGGGTCCACGACTCAACTGGGCGGATTGAACATCCACAGTTGAAATATTCGTGGGGCCACATAAGTTTTGAATCAGTCTAATATCTATGTTTTCAGTTAATCACAATAGGAATGACGTTATGAACGGTATGGATGGCATGTAAACATTACTGTCGATCTCAGGGAGGTTTCAACAACAGAAATTTCTCCACCCACCTTTTCTTTTAGTGTGACCACTTGAGTCTTGTATCCTACACACTTTTGGTCTCAAGTCCTAAAATGAGCTCACAAAACCGATGAACGAGATAGATTTCTCACAAACATCATGTTGGGTCCCACCTAGGTTACCAGTCAGGATTTTCTTGGGAAAGGCTTTCCAGGAAATCCGCCTCTCCAATTAGATACCACTCCGCCGCCTGTTCCGAGCTGTGAAAACGGATTAGCTAGTGACCCTGCCAGGCTGCCACTAGCCATTAAGTGCTACTTGGACACATGTGTTTCATCCGTTCATTTTTTGAGATCATTTATTATATGAGCCCAACAATGAGGTATATCCAAATCTCAAGTGGACCAAACAGTGTTGATTGAGTGCTCACCACTACAAACTTCTTACGGGCCACAAAACACAAGCTGATGTTTCCTTCTTCCCTTCATACAGGTATGTAAGACCTAATCAGGCCCTAGGAGGGTTTTAAGGTGAAAATTTAATCACTACTATTTTTTGGTGGTGTGGTACACACGAGTTTTAGATCTGCCTCATTTTTGGTATCAAGCCCTAAAACGATCTTTAAAAATGACTGGACGGCGTAGATTAAATACAAACATCATGGTGGGGCTCACGGAGCACCGAAAGTGGATTGGCTAGTGTACCACACACCAGCTATATAGCTGCTGTAGGTACGTGTCGTGCGAAGACTAGCTCTGACGCTCCTCCAGCTCCGAGTTGTACAAACGGTTCAAAAGAGATCAAAGTTACATGGGCCCACAGTGATGTATTTATTATAACTACACTGTTCATCTATTTTTAGATATCATTTTAGAGTATTATCCAAAAAATGAATCATATCGAACTATCATCTGGACCACACCACAAATAGCAGTGGAGATAATGATTTTCACCGTTAAAAATTCGTAGGGCCCACCATAACGTTTACTTTCCATCCAATCTATTCATAAGGTCACAAAGACCTAAATAAAGAGGAAAAACAAATTTCATATTGATCCAAAACTTTTGTAACACCAAAAAGGGTTTCAATGGTAGACGTTCAATCCCCCACTGCTTTTTGCAGTGTGGTACACTTGATAGTTAGATCTGTCTTATTTTTCATGTCAAGCCTTAAGACGAGCTTGCTAAATGGATGGATGGTTTGAATATAACAAATAACTCATTATCAAACTCACAGAACTTGCTGACATCAATACCGCAGCTATATAGCTGGTGTGAGGTACACCAGCCAATCCGCTTCTCAAGCACCGACCACTAGCCACCTTGGATTTTCTATAATTTTTGGCTAATATTTTAAAATAATATGAAAAAAATGAATAGATTGTGTGGATGAAATCCATACATCACGTTGGCCCCTCGGAGCCCAGCTCGTCCCGAGCTACCTAATCCGCGCCCCATGCCTGTGCACCCGGTCATCAAAATCAGTAACATGCCCAATCAATTCCAGCCATCCGCTAGGTGGACCACCTATTGGATGGGCCATAGACTAAAATCACTGATAAACTCTTGAAACAAATGGACAGCTAAAGAAAACTGGGCATGTTTTATTACTCCCCTCATTTATTTAAACCCCTGTGGCCTACCGATGAGTGTCCCTAATTTTGTGAGACAGGATATCTTCCTTGTGTGTGGACCTGATGTACGGATCAGATCTCGCACAAGTGTGCCAAGCTCACACATGTGTAAGGAACACGGTTTGGCTAGTGACCCAGCACCAGCCACCTAGCTAGTGTCAAACCTATGTGGACCCAACAATATAATTTTTGTGTTTTATCCACACAGTTCATCCATTTTAACAAATCATTCAAGGGATGAACTACACCCATGAAAACAGTGTTGATTGAATGTGGCCATGATAAGGTCACACAAACATGTTTAAAGAAGAAACACAAATATAACTTGATCTAAAACTTCTACCGACCTTGAAAAGTTTTCAACAATAAACTTTTAATCCCCACTGTTTCCTGAGGTGTGGTCCACCTAAGATTTGGATCTGATTCAATTGAGCGTTCATGCCCTAAAATAAAGCTGTCTAAATGGATGGACGGCGTGGATGTATGCAGGGCCCAAAGAAGTTTGACATCAGCTAGTGTTCATGTCACCAGCCAAGCCGCGTAGGCATGCAAAATGTGTGTTGCGAATTGCGATATGCGATCCTCCCTGACGATTACCCGAGCGTTTCTTAAGGCGTTATTTTCAAAGTTGGGTGAATCAGCAAATTGGTGGAATATCTGACAACTCGGCACCTGACTTGCTATTTTTCGCGGGGCACCAACTCTCATTAAATAAGATGACCGTTACTTATGACAGTTGGACTGCCACTCTTTGAGTGGAAGCTCACCAAGAAACAGCCACCAAGTTTAAAGGAATTACCAACATACCCCAAGTGAGAAAGTGAAGGTTCCCACCCGGGACGCGGATTGCGTCCTACTTCCCCCGGACAGTGATCCGTCCGGGTAGGGCTTTGTGGGGCCACCTTGATGTAAGTGTTTTATCTACGCCGTTCATCATTTTTCTCATATCATTTAAAGTACTAACCAAAAATGAGGTAGGTAAAGGACTTACGTGGACCACAAACTAAAGATTGAACTTCCACCATTAAAAATTTCTTAGGAGCTGGAGAAGTTTCGGATCAGGCTTATATTTGCTTCTTCGCTTAATCTACGTCTACATTACCTTATGAATAGGTTGGATTGTGTAAAAAACATCACAATGTCCCTTCGAAAGATTTTAGCGGTGGGTGTCATTATTAGTGCATCTTCCTTTGGTGCGGTCCACTGGAGCTGTGAACCGGCTTCATTTTTAGGTCAACAGCGTGGATTAAACACTTACATTAAGGTGGGCCCACGTAGCCCTACCCAGACGTATTACCGTCCGGGTGGGGTCCGCGTCCGCCTACCCGGGTAGAGTATGCCACTCGACAAGTAGCAGCCCTACCAAGAGGGGATTTTCTGAGAAAGTGAAAGTGTAACCTTTACCGTTGGGCCCACCTTGATGTATGTATTATATATCCCCGCTGTCCATCTATTTTTTCCATATCATTTTAATCATCAAGTGGACCACATCATAAGAAGCAGTGGTGATTGGCCATTAATGAACCACAAAAGTTTTGGATCAAGCTGATGTTTTTTCCCCTTCATCCATGCTTATGTGACCTCATCAACAGATTGGATGGTAAATAAACACAACGGACACAGGTGCGCTCCAAGAAGTTTTTAATGGTAGGACAATCAATCACCATGGTTTCTTATGGTATGTGGTCCATCTGATAATTGGATATTCTTCATTTCCAGGATAATGCCCTTAAAGGATATGTAAGAATAGATGGACAACATGGATACATGATACATTCATCAAGGTGGGTCCCATGGTAAGTCTTGGGTGAGGCGGGGTCTCACCGAATCCGGTCGTTCCCCCTGGACAATGATCCGTCCAGGTAAGGCTATGTTGGGCCCACCATAATGTATGGGTTTTTATCTATGCTGTCCATCCATTTTTCAGATTATTTTAGGATATAAACTAAAAAATGAGGTAAATCCAAGGCTCAAGTGGACCACATAGTGGGAATTGAATTCTCACCATTAAAAACTTTTTGTTAGCAGAAAGGTTCAGATCATTCTCATATTTTTGTTTTGCCTTCATCCATGTCTATACGACCTTATAAACCATTTGGATGGTAAATAAACATCACAGAGGCCCCTAGGAAGGTTTCAATGGTGAGTTTCATCATCACCATTTCTTCCTATGGTGTGGTCCACTTGAGCATTGGACCTGTCTAATTTTTAAACTCATACCCTGAAATGATCTTAAAACATGGAAGAACGGAGTTGATAAAATTCATATATCAGGGTGGGCCCCAAGGAGCCCCTGCCAAGAGGCATTAAGCATGCTAAATCAAAATTATATTAGCTAAATTTGTGGAACCATGGAGGCTAAGTATTGGCTATTGTGTTGGCTCACATTTAGGGGATGGTTGCACGATCCAATCCTATTTCAACAAGCAAGTGTCCGGAGATCAGTGGCAGGGATTGTTCAACCAAACCGATTTTGAGACCGTGGCTTAGCATGTATGGTCCAATTTCTAAGTGCCTGTGTATCAAGCATCCTAGCTGTTAGAGTATCAAACAAACGCAGGAAGCTGGCTGTGGACATTTTCTAGAAACGCTCCTTCGTTTTATTTTGTAGTGTCGGCGAATTACGAGCATGATTACAGCTATAGAGGTCGGACGCATACAGTGTCAAGAGTCCGTAATATTAGAGAACGAAAAGGTCACTTTGGAAGCTTGTACGGTATAAGACGCCTCGAACCAGGAGTTGAAAGCTACCATTGCGGCTTCTAGAGTCCTTCTTAGTCGTTCGATCTTGCAACCTTAACTCCTCTTTTATCTCCACCGTTCATCTCTTCCTTATTCTTCCTCTTCTCTGGAAATGGCGCGAGGCAGAAATAACGCCAATGCCACTGCAGAAGGCCCCTCTCATGGGCCCCATCGACCCGACCACCGCAGCCAATCTGAACCGTCGGATTGCATGGCATTGATACAGAACAAGGCCAATTTCGAGAAGAGCACTGCCCCGGCGCGAGTGATGCATTACCGCGACGGCGGTTGGGTTGATTTTCCGGCCGACGTGGCCGACACTCTGAAGGGCGCGTTCGCCTCCAGGATCCCAATCATAGATGTCAAGATCGACGGCTCCGATTTCCTCATCGACTTCTTACGGATGCTGGAGTTCGATCTGAACGCTACCAGACGCAAATCGATTGCTTGGATCGATGTTAACGGGAATTGCTTCTTCCCGAAGGTGTTGATCGGAGAAGAGAGCGGGTCGGGCCCTTCGTCCCCTCGCATGCAGAAAGTCGATGACGTGGCAAAGGGGTCGAATCCGGCGGGCCCATCCGAACCGCGTTCAGCGGCTCGGGCAAATCCGGGAGAAGGATTCGAGATCGAGGTCCGCCTCCCGGATTCGGATCGGATAGGGGGTGCTGTCGTTGGAGGCGGTTCAATAAATGCGGAACCTGCCAACGGGAATGGAGTCACAGCACCAGGCAATGCCGATGGCGGGCCGGTAGGTCCGACCGCGCCTGTGGAGGCTGAAAACACTTCTCTTCGGAGGCGGGGTGTGGAGCGACTCACCTCTGTGAAGAGGCGGGCCAGAATGGTATCTGCAGCTCCTCGCGCTGCCGACCCCAGTCCTGTAAATAGGCAGGTCGGGAGGGAAGTTGCAGCACCTCGGAAAGCCCGTGGTAAATCTGTAAGGGCAAGTAAGGGCAAGAAAGTCGCTGCAGTACCAGCGGCTCCGGGTCCAAAGGTGAATGAGGCCGGAGATGGCAATTTCGTAAATACTGGCCGGAGAAATGCTGCCGACCGTGGAAAGCAGCCTTTGGAGGTGGACCCGAGCAAGAAGGATGGAGGTGATGGAAGGATTGGAAGGGGGGAAAGGGTACCTAAATGTGGCCCATTGGGCGAGAAGAGGGTACCCGACTGTGGCCCGTCAGGCGAGAAACCGGCACTCGAGTCTGGCTCCTTGAGCAGGAAGGCCATGGAATGGGACATGGTTCCCACTCCTGGAAAACCCTCTTTCGACTCAATGGCTGGGAAACTGGTGAGGTTGTCAGAACTCCCCAAGAGCTATGTTGCCGTCAAGAACATGCTCCGGGCAGGCATGAGAATAGTTAATAAGAGAGTTCGAGTCTGTTCAATCTATTCGCTATCTCATGCTGGTCCCACTGGAAGTGCTCGGTTGCAGGGCTTTGAAAGGAGCGCGGAGATGATGCAGGCCAACCGTGGGAACTCAAATGTCAGGTATGCCTGGCATGGGGCGGCACCTAAGACCATTGAAAGCATCATCATGCACGGCTTCGGGCAGGTTGAAGCTCGGGAAGGCCTGGAGGCCTATGGCATTGGCATCTATCTCTCGGCGGAAGGCAAGTCCTATGCAAGGTATGCCTCTGAATTTATAGTTGTGATTTGGGTCTAGTAAGCCGTCTATTCCGCGTCCGTTTTACTACTTCCTTCTAGCATGTTCGGCTACCTACCTCTGTATTAAATGCATCCGTTACCTCGTTATTATCGCACCTGTGCTTATCGACAATCTCGAGGTATGCATAAGATTATCACAACGGGTGGTGGACTAGAACTGGTGATCTTATGCATGATTGCCAAGTCAGCATGGGTTGTCGACACTCACGCCAGTCTCGCTTGTCTGACGTGGATATCTTATCTTTTATTCATTAATTTCTATTTTATTGAATGAAGTCGTATCTTCGAATCGTGTCTATTGTAATTATTCTGAAAAATAGGTCTCTATTTAGAAATAATTCAATTGATAATTTTTTGTTCCTAATATGTAAATGTGGCCTGTTTGGTAGATGCGTGAAAATGAATTCATCTCATTATAGTTTCATAATTATGTATTGGAGATCATATTTGTTTTTGGTGAGGATTAAAAGCAATCTTGATAACCAGCATTCATGATGTCCAATACATAAGCATGATTGACTAAAATGAGATGAACTCATTTTTAGGTGTCTACTAAGTACCAAACTAGCCATAAAAACTACCAAGGGCCTGTTCGGTATCTCAAATACAATGGTAAATGGCTGTAAATGGTAATGATTATTTACTCTTGAAATTGCATAGTCAGATCACTTACATTTGATTGCAATGATGATTTTGCTATGGTGTTTGTGTCACCCAGAAATCACTGTAAAAATGGAAATTTTCTAATGGGAAAAATGTAATGATTATAATTTATTTTACCTATTTCCTTTACAATGTGTTTTTGACTCTTAATTTACAAGCCATAATTCCTGTTTAAACAAACACCGGGAAATGATAATGATGACTCATATACTTTCTATTTCATAGGAGATTGGATAACCAAACAGGCCCTAAGCTTAATAGCAATTGAATTTGCAATAATTGGTGGGAGCAACCAATTTGTATTACCTTTACCTTAGCCTTCATATCCGTTAAATTGCAGTGATCTTAATATCAATTCTGACTTGAAAGGAATGTAACTGCAATCTACTTATATATGAGCCCTAGGAAATGTAGTTACAATTTAGTAATCTCCTCTTGATTGAACTCAATTATCAGTTCTACATCCAAATGCAACCTAAGCTGTCTGATTCTCAATCTATTAGATGGTCATCTCTTTACCCAATAATTACATGAATTCACTGAATGTATCAAGTGATTTTGTTCTCCAGTGCATCTCGTGCGGGTCCAGATGAAGATGGCTTGTGTTACATGGTTCTATGTCGAGTAATCATGGGAAATATGGAGGAAATCTTGGCGGGGTCTCATCAATTTTTGCCAAGCAATGAACAATTTGACAGTGGTGTTGATATTTTGAGAGATACAACACACTACATTGTTTGGAGCATCAACATGAATACACACATTCTCCCTGAATATGTTGTAGGCTTCAAGGTTTCAGAGCAGTTGGAAGGTAGACTATTTGCTACGAGTAACTTACGAATATCATTTTTCACATTCATCTGAATCGTCTGATTGTTTAATTAGAAAATTTCATGGTCCACCTAACAATGCTTTGTATACTTTTTTAGATAGAAGAAGGCTTCAGAGAGAGAGAGACAGACATGTCCTGGTTCTCCAAGAGACATCCCAACACCTATTTGAGTACTCCTGTTCAATCAGTATAATCCATTCCACATTTTCAAATTGTCTTTTGTAGCATCCTATCTTGAACCTGTGTTCCCATTGGAATGCTTGAGATAATGTTTCCAAAATTTACAACCATCCATCGGTGATGGGTGGGATTCTCACGAGCTTTCAAAATAGGATTCATTCCTCCTAAACCCCCAAGCGGGTGGGAATTCTATTTTGGATGTGCATAGGAGTCCCATCCTGGATGGTGGGACATTTTGGAACAGTCTCCAACATTCCCATTGTCATATACCATCTTTTCCATACTATTGCGCATAGCATGCCCTTTTTGTATGAAATGGTTTATTCTGGCATCTAGGTTCCTCCTATGGTGCTCCCACTTCCTTCACAATGACAGAGCATGGCAGGACATCCCCATGCCAGAATGGTACCAAACCTATCACACTGAACACAAGGGCTTCGCATGGCAGAAATTTTCTCATTACGATGCCAAACATATTGTACCAGGCATAATTCTTGGCAATGAGAGGAAGGCTTCCTGAAAGTAGTTTTGGAACATTGGAAAACATATAATGATCCACTGGTAATTCATCTTAAGGCTACTACGTGTTTGTTTGTTTTGCAATTTTACATAAAGGATATACCGTGTGTTCCTGATATCACTCAAATTTCCAGGTTGGGAAAATTACATTACACGACCTTGTTAGAACAATAAGATTGGCACCCGGAGATGAATTACTTGTTGTCACCGTCAATAGCATGCTAGACAGGTATGAAATTTAAGCTCTTTTTGTCCTAAATGATAGTTCAATTGGGCATTATTGGAATCTTTTGGTTGGATTTGTCAACATCAGATGTGGGGATCGGCACACACCACACAAACTTGTGGAGGAGCTGTTTGATAACATCCTTGATGTTTTGTTCATTGTTGAGTGCATTATCCTTGTTATATTATTTTTCTACGAAGAGAACATCATACTTCCTTACAGTTGGATTTAAATGAAGGATATAATGCAGACATTCATTATCATCCAAAGCCACACTTTCTTTTGAGAAGGTGGATGGTACCACCGATTATTTATTAATCAATAAACCCCATTTGTAACTTGCTACAGAAGAAAGTTTGGAATTTTAAAGGAATTGATTTGGTGCTTGATAGTGGCTACAAAACCAAGGACCCATTGATTGTTTATGGTTGGGTAGGGAGCACAGGAAGCACGCATATCGACTGCTTAGAAAAGGATAAAGGATTTTGAAACAACAAACATTAAGTGATTCAAAAATGCCTATTTTAAACAAGTTTCATCAGAGGATTTGATCTATTTAGGTCAATCATACCCATGAGATCCTTCTTTTTGGGTCAATCTTTTTTACTTGAATGTCGCTTTTGGTGTTTAAATTGGCCATTTTCTACATGTGTTCTTGGTAGCACCGCATGTCATGTCTCCCCTCCTCTGTCTGCTACCTTTGGCTATGCATGCACCATCAAGGATATTGGGCTTTTATAAACAACAGAATTTCAAAGCTTCAATTTTCATTCTACAAGGCTTCATTGCAGGGAAGATGTTGATTATTTTGATGTCGGAGTTTAAGATTGTCATTCACTATTTGTGGCATAATCGGTTTATCTTTTGAGATTGAGGCTATCTACATTTTAGTGTCGTTGATTTTTTTTTTTTTTATTTATTATCTGGTTAGTCAAACTATCACAGTCCCATTTCTTGTTTGTTTAGTGTGGCAAGTGCACCTCACGTGCCTTTCTTACCTTTGAAAATTTTGGTTTGTTTCTTGCATAGGCTATTTCTGCAATGGAGGGAAATGATTGATGTTCTTGGTTGCTCAAGCAGAGGAGAGGAGGAGAACTCTCGAGTGGAGGTTTTGATGTATGTTTTTGAAGCCAATCGAGTGGCTTCCTGGTTTAAAGTTTAATTTTGTAACTGTTTGTTGTCTCCAATGAACGGAAGTATCATAGTATTAAGATTGAGCTCTCTTGTTAGAGTTTTAAGGGCCTATTTGATTTTCCATGTTACATGTAAATCCTTGGTAAATAAGTAATTATTACGTTTTCACCTAGTTTGAAAATGGATGAGTAATTCTACCTCAAAAATCGGCCCAAAAATATTCACTTAAAATTGTGAGCCCCACTGTGATGTATATGATATATCCGCACCACCCATCTGTTTTATCAGAACGTTTTGGAGCATGATCTGAAAAATGAGGCAGATCCAACGCTCAAGTGGCCCACATGAAAGGAAATAGTGGCATTAATTCGACCACTGTTGTCCTTCACTGGGCCCACATTGAGGTTTATTTGTCATCTAATCGGTTCATAAGGTCACATAGACATGTTCAAGGGGAAAACACAAATATCAGCTTGATCCAAATCTTCTACGAGCCCCAAAAAGTTTTAATGGTAGGCGTTCGATTCCCATTGCTTGCTGTGGTGTGGTCCACTTGAGCTTTGGATTTGCCTCATTTTTGGGATCATGCCCTAAATTCAGCTGGCATAATGAATGGATGGTGTGGATAAGCCACATACATCACGGTGGGCCCCGCATTTATTTCACAAATTTCTCTATTTTAGTGTTAAAAAAGTAGGACGTCACTGGCTGCACCAGGAAAAATACATTGGAAAAAATGCAGTAATTACCTAAGTAAATAATTCTTACCAATTAAAATTTTCTCCAAGATTGTTGCTTGCAGGATTAGTCAAATTCTTCCTTTGGTGATATTGCCAGAGCATGGGGCTTTTGTTCAAGGCCAATTGATAGCCGAAAATATTGCCTTATCTCAAGAGTGGTTCAGGGAGTTGAACAAGCTGGTTCGTGGGGGAAACATTGTCTTGAAGCTAGACATGGACAAAGCATACGATAGGGTAAATTGGAATTTTCTGAAGCAGGTTTTGAAGCGGTTCGGATTCATGAGGTCATGGATTGAGATGGTAGAAAATTGTTGGGCAAATAGTTGGTTTTCCGTTCTTTTAAATGGAGAGATGGCGGACTTTTTTAAATCTTCAAGGGGTCTAAGACTGGGGGATCCAATCTCTCCAAGCTTGTTTATTCTTTCAGCTGAGGTTTTGAGTAAAGGGCTCAAAAGTCTGTTGTATCTTCCAAATAGCCGGCCATTTGCATTGAGTAGAGGTTGCCCAACGATCTCACATCTGCTATATGCTGACAATACCTTAATTTTCACTAATGGGAGAAAATCCTCATTGCTAGTGATTAGAGCTGGGCAAAATGGACTCGATCCAGCGGATCCGCCCCGATCCGCCTCGTTCCGAACAGATCCGACGGCCAAGATCAGGCCTGATCGGGTCAGATTTTTCAGATCCGATTATTTTCGGCTCGGGTACGGATAGACCTATATCCGGACAGACTCGACCCGGATACCCGACCCGAATGTACCAGACCCGACCCGAAAAGACTCGACCCGAATGGCAGACCGTATGTATTAAGTGTGTATATATATTAAAAAACTTTTACCGCCTGAATTTAGCTCCAAAACATCCCGCCTAATGTCCTCTCAATCTCTCTTTATCCGTGATTCTCTCTCGTCTCCCTATTTCTATTGAAGAAGAAGGCAAGAAGAAGGTCCTGCTAGAGAGAGATATATTGAGAAGAGCTTGGATATCTCTGCTGGAGAGAGAGAGATATATTGAGAAATCTTGAGTATGGAAGAGAGAAAGAGGGAAAGAGAAAGAGACTCGCAGGTATGTTTTATATCCAAACCGTCCATCCATTTTGCGAGCTCATTTTAAGGCTTTGTATATTCATCAATTTTATGTTCAACCACTGAAATGATATGGAAAAACGAATGGACGGCATGGATAAATCACATGCATTCAGGGTGGGCCCCAACAGAGTTTACTCGGTACAATGAGATCATTCACTGGTATACCACACAACGCTATGGGAACGGATTGGCTACTCCCCCTCACACCAGCCCCGGGGCCGGTGGTCGATGCTCTGTGGGCCCCACCATGATGTACATGTTTCATCCATTCCGTTAATCCATTTTTACGGATCATTTTAGGGCTTGATACAAAAAATGATAGGGATAAAAATCTTAGGTGGGCCACACCACAGGACAAAAATAATGAATGGATATTCACAATTAAAATCCTCCTAAGGCCCACTGTACTGTTTATTTGACATCCAATCTCTTTATTTGGTAATAAAGACCTAGATGAAGGGAAAAAATAAATATTAGCTTGATCCAAAACTTTTATGGCCCCCATAACGTTTTTAATGGTCAAAATTCATTCAACACTGTTTCCTGTAACGTGGTCCACTTGAGATTGAGATATACTTTTATTTATTTATTTATTTATGATATCATAAAATGATATATAAAAATAGATGGACGGCATGGATGACACACATACATCATGGTGGGCCCCACAGAGCACCAACCGCCAGCTAATGGCTGTGGTCAGCGGAGTAGCAATCTGTTTCCCAACGCAAACAGCTAGCTATAGCTAGCTGTAGGTACGTGTCGTGTCGAGACGGACATCCTGCGAAAGGAAGTTCCTGTGCAGGAACCCATGTGGGACCCACTGCTATGTTTGTGCAAAATCCTCCCCGTCCATACGTTTTGTGAGTTCATTTCAGTACATGAGGCTAAAAATGAACCGTATCCAATGCGCAGGTGGGCCGAAAAATTGATAATTGAACCTCCATAGTTGAAATATTCGTGGGGCCACAAACGTTTTGAATCAGGCTAATATTTGTTTTTTTAGTTCATCCTAGTAGGAATGACGTTATTAACGATATGGATTTCATGTAAACATCACCGTCGAACCCAGGAAGGTTTCAATGGTAGGAATTTACCTAACCACCTCTTCCTTTAATACGGCCCACTTAAATCTTGGATTCTTCTCACTTTTGGTCTCATGCTCTAAAATGATCTCAAAAAACGGATGAACGGGCTGGATTCCTGAAAAACAACACGGTGGGCCCCACATACGATCTCAGCAGAGGAACTTGTTGTGAAAGGCTTTCCCTGGAAATCCGCGTCCCCTGCTAGCGTGCCGTGCATGCCAAGGCTAGCTGTACCTCGAGCTCCGAATGGTACGAATGGCTCAAATGAGTTCTATATTACATGGGCCCACAATGATGTATTTACTATATCCATACCGTTTATCTAATTTTTGTGATTATTTTAAAGTATTTGAAAAAAAAAGGATTCATATTTAAAGCTCATATGGACCACACCGAAAATAGCAGCAAGGATGATGATTTTCACCGTTAAAAATTCCATCCTTACCTAATCTGATCCGACTGGGTTTCTTTGCCCGAGTCGGACTTGGTTCGGGTCCAGCCAAGCATATAATGGATCTGTTCGAATAAGGTGTCTTGGACTCGATCCCGGTTCTGATCGGATTCAGATAAGTCCTGACAGCTTTCAGACATGACCAAGTTGGACCAAATCCGATCCGACTCGGTCCGATGCCCAGCTCTACTAGTGATTAGGAAATCCTCGACTCCTTCCAAGCGTCCTCGGGCCAAAGCATTAATAATCTGAGAAAATATTCCTTTTATTGTTCATCAAAATTGCCAAGTGCTAGAGTTAGAATGATCGAGACTATCCTTGGTTTTGGAAAATCGTTAGCTTCTTTCATTTATCTAGGAGTACCGATGGCGGACATGAGGCTCAAAGCTTTAGTGTTTAAGCCGATGGTTGATAGGGTTGTGGGGCGCATTAATGGGTGGAAGGCCCGAATATTATCCCAGGCCGGGAGAGCGGTTCTAGTGAAGAACGTCTTATTTGGTATTCTGATTCACTCGATGGCGGCTATCCACATTCCTTCTCAGGTGCTAAAATCAATTGAAAGACACATGATGAATTTTTTTTAGGGCTGGTCAGAAGGGAAAAAAAAATGTCATTGGAAGAATTGGAAATTGCTGGCCACGCCAAAGGATGAGGGGGGCATTGGCTTCAGAAAACTTGTGGACATTTTGAAAGCTTTTCGTATTAAAATGGCCTGGTCAATTAAATTTGGGTAGAAGGACAATGTTTGGAAATCTTTCATGACGGCTAAGTGTCACCAAGACTTGTCCCCTGGTGCTTTGGCTTGATCAAGTCGGTTACCATCTCCTCTATGGAAGAGAATCAGGGAGCACTTTCCTATGGAGGAATCCCGGGTTCAATGGCAATTAGGTGTCGACAACTGCAATTTTTGGAGAACGAATTGGACCGGTCTAGGCCCTCTCAAGCAGCTGGCTGAATCAGAGGTGCCAGTTGGTTTGCTGGATACTCATGGTGTGTCAGGTGCTAGGTCCTTCTGGTCCTCTCCCCCCTTAGCGGCTTTCCTTCTCCTCCCTCAGAGAGTCATTGATCACGTCTTTCAGGTAGGTTTTGCATCTTAGAGGATGCTGACGTGCCAATCTGTCCGTTCACGACTTTAGGGGATTTCTCAATTAAATCAGCGTGGTCATTGAGCAGGGCTCGTAGTCCGGGTCGGAGCTGGTCAAGATGGGTTTGACATGCTAAACTACCACCCAAAATCTCGCTTCTTCTCTGGAAGGTGCTTCAAAACTGACGCAGGGATGAACGTGATGAGGATAAATACTTCGAATCCACAGAGCTTCTCTGGATTCCTCACAGAGACTTCTCGAATCCACGAGGAAAGAAAGCAGAAAATAGAAATAATTTCTAATAAATTCGAAACTGATTAATTAATTCATAAAAATAAGTTCACAACCCTTTAAATAGGGGTACCAAGCAATGGAAAAGAAATCAGAATCAAACTACAACTACAACTCCTAGAATTCGTGACTTACTATAAATAGTAAACTTACTATTTATAGACGGTCGTGATGTCTACTAGTGCGCAAGGTTTTTGGCCAAAAATAGTAAGTGCCCTATTTGGCTTCACCAAACCGTTCTCCTAATTATTCTAAGCTCTTTTCACGTTGGACGCAACTCCTAAAGCCCAACGGATGAAGAGTTATAATCAAACTAAAACTTACTATTTATAGTAAAATTGAAATTAAAATAGGGAAACGACCGTCAATCCAGGGGTTTTTTGCAATTCCGGGTGTCGCAACCCTGCATAGCTGGGTTGGTTGGCTAAAGTAGCTCGTTCTACCCCAAAATTATATATTTTACGTCAGATAACTCATTCCGGATTGCAAGATACGCCTGATTTAAGGTCCAATGCTCTGGGTCACTTCTGTCGTCAACCGGGCCTTTTCTGATCCATCTTGGCCATGTAATTGTTCGCGACCTGCTCTACATCAAAAACGTAGTCCCGGTGGATAGTGCGGTTCAATCCCAAGGTGTCCATATGGCTTCCAGATGTGTCTGTTGTGCCTTTCATGGATCTCATCCCTATGACATTGAGTCTCTGCTTCATCTGTTCGTCAACGGCGGTGCGGCTCAGGTAGTATGGCGAGCTATAGGTGGATGGTTTGGTGTCAGTGTAATGGCAGCGGCCTCGGTTGAAGCACGACTTTCTCAGTGGTGGGTGGCGGTCTCTGCTAAGCAGGACAAATCGGTGAACCAAATGATTAGTCCCTGCATTATAATATGGGAGATATGGAAAGCTCGCAATGCGACAGTTTTGGCTGTATGCCGGTATCTTGTGATCGAGTTCTTCCAAAAATCAGATGGTGGGACGTTCTTCTTAACAACTCTACCAACCAAGGATGCATGCATGGGTCAGTGTGGTCGGATTCTTCAAGGAGAGGTGTGTCTCGTCTAGTGCCACTAGAACGTGCGGTCAAGCACGTCTGATTAGATGGGAGAGGCCACTGCCTGGTTGGGTCAAAATTAATGTTGATGGGTCAGCCAGAGGTAATCCGGGCAGTTCAAGAGGGGGTGGAATATGCAGAGGGGAGTTGGGCAATTTTCTTTTTTGCATTTTTGGGAGGTTATGGGGTTGTTTCTAATACTGTTGCAAAATTGCGAGCAGTGCATGACGGTCTTGTACACGGTATCCGAAGGGGTTATAGACAAATCATTTTAGAATCGGATTCCAGTCTGGTTGTTGATTTGCTCAACGGTGTGGCTAAGCCGGGTTGGAAATAGATGTGGTTATATAGGATTCAGCAGTTGCAGCGCAGTGGTCAAATTAGATTTGTGCATGTTCTAAGGGAAGGGAACTCGCCGGCGGATTCATTGGCCAGGTTAGGGAGTGCTTCTCAATCTTATGCTTGGTTCGATCATCTCTCAGAACTTCCTCATCAGGTTAGAGGGTCTATTTTTCTTGATAAGGTTCGTTTGGGATCAATTCAGATGAGGTAACCTTCTGGTTCTGTAATTTTTTTGTAATTACTTGATGCGTGTCATGGTGGACCCCTATTTTATGTAAAGGGTGCATGGCTGTAAAGGTGGGGATTTTTTTTGAAATGAACCAAAACATATTCCAAAAAAATAAAAAAAATATATTATTACCAATTTACATGGTAATTATAGTTGATATGAAAAATCAAACAGGCCCTGAGGGTTTGTTCCTTCCTTCGAAATGTCCTCACACAATGTGGGGAGAACAAACCACACAACATGATACGTGAAAGTGAATGCTTTTACGCCTCAACAGTCTGCATGTTGCAAATTAATTTTGACACGCCCGCATAATTGAAAACAGAGAGAGAGAGAGAGTTTGTGCATGTTTTAGACTCTGCTACAGTTTATAAAGAGAGCAAAGACTCTCCTTAACAGGCTGACACAACTAGAAACGTTACATAATTTAAATAAAAATTGTTACAAAAAATTTATTTTGTAAAATTTCTATTAAAAACATTAAAAATAAACATGTGGAAAGGACACGCACACAACACATTGCATTGCGCCACGACTGTGGTGCTGGGCAATGCAGCTGAGCTTGGCTTAGCACGCAGGCAGGTGTGTGAAAGATTGCACAGGGCACACCCATCCTCAATCCCCTCAATGCATGTTCTCTTGAAAGGGCTCAAACTTCCTAGGGAGCTCCTTATAAAGTTGATTTAGATTTCTTCATTCCCTATCCCACTTGCAAAAAATATAAAATCATACCAAATATTTATTCTAAAAACATCACAAACACATTAATCTCCCTTTGTTTCAAAACAAATAATAATATTGAAAATAATGTGCAATCAAGGAAATGAATAGATATACTATCTTACGATTTGAGCCTTTTACTTAACCTGATCCTCATGAGAGTATATTGAACGTACGAAATGTTAAACTGATATTCTTTTACTATAAGAATCAAGTTAATTCACTCTTATTTTTTAACCACCAAACTTCCTTACAATATTATGTCATATTGTAAATCTTGTTTCATTAGTGTTATGGAGATTCAACCTAATCCATAAGTACTCTAGAGATTCAACCCAAGTCTCATAGGAAGTAGCTCCACTTTTACTCTTATATATGTGAATCTATCAAGAATGTCCCGCAATCGATATGAAAGCCATTGAATCATAAAGAATTTAGTCCAACCTTACTCACGTTACTATCTCACTATGAAAGCTATAGAATCATAAAAAATTTAGTCCAACCTTACGTTACTGGAATTAGACAATTTCATACCTTACTAAGATGAGGCATGTGCAATATTTCTTTTTCTTTATTCTCTTTCACACACACCCAACTTATTCCACGCATATTCGAACTCGTACCCACACCCACCCATGACCATTAGATCACATGATCTCAATGTTGAATTAGAGTCTATCTATCACTTACCCGTGAAGACTAACCCAATATTTTTGTTTTCTTTACTAGAGGAGTTTGTAGTAAATATTGAATTATATAATGAATTTTTTTCCTTTACCGGAGGGTTGAGGTAAATATTGAATTATATAATGAGATAAAACTAATACGGGCATAGGTAAATAGTAAAAACAAATTTCAAACTAGTTTTTGAACATGAGTGGCCTGCCTGATAAATGGACCGAGCTACCTATATACATACGTCCAGGATCCAGTAGAAATTTCTACGCCGTCAAAGGGCGGTGCGTTTGATTTTGGCGCTTGAAGATGCCGCGTTTTCATCTGGAATTAGCTATTTGCACATGTGTCAATATGCTTTTGTACATCACGCCATTGATAGGACAGGATAGATTTTGTCCGTTTTGTTAACTGCTTCTCGATTTTCTCGCCCTGTGGGATATGGAGAGAGGGACGCGGATTGCGTCCTAACCCCCCCTCATCGTTTTTTTGCATATCATTTAAAAGTACGATCCAAAAATTGAGGCAGGTCCAAGGATTAATTGGATCAAGAAGTGGGGATTGAGCTTACACCATTAGGGCCCGTTTGGCCGGTCGGATTGGAAGGGATCGGATGGTAGTGGAAGGGATTGGAAGTTAAATCCCGAGAATGGCCGGGCCGGCCAAATAGAGTGGGTGATTTGATCCCAATCCCATGGATCTTCAGACAATCCACTGGCAATACCATCATTACCTTTAAATCCCATCCAATCCACCCTAATCCGTTGAAATTTGCCTGGGACGTTTTTGGTTGGTGGGATTGGAAGGGATGAGAAGGTTTAATCCCCGGATTGGCCGGCGTGCCAAACGGATTGGATATAGCAGGATATAGCAATCCTATGGATCTCAAGACAATCCACTGACAACACCATCATTACCTAGAAATCCACGCCATCCACCCTAATACCATTCAATCCCTTCTAATCCACCCGGCCAAACGGGCCCTTAAAAACTTCTCTAGAGTTGGAGAAGTTTCGGATCAAGCTGATATTTGTGTTTTCACTTCATTCACTTCTACATGACATTATATGAATAGGTTGGATAGTGTAAAAAAAAATATCACGGTGGCCCTTAGAAAGGTTCAATGGTGAGTTTCTTTATCATTGCAGCTTCCTTTGGTGTTGTCAACCGAGCCGTGTAACCGCTTAAGTTTTAAGATCATACCTTAAAATGATCATGGATAAAACACTTACATCACGATGGGCCCCACAGAGCCCTGCCCGGACAGATTACTGTCCGAGCAGAGTAGGACGCAATCCGCATCTATGGAGAGAGAAAGAGCGTTACTACCTGCATGTCGGATGCGGATTGGGTACTATACATGCCTATCCCTATCAGCACAGGCAAAGGCTTTGAGGTGCCATCCTGATGTATTATCTTTATCCACACCGAATATCGATTTTTTTAACATAATTTTAAGTTATAAGACCAAAAAGAGGAAGACGGAAGTGTCAGTGGACCACAACACAGGAAGCAGTGGTGATAATGATGGCCACTATTAAAACATTACTAGTGCCCACTGTCATGTTTATTTTCCATCCAACCTGTTTGTAAGGTCACATAGACCTGTTCGAAGGGAAAATACAAATATCAACTTGATCCAAAAGTTCCGTGGCCGCCAAGAAGTTTTTAATGGTATGAATTCAATCTCCACTGTGTGGATCCTTACTCTTGCTTTGGTGGTAGACTCTCGGGAGTTTCAACACCGGGTCAAGGGTTCGATCATCCATAGGTGGGGAAATCCCACTATGGTGTGAGCGTGTGGGTGTGTGTGTGTTAAAAATAAAAAATAAAAAATTTCCACTGTGTGGTCCACTCGATCTTTGTTTGCCTTTAATTTCATTTGTCCCTTAATGATATGCCAAGACAAATGGATGGTGTGGATAAAACCCATACATCACAATGGCACTTTGGAGCCACTGTTCATGGCTAGGTGGTGGTAGTACCTAATGGGCGTTCATGTTTGCCTAACCCGTCATCATAAATCATATAACATCCATTCTCGGACACGTGTCTACGGGGCAGGAGATCCACATGTGACGCAGGGGAGGACGTGAGGTCGAGCACCGTCTTCCTCAAGAGGATAACTATTCCGAATCCATGGAACTTGGACTCCTCACAGAGACTTTCTCGAATCCACGAGAAAAGAGAGCAGAAAATAGAAATAAATTCTACTAAATTCGAAATAGATTAAGGAATGCATAAAAATGAGTTCACAACCCTTTAAATAAGGGTACTAAGCAATGGGAAAGAAATCATAATCAAACTATAACTAAAACTCCTAGAATTCGCGACTTACTATAAATAGTAAACTTACTATTTATAGACGGTCGGGATGTCTACTAGTGCGCAAGGTTTTCAGCCAAAAATAGTAAGTGTCCTATTTGGCTTCACCAAACCGTTCCTCTAATTATTCTAAGCTCTTTTCACGTTGGGCACAACTCCTAAAGCCCGACGGATGAAGAGTTATAGTCAAACTAAAACTTACTATTTATAGTAAAAACGAAATTGAAATAGGGAAATGACCGTCGAATCAGGGGTTTCTCGCAATTTTGAGCGTCGCAACCCTGCATAGCTGGGTTGGTTGGCTAAAGTAGCTCGTTCTACCCCAAAATCATATATTTTACGTTGGCTAACTCATCCCGGATTGCGAGATACGCCTGATTGAAGGTCTGATGGTCCAGATCACTTATGTCGCCGACCGGGCCTTTTCTGATCCATCTTTGCCATGTAATTGTCCGTGACCCGCTCTACATCAACACGCTGCTAAGTCACACACACGGTTGACATGAAAAGCTGGTTCATACATCAGGTAGCTTTGAAAAAAACTTGGCCAGGTTTATTTTAGTGGTCCATTTGTTTGATGAACCATTTAGCTTTATAAGCCCAGAAGCGTGTAGAAGGGAGTTCATTTACACGCTACTCCATCCATCATGCCCTTGAGACTCTTCATTGGGCAGTTGCCCGAAACAAACGGATGGCCAAAAATTAGCCCACATAGCATTGAAGTAGCTAGCGGGCTGGGGTGCGGGTCACCAGCCAAACCGCATCCCACCCATCATGGCACATGGTCCACTCATAATCTGCACTACGATGTTTGAAACAAATGGACCGCTGAAGATAACTGGGCATCTGTTATTGCTCCTCTCATTTATTTAGACCCTGTGGCCTACTTGATGAGTGGCCCTAATTTTTTGAAACAGGAAATTTTCGTTGTGGACCTCCTGAGGTACGGATCAGATCTTGCACAACTGTGCCAGGCTCGCACACGTGAAGGCATGCAAATATGTTGCTACCGACCTGGCTGGCTGCACACCACCAACATAGCTTTAACAGGAAATTCGCGTGTTTACTGTCTAAGCGTTTCGCAGTAAGTTGATGCCAGGTGTAGCCCACCCTGATTTTTGTTACACCCTGTTCATCCACTTAATTTGTGAGGTCATTTTAAGACATGTGGCCTGGAAATGAGGTGGATTGATCCAAACCTTAAGTGAGCCATACGAGAGAGGACCTGAGAAAGAATTTCCTACCGTTGAAACCTCCTCCACCTTGACGTTTGTATGCCATCCAACGGTGGTCACTGAATCCCCACTGTTTTGTCTCGTACAGCTCACTTGAGTTTTGTATCCTCATTTTAGGTCTCACAACCTAAATTGATCTTGCAAAACGGATGTACCAGGTGGATTTCTCACAACCATCACGGTGGCCCCACCTAAGTCCCTTCCGGATTGCTACTCTTGAAGTGGAGTGCGGATCCTCGATTTTCCGGCACTTTTTTTTTTTTTAAACACACTCACACACCACCACACATGAGTTCTCGAACCCTTGACCAGGTGTTGAAACTCCAGAGAGTCTACCATTGGAGCAAGAGCAGGACCGTTTCTAGCACACACTGGCTCCCCGTATTCTGAAATTTAATTGATCCATGTCATTTGTGCTTACATCGGCACAGCACTTTAATAAAATAATGATCTGCTCAATTAAGAAGAAATGTTACGTTTCCCATAGCTGATTCATGAATGCGTAGCTGCCACACGCACGTGCATTTAGGGGGAAGTTCCTGTGCAAGGATGTTGGTTGGGACCCACCGCTATGATTTTGAGAAACCTACTCCATTCATCCGTTTTGCGAACTCATTTTTTGACAAGAAACCAAAAATTAGTAAGATTCCAAACTCAAGTGGGTCACATGAGAGAAAATAGTGGGTTTTCAGCTAGCACTGTTGGAACATTCTAATGGCCATAAAAGTTTTGTATGAGCCTAAATTTGTTGTGTTTTAACTTCTTCAAGTGGGAGTAACCTTATAAGCAGTTTTGATGACATATAAACATCAAGGTGGAGCCCTGAAAGGTTTCAATGGTAGGAATTTCTTTTCTCAATTTATCCTCTCGTGCAACCCACTTGAATTTTGAATCCTTTTGATTTTTGGTAGCATGTCATGAAATGATCTCGCAAAACGGATGAACAGACTCACAAATATAGCGGTGGGTTCCACCTAGCATGTTGGGAGAGATGTATACCCTTGATTTTTAAAGGCTCCACCATGATACTTGTAAAAAAAAAAAAAAAAAAAAAAACTTAGGCCTATGCCCTAAACTTGTAACTGGACATGAATCACTTGGGCCACACCAATGGAAATAGTTTGGCAGAGTCCTTTACATTATGTCCAAGTGAACATGAATCATAAATGGAATTGATTTTTGGGCCCATGGCCTAACATGGGTGAAAAACCTAGTGGTTGGGGTTTATTTTACATAAATATCACATTAAGCCCCACCCGATCTACCAATTAACCATTTTCTCTTGCAGGTGGCTGTAAGGGATGGTACACAGATTGGTTAGGGTAGCATGCACTGTGGACAATTGTGTGCTACTGGAAAAGCTTTGTAGGCCCTACCATGATGTAGGTGTATTATTCATACTATCTATCCATTTTTATAGATCATTTTAGTGCACGAGCACAAACTCGAGGTTGATCTAGATCTCAAGTAGACCACACCACAAGAAACTGGTGATTGGATGCCCACCGTAAAAAACTTGGTGGCTACAAAAGTTTTGGATCAAGCTCATGTTTGTATTTTCTCTTCATTCATGACTTTGTGACTTTATCAAGAGGTTGGATGGCAAATACACATTACAATGGGCCCTAGGAAGTTTTTAATGGTGAGCTTTCAATTACTTAATGGTGTGATCCACTTGAGATTTGGATCTACCTTATTTTTGTGCTCATGCCCTAATATGATGTGAAAAATGGATGGACAACATGGATAAGACACATGTATCATGGTGGCCCCATGGAGCTTGTTTAGTAGCACAAAATACCGACATGGGTGCTGCTTCCTATACTATGTAATCTGGTTTTAAAAAAGTAATGCAACTTTGTTGGCAATCTGGATGTGAGTGAGACCTGAGCATGGGGGCACACTTTGATGTATGTATTATATATTTACGCCGTTTATTTGTCTTGCTACTTCATTTTAAAGAAGAAGAAGAAGAAGAAAAGGAAAAAAAAAAAAAAAAACGGAATGCAAATCTTAGGTTGACCACACTGCAAGAAATAGTAGTCACTGTTAAAATTTTTCCTTGAGCTACAAAGGTTTTGGATCTAGATGATAACTGAATTTTCCTTTCATGTGCTTTGTGTGACCTCGTCAACAACAGGTTGGATGACAAATAAACATAATCGTGGACGCTAGGAAGTTTTCAATGGTGGCCGTTTGGTGACCAATGTTTCCTGTGATGTGGTCCACCTGAGTTTGTATCTTCTTCATTTTTTGGACAATGAATTAAAAAAACCAAAAAATAAAAAAAATAGATGGAGGGCATAGATATATAAAGCATACATCGAGGTGGGCTACGGTCAGGTCCCACCAACGTTACCGGAAGCGGATTGGTTGGTGTACATAGGTACGTGTCGTGCGAAGATGAGCACTGACGCTCCTCGAGCTCCGGGTTGTACGAACGGTTCAAAGGAGATCAAAGTTACATGGGCCCACCGTGATGTATATATTATATCTACACAGTTCATCTATTTCTAGAGATCATTTTAGAGCATTATCCAAAAAATGAATAATATCCAAAGATCATCGGGAGCACACCATAAATAGCAGCGGAGATAATGATTTTCACCATTAAACAATTCGTAGGCCCGCCATAACATTTATTTTCCATCCAATCCGTTCATAAGGTCACAAAGACCTGAATGAAGAGGAAAAATAAATTTCACATTGATCCAAAACTTCTGTGACCCCAAAATGGGTTTCAATGGTAGACGTTCAATCTACCATTGCTTTTTTCAGTGTGGTCTACTTGATAGTTAGATCTGTCCTATTTTTCGTCTCAAGCCTTAAGACAATTTCGCCAAATGGATGGACGGTTTGGATATAACATATACCTCATGATTAAACCTACCGAACTTGCTGACGTCAATACAATAGTATATATAGCTGATGTGAGTTACACCAGCCAATCCGCTTCCAACGTCACCTATCCTGGGTGGCAGCCACCCGCCCTTAATCCGCGGATTGGCTACTTATAATAGGTTGGAGTAGCGAGAGACTCGCTACTACTGAAGTGACGTCACCAAGTTATGTGGGCCCCACCATGATGTATGTTTTTTATTCACACCGTCCATACATTTTGAGAGATCATTTTAAGGCATGATTCAAAGAATGAGGCAGATCCAAGGCTGGAGTGGACCCCACCATAGAAAATAGTGGAGAGAGTGACGCCCACCGTTGAAACCTTCTGAAGGTCCACCATGATGTTTATTTGAGATCTAACTTGTTAATGTGTTAAAGCAGACATGAAAAAAAGGGAAAACAGAAATATCAGCTTGATCGAAAACTTTCTTTGCCCTTAGAACTTTTTAATGGTGGAAGTCACTCTCCCCACTATTTTCTGTGGTGGGGTCGACTCGAGCTTTGGATCTGACTCATTCTTTGGATTATGGCTTAATATGATCTCTTCAAATGGATGGACGGTGTGGATACAAAACATACAGGATGGTAGGGCCCACAGAAATTGGTGACGTCATTTCAGAAGCGAGTCTCGCTGCTTAACCCGTCAGTATCTAATCTGTATCCCTTTTAATCAGCTGCTGGAAATCATAACCTTTCTTCCTGGACAGGCAGTATTTTGTGAACTGTTTTTAATTTTATTGAAGTGCTGTGCCGATGTCAGCACAAATGACATGGACCAATTAAATTCCAGAATACGGGGAGCCAGGGTGCGTTGAAAACAGAGGATCCGCACACGAACCGAGCTAGCTCGGTTAGCTCGCTAGACTTGACTCAAAAACAGCTTGAATCAACTCGGTTCGAAGCTGAGTTCGAGCCGAGTCAAGCTGATTTTTTGAGCTCGAAAATGAGTTCGAGCCGAGTTCGAGTTAGCCCTAGCTCGACTTGACTTAGATCAAATCCAGCTTGAATCGAACCAATTCGGTGACTTGGTTACTTTGCTATTGATGTTGCTCACTAAGTGTTTGTGGCTTGTGGTAAGGAAGGTATGTACATGAAACAAATATCTTTTTTTTTTTTTTTTTTTTTTTTTTTTTTTTTTTTCTTGGTTTTTATGTTGCTTAGAAGGTGTTTGATAAAATACTTGTAAAACCATTACTTCTGCTTTACAAACAGTGGAATTTTGAAGGTGCAGTCCAGGTGTTTGTGGAAATGTTGCAATAGCCAACTCGGCTTGAACTGGCCCGAGCTGCTGACCGAACTGAGCCAATAGGCCAGTCAGGCTCGAGGACCGAGTTGAGCCGAATTCAAGCTGAGGTCAGCTAGTGGCCGAGTCGAGTCGAGCTGAGGCCAGCTTGACTCGGTTCGACTCGATGTACACCCCTAATTGGAGTGACAATTGACCAAGAAACAACCATAAAGTTAAAGAAAACTACCCACGTGCCCCTGTAAAAAATCACACATAACTTTCCAAAAAAATTGAATTTTTAGTGTCTTTGGATTTGTTTTGATACCTTGGCATGATAGGATTCTCAACAGTGGCCATACACATGACAAAAATTCAAAATTAAAATGGCTAAATTGTGGAACCATGGTGGCTAAGTCAGTCTCGAAATCAACTGGTTTGAGCAGTCTTATCGTCTCCTGATTCTTGGACAGATTTGTTGAAACAAGATCATTGGCTGTTTTCAATTTCAACTATCTAATCAATGTCCATTACTGATGTAAAAATCTGGTTCACCTTGACCGAGCTGCTAAACCAGCTGAGCACCTTCACAAGAAGGAGATAAAAGAGACCCTGACTAATACATGAGATCCTCCGATGCCAAAGTTAGGCCAGGAATCTGGGTCTAAGTAGTGTAGATAGGTTTCGAGTGAAAGATTTTGCGTACCTGTTCAATGGTTGAGATGCCTATTTATAATGATCAACAGAATATGGGGGTCCGTTAATCTAGGCACGATCTTAGCCATTAGCCGAGGCGCGGGCGGAGTTGTTGTCGGTTATCCAATGATTGTGCATAAAGCAGTTAATACCATCGTGCATTACTAGAGTGGGCTCGACTTTGCTGGTAGGATTCTCTTAATCGAACAAAGACGATCCGAGCCGAGCTTACCTGAGCCGGCCCGAGCTTTGTCAAATCGGCTGAGGACAGTTTTAGGCTAGGGTCGTCATAACGTGACTTGGTCACATAGCCGATGGTTCGAACTGATCCATCTAAGCCTATCTCAACCCAAGTTATGGCTCGGACCTGACTTATTTGCTGGCTCTGGCTATTCTTTGACAGTCATTTGGTCGAATCAGATCACTTAGTTCTCGGCAAGTGTGTGCGTTTGGTAGTATGAGATCTCATTATGTCGAGGACTATGTTTGTGAGCTTCATGCTAGCTTATTTCAGTAAAACGTCTTCAGACTGATCATTTGTCTGGTTGAGCCGACTTTGAAGGTGGTCGGATCATATTTCCCCATAACATCTATAAATCCATGTTTAGATGATTTATTTTAATAACTCATTTAACATGCAGAGAGAATTTTTTTTTTGGTTAGTTTGTTAGTACACCCCACTGTCGGTTCACACTTCACTGTTAGCCACCACCACTAGGGAATCGATATCATGACCTGAGTGTTGAAACGAGGCATCTTTCACCCAGTCTACCACTTGAGCGAGAAAAACTTAGATATTGTGTTAATACGATAGATTGGTACGTAAATTCAAATTAAACTAATCGAATTATGGTT
>JAJHSJ010000002.1:107945829-108006907 GCA_021015155.1 Magnolia officinalis
GAAAGAAAACTCCCTTTCAACGTTACGTCTCTTTTCATGCATGAAAACTCAGATTTTTTAAGCTTTAAGCATTTTCAAAAGCTCTCTTTGCGAGGACGTTCACATCGCCACCGTACACGTGGCATTGTGTACCCAAATCAAGTCCGTTAAAATGGTGGGCAGGATTGTGGATGGGACATGACTTAAGTCTTGTACTTAAAAGACTATTCTGGCTGTCGATTAGTCGAAACCAAACGGACGGTTAATCTGAAACCGGTTAACGGTCCATGATCTAACAAGAGATTATGATAATCAAATATTTAATTTTGAGGCTATGTATCTGTAAGTTGATATGGACGGTTGAATGTCAGGCACATGCAAGCACGTGTTCTGTGGGTACATACATGAGTATGGACGGTTTACAGTCGCCAAGAGTGTCAATGTCTTTCTCATCGTATTTTACAACCGAGGCAATGTAAGAAAGGAACTTTGCAGGGTTTGGAAGAAATAGTCTAGAGAGTATGGTGGATTGTATATGCAATTATCCACTCTACATATGGCATACATTTCTTTCAATCGGGACCTAACATCTTCTGCAAGTGGGTCATCTAGCCTCAAATAGCACTTAATTACTTGTTTCGAACTTTGATAATGTCCACAGAATTTGGATCACTGAATTCCTTTGTTTTATCCGTCCACTAAACTAAATTGGTGTAGAGATTCATTTACTCTCTTTAATTTTTGGACTACGTATCATTCACGATGGGACCCACAATTTGGACGATTTGGATTTTCGATATCGTGTGTCACGCAAGCATTGAATGAATGTATGAGCATGACCCAATTTTCCACTAAAATATTGTCGAAAGTATTATAGAACTATTCATAGAATTTGAATATTTTGAAAACTTAGGACAGTTTCCTAACATAATTAATGCAATACGAGTAGCTTAGCACAGAACTTTGAACCGCTGGACTCCTATTTAGTTTGCCACAACTTAAAAAAGGATACCGACTCTCCATCCGTACACTTGGCATACTTGTTCAGAAATCCAGACCGTCCAAATAGCTGAACCAACTATGGATGGAGCATGACCTAAAAATTACAATGAGAGTATGATATTAACCACTCGTTATTTCACTTTTAATACTTCATTTGAAAGACACTAATTGGGTGATTGGTTAATTATTGGTGTGATTATATATATATATATACACGCTCCATGGACAATGGAACCCACAATTTGGGTGGTCTGGATGGCTGCATATGATTGCTCAGATGCGAGGAAGAAGGGCATTGCCGTCTCTTAAAACTGTGCAAAACTAACAAAGGAAACTGTTCTAGTTTGAATTTTGAAAGGTGTGCTATGGCTAATGAGGATTAAATACCTGTTTAATTCAAATGACATTTATATCCCTCTTTCCACTCCTAATCCTCGCATTAAATAATAATAAAAAAAAGAAGAAATCAAAATCCCTAGACGGGAAGAGAAATTTGTGCTTGACCATCTTGAAATCAGCTCCATCATTTCCTATAGAAAAATAAATGCAGTTAAAATTTCAAAATGCTGGAAATCGACTGGTAGGATGATCTAAACGGTTGTTTCCTGTGGGACCCACCGTGGATGAGATTTGGACGGTCTGGATTGACGTACAACTACATCATGTGTTCGTTTGAAGAGTTAGCACCAACATGGAGTCTAGAGACCATTAATTCATTTATCTTTTCGTGTAACGATGCAGTACTGGTGAAAGATCTATCGACTAAAAATGGAAAACATTACATTTGTGGAAGTGTCCCTGAGTGGGCCAGATGTTGTGATTGGTCGACATCAAGATTTTCATTTTATTGTTTAAAAGCCTTTGAGATTGAGACATGTGGGAAGAAAGCAACTCAGCAGTAAATGCTTGTTTTTGGGTAGGAGTGGCAATTGCCGGACCTCGATTCTCTAGATGGGGTCCACGTCCACCTGGATTTATGCTCTGATGATCTGAAACATCCATCTGGCGGGCACCTTTGTAGATGGACAATGGTCCAAAAATTAAAAAGATTGACAGCTTGGTCATTAATTTCATTTGAATGTGGACCATTTACTATTTTTGTCATCGATCATCCATCTCAATGCTACGTATCAGGTGGTCATGATCAAGTCGGCCTAGTTTTTGGACGATTGGCATCCACGGCAGTGCCTTTTGAATTAATGGTTCTGATGATCTGAACATGGAGCATAAGTGGGATTCATACGTAGACATATACAATGATCGCCGTTAGTTGATATGACACTGTTCTAGCTGTCAGATTTTAATTACTAGGGGACACAGGGTTCTTTGATCCAGACCGTTGATGTCATTGTATCCATTCTCAATAGTCCATGCACAAAAGCTTTCCTGATGGAAAATGCTAATCCGTCAATAGATGTCTAACATATAAATATTTTAGAAAGCAAATCGCCACAAGCGTTCATTTGCAACCAAGTGAGATGATATGTTAGGGGGCCATCTCTCTACATTACATGTGGCTGGGTCATCCCTCAATCTGAACCGTCCAACTACTGGGCCTCATTATGTATAGACGCTTTTTGCAAAATCAACTTATCACAGGACCATCGTATCAATGGCTTCAACGAGTCAAACATGGACCACCCCACGGTCAGAAACCGGTAACCCAAACAGGGCCGTACAAATGCTATCCGATGCACTGTAGAATACTTTTCAAAGATCCACTCTACAATGCACCAAACATCCTATATATTGAAAGAACCTAACCGTATGATAGTGGCCTTTCTACCACAACCGTATATATGTTGACCAGCTATTAAAGAGTTAGTTTCCTTTGAATCCAGGAGATTTTGGTACATTGATATGCAATCTACAATGGGGCCCACAGTACGACTGCTTTGTTCACTTATCCATGCTCCCAGTTACACCCCTTATACAAGTTTTTACAATAGGTGGGCCCCACCATTGTATCACACCTCTCTAGAGTGTGAACAGAGACCCTCTAATCTTGAAGAAGCGCACTCTAGCAGTCGACCTACTTATTTTATCTGAAACTGTGTTTAGTGGTAAAGTAACCAACCCCACACGTACGGAAATTCTTCACATGCAGCGTTGTGTGGAAACTCAAACGTACAATGCTGTCATTTGTTTATAAACATCCGGGCCGTGCAAATTGAGGGACGTATCCCAAAGATCACTGCTTCCGAAATCCAGAACGGGCCTTTTATCAGGCGAGATACACGGTTAGAATCAATGGACAGCCAATGGTTTGATTCAATGCATGTGTGTGGCCCAGCTAATGAATGGACTGTTCTAATTTTTGCTTCATTTGATCTTGGGGTTATGAAACATTACTTTCACGGCTCAGATCCTACACCTAAGTACATATCAGGAGAGAATAGAAACATTGTATGTTATGGTTCTGGTCCAACCTTGCATGTTGGACATTTCTCAAAGCGAAACCGTATAGATAGCCAAGTCAACGATTCCTAAAAGCTTTGCCGCTCGGTCCGCTCCTTAATTATTTTATTTAAATACCATCTTGTGGTCCACCTAAAAATTAAAATCCTGGTTTTGATAGGGTGCGGTTGCCCCTACCAAAGTAGAGCAGGTAGGCTATTTCTTCACCCTGGGAGTGCATCTCAATTGATGATCTGAACCGTTCATGTTCTACTAGATTCTATGCTACCCAGGCCATCGTAAATATTTGTCGAACGGGTGATTATATATATAATGAGACGAATGATTAATGGATCATATTCAAATCCAAGTCAGGATCAACAACGGAGCATGATTATATGAACATAACTTCTTCCATACAGACGCAATGAAAACGTACGTGAATGGATCAGATGAATCTAAGGATACATTCAAGGGCAGAGACTGGCCACCATACGATACTGTGATAGGGTTCACCATACCTTATCAAAACACCCAAATATCCTGCTCATGGAACATATGTAAACGTCCAGGTCCAGCGATCCAACGTAGATCGTTAACTTATTACAGTCTTTAGTTTATTACCCATCCAGTGGGGTCCACAATATAGACGGTTCACATAATTAACTGATATTGCTGCGGCGGCAATGCACATTTTAATTGCATTTTGATTTCTGAAGAATAGAATAGTGCATGGTTTGGAAATGCAGAACATTTCGTTTACCCTACCACCCATTGATGGACCATGTGCATGTGTGGCCCATTTACTGACTGGATCAACCTGATATTTTCAATCCTGGCATGTCAACCAGAAGCCCCATCTAATAGACGGCTCCAATCAATCTCATGCATACACCACTTTGCAAGTGTTATCCATTTCAGCTATCCCATTTTAACTCTGCTGATAGTGAACAATGAAAAAGATCAGATTGAATACTCAACCTCTTGATTATTAAAGGCTATAAAGAAATGGTCAACATCAAAATGTTGAATGATCAAGGGATTAAAATATCCCAATGGAAGTTTTTATTTTTATTCATTTTTGGCCATCCCCCAAACCATGATAAGCCCACCGTGTAAACGGTTTGGATCATCGAAAGACAACCCAAAAGCAAAAGGCTAACCGTAGAGCAATATTTCTGGGTGTTATCCCAGCAAACCCTGTTTGAATTTGTTTTAATTTACAAGGAGAGATTATGAGGAAAATAACTAGAAATTAATCCACTCAGCGCCATCAATGAGACTAAGGGAAATGAATGGCTTGGCCTCCTCATCAGTGAGTTCTCTGGACCATGAAACTCTTCCTGCGTAGCTTGCTCCTGGTCCTGTGCATTTGTACTGACCATAGAATACAGTCCTACAATCACATGGATTCTATGTGTAAATACAACATCACATTAGCAATTTAATTATAAGGTGGGTTATTTGTGATGGGGAGGTCTCACCATTATCTACTTGTAAATGCAACTGGTTGGAGTGTGGGGCCCACCGGTCTAACATGATTGAGCTATAAAGGAAATGGAATGACCCCAAAAATCATGCTTATCCAACTATCAAGTTGACTACCATGTGGATTTTAAAGTTCTTGAATGGTTGTTTAATGTTTTATATCATGTAGTCCACAAGATGATTTGATCTGAATGATTTTTGGGCCATCCTATTTTATTTTCATAGTGTGACAAACCTATTGGATGAATTGGATGACATACATACACCACGATGGGCTTTACACAGAACTAGTTTCATTTTTTTTTCATCTACTCTAGTGTGTGAGAACTTTCCATTGCAGGTGATTTTTAGTTCAGGCAGGTCGGGCTCATAAGATATGGTACAGTCTGGAGATACATAGGATTCGTACAATTGAGACAATGGTTTGTCGATCCAGACCGTTGATCCACCTGCAATGGAGATAGGATTGCATGAAATCTCCTCAACTGGAAATTCTAGGCCTTTGATTGTTAAGAGTACGTTTTTCTTATCTAACTATTTGTTGGCCAATGATTAAACAGTAAAGAAATCAAATTCCACGAAATTTCCATGGAATCTCTCATCCACTGTGTGAACTATGGGATCGATGGTTTGGATCACCAAACCATGGTTCCAAATAGAAGTAGTGACTCATGGTAGCAAAACGTGAGTAATACATGTTTGCCAATGATCATGAGCTTTGATGATAGAATCGGGGCCCCACCTCAAAGATACCTTGTGGGACCACGTTCCCACCATTGGATGGGTATTGTGCACCTTAGAACGTACCATATATGATAAATGGGATTGGTGCACTCATAAAGTGAGCTACACAAGCGCACATTTGAACCATTGGACTTTTTTTAACCGTCCATTTTTTTATAGTATTCCTGATCAACTGGCCCATTTTACTTTTTTGCTATCTTAATCGTGTACATCGGATTTCACCGCCTATGATACTCGAACCCTTGACCGGGTGTTAAAACTCCTGAGAGTCTACCATCCGAGAAAGATGAAGGATCCGGTATCGTGTACACCGCTTGATGAATAGCTGGGACCTCTAATTCATGTGCCATCCATCAAGCGATAATCAAGGCCTTTCACCTATACAATCTCACCGTAGATTGGCTAATGAAAAGAGATTTTACTCATGGCTCCCTATCCATCAAAACGTTGAGTTAGAAACGACAGTCCAAATAATCAATGTCTAACTCTACTTGATATGGACAGTGAGGATGCCTGATCCACACTTTCTTCTCTACATAGCAATATAGGACCTTCTAGATGAACGGCTCAGATCATCACCTGGTGTGGTAGAAGTTCGGATCATGATAATAAATTTCACATTCACGTGCATCAATCGGGTCCATCCATATGGTGGGCTCTCTCGCGGATGGCATATGCTTCAAAGCTACACCTACTCCGCATATCCACCACTATCTTTCAATTTCCCTTGCTAAATATTTGATAGTTTCCCCATTTCATTTCCTACAGTTTCTTTGAGATGAAATGATCAAGATGGATAGGATCATTCAATTCATGTCCATTTCCTAACATTTTCCATCCACAGTAGGAATAACCGGATGGACGGATTAGATTGATGCATCATCCTGCCATGTGTATTGTGGAGAGATTGGTATATTTTGGGCGCAGATTGGGTACTGTGTCAAGAGCTTGTGGGTCCACCATGATGTATACTTTTTTTTTTTTTTTTTTTTTTTTTTTTTTTTTTTTTTTTTTTTTTTTAAATCCGCGCCCACCATCCATTTGACGGATCATTTTAGGCTATGAGCCCAAAAATGAGATAGATTGAAGGTGAACGTGGACCACCCCACAGGAAACAGTGGTATTTGAAAATTTATTGGGTACCAAAGAAGTTTTGGATCAAGCTAATATTTATATATTTCCTTTCATACATGTTCACGTGACCTTGTGAACAGGTTGGATGACAAATAAACATCACGTATGGCCTTATGAAGTTTTCAATGGTAGGAGTTCATCTCCACTTCTTCTTCTTGTGCAGTTCACTTCAGCCTTCAATCTGCCTACTTTAGGGTCTTTTACATTAAAAGATCTTTAAAAATAGATGGACGGGGTGGATAAAATACATACATCATGGTAGCCCCACACAAAGCTCCTGACATGTCCGTCCATCTCAAGCTGGGTCGCGGTGGGGTTAGTACCCAAACTGCGCCCGTATATTTGATGCCGTTTCTCCCAGCTTTCCATATAATCTACCAAATAAAGTACGTCCTTCTCTTTTTCTTGGACGGTCGATTGTCGGCATCAAAGTTATATTCAACGAACCAGCTTTTATGAAGTGGCTGACAGAATGACGCCCATCTTTTAGAAAAATGACCAAAAAGAGGCCATGGCGAGAGACTGTTCAAAAATGGCTATTTACGTCATTTGTCATAACTTAGAAAGATTCCCTGCAATTGATCTTCTGCCAAAAGGACTCGAGGGCAAGCAAAAGTTCGTACTTTTTCAAGCCTCGGGTTTCATGAATTTACATATATGCCCCCAACCCCAATGCTCGGTGGGCACATACATGGTCTAGACCGTTTAAGTTGTGGGTTCCATAGTGGATGGAGCATTGACCAAATATCAAATTTACCGAATAAGGCTGAATATCCCATTGATGGCCATCAAATGAACGGTTAGGCTGAATAACCCATTGATGGCCATCCAAATTCACAAGAAAATAAATGTTTTGTCCAGTTCTATACTTTGGATTTTAAGGACATGCTCAGAACACTGGGGATTCATGATTTGGATGGTCCGATTGTCATATGTCTATGCAGAGGAGATGAATCTGCACAATTTCTTTAGTGGCGGTGAACTTCATTGTTGTTGGGTCCTTCATGATTTGGATGGTCCAGATTGTCATATGTCTATGTAGACTCTCAGGAGTTTCAACACCTAGTCGAGGGATCGAGAACCCATAGGTGGTGAAATCCCACTAAGGGGTGAGTGTGTGCGCGCGTGTGTAAAACAGGTGTTGCCTAGTAGGCCACCCCACTTGCAACTAACAAACTCAGCCAAGACTCTTTCCACGCACGAGAACTGCCACCCCTAACAAACATGATGGATTATGAACGGTCCAGATCTCTTAGACGCTATTTACTACTGTGAAAATGGGCTGGGTCGGAATCAGGCTTAAAGTAGTTGAAATCCCGCTCGGCCCAGCCCAGTTTACTAGTAAACTTCCTGGCCTAGTAAGACAGACCTAGGACCAGGCCCAGGACTTGTCCTGGCCCAGAAATTTTCTTTTCCAGCATCCTCGAATATGCAAACACGCAGCAGCACGCGTGTATGCACAAACAATTCAAGAGAAAAGGACAAAAGGGTAGGACTGGACACGTTTGGAAACTCGCCTGCAACTACTCCAATGGGAAGAATCTATGTTCCTCCACGTTGGGTCCTTTAGCTTTCTACAATTGGTGGGCCCTTAGATTTGTCATATCTAAAGTGGCCCATCTAAATGGAATAATCCTAATCTTATACGGTCAAGGAATAAAGCAATACAACACACCCAAGTGGAAAAAACTGAAGATCCAACGCTAGGATCTTCCCAGATGGGATATTTCTATGGCATAGCCCACTATAAGGCCTATCATATTGAACTGTCTGGACCAGTGAACCATGGGTCGCACTTGTTGTGTGCAATACTCAAAAGAAGAGCCCAATAGGAGCCACTTTGCTGTAAGTAGCCTGTGCAACTAAAAGCTACATGGGATTACTATTGTGCCGGCTCATGTTAAGACGTAAACCTAAAAATAAAGTAGATCCAAAGCTCAAGTGAGCCACACCACAGAGAAAAGTACAACAGAGATGCCCCGTTGTAACCTTCTCAGTGGCCCACCAAAGTTTGGGATCAGCCCAATACTTGTTTTCCCCTAGTCCTGGTAGGACTTTCCTTATGAAAGGATTGTACTGCTGCATATAAACATCATCATGTAATGCCTCATGAAGATTTCGGGTGTTCCCAGACATGAGCTGACTCAAATAATAGAATGAGTGGATGTCACACAGACGTTATGGTGGCCCCACAGAACCTTTCGTTTAGCTCATCTATCTATCAATATGGGTGTGAATATGATTAAAAGAGAAGAAGAAGAGAAAAAAACAGGGAAGGAAGCTTACATTTCTCGGTTGGGGTCACCCCAGTTGTACCAGCCAGTAGGGATGATGATGTTGTCCATGTAGGTGTATGCAAACACAACCCTAGAAAAGGTTCCCCAAGCCCTTCCTAAGTATAGTGCTCCTGACCCTGTCACCTTGCACTTCACAAATGAGAACCCTGTTTCCTCCAGAAGGCTGTTCCTGTTTTGGGCTGTGAGGGCCCATAGTTCTCTGCTATTGCATGCACATGACATCCCTACTCCCACCAACAAAACATACATCATGCCTCATGTTATGTGTTCTCACAAACAATGCCCATCCTTTATTTATTTATTTTTTATTTTTAAATTTTTTTTAAAGTGTTTACATGAACCTAATCTGGGTGCAGAGGACCATCAATTCAGATTTCCCCATCGATGGGCCATTTTCTTTTGGATGAATCTAACCGTCCGATTAGTTGGCTCTTTTCCAGTCTTCAAGTGGGTCATGCATGTACATGAATATGAGCCATTATAATTCATTTTAACTGTCCATTTTTTTCAGAGCTCATGTTGCACACATTATTATTAGACTAGAGTTGATTCACCCACCCAATGAACAGTCCAGATTCTGCACATGTGCAGGGTGACTGCTTTGGGCATTTTAAGATGGCAATCACTTGTCCAAAAGCCAGTCTTGATTAGAACGGTTAGAAGCATCTATTCATCACAACCGTTAGATTATGACCCATCCAATAGGTAGTACATCCATTTGGCAGACACGAAATAATTGGATGGTGAGGATGGTTTTAAGTTGAATTTTGGATGTGTTAGAATCTAACCTCATACAAGGAGAGAGCATTGCCAAAAATGAAATCAACAGAGCCTTCAATGTAGCAATCTTTGTAATAGTGCCTTCCAAGATGATCATACAGCGTATCCTGCGCACCCAAGAACTTACACCCTAGAAATGCTGCTGTATCTCCTGATATTCTAAATGCAACTGCTTGCTTCCCTGTAGCTCCTGGTTTTGGAACTGGTGTTGTATTCTACAAAAACATAAATAAAATATACAGTATTAAAATAAATAAATAAAATGGAAATTGAGTTTCACTTCTATATTCAAGCACCATAGTTTTGCATGTTGCAGCAGCTACTCCCTTCACATGGCCCACTTTTGTTAGATCCAAGCATCGCCATTTAGATTCCTTTGTTTTCTCAAAAAAGAGGATAATCTATCAGCAGGTGGGCCACAAGTGTAAAGTTACAATAGAATTAAAGAGAAGAACTGCACCGTCCACATTCAATGGACACATGTGGCCCACCTGATGTTCGTATTAACTTAATTTAGATGAGGAATCTAAGAATGGGGCCCACATACCCAAAAGTGAATGGTTAGATATGGTTCCACATGTAAGAGTTTGGTTCCTGCCACAATATTCTTGGAATCATTCTCCAAGAAAAACCCAAAAAGAAAATTGAAAAAATAATAACATGAGAAATAAATAACAACAAAAACAATAATAAAGGATGTGGATTTACCAAACCCATGTAATAAAAAAATGTCTTAAGGAATGTTAATTTGATTGGGAAATTCATACCCTATGGGTCAAAAAGAAAATAGAGAGATTCTCTTATCTGGCCATGTGCCACACGCATGCCAACACAACATACGTGCAGGGCATCTGAATCATACATCAAGTGGGCCTCACTATGTAGATGATACAGCCGAAAAGTTAGGGGGATCAAGGCCACACATATAAAAAAAACCAACGTACATGTGTGGCCTGTCTAATGCTTGGATCAGCCCATCTCTTTGGCACGGTGTGTCCAACCCAATGCACGGCTCAGATGACTCACCAACATGTGAATTTGGGCTTAGCAAATCTCTAGAAATTACAGCACACATAATAGAAAAAAAAGGGGGGAGAAAAGAATCATCAGAAACGTTAAGCTGACTGAGAACAGCACATGGGTGTCAAAAGAACAGAGAAAGGGTTAAAAAGGCCAAACAAAATAGCTATTCTATCTCTTTGACAAGGAGAAAATGACATGTTGGGTTTGAAGCCTTGAACATGAAAGCATCTTCAAATGTACTAATAAAATATCAAATGAGGTGTAGAAGAACTTGATTGAATCCCTACACAAGTTTACCTTGAAAGTGATATTCTTGGCAATGAAATAAGGAGAATTCACAGCAAATGTTGCAGAATTGTAGGTTCCAATAGGCTGGCCTTTGGGTCCTAGTGTTTGAGCTGTGTCGCCCCATTGAACTATTGTTTTGTCTGCTCCTGCCCCTTGTATGGTTATGAAAGCTTTGAATGTGGGGATGGTCACCTTCTCCCTGAAAAAATTTCAGATTTTCATATCAAATCAATCAGCATTTTACTGTTTAAAGCTAATTACATTTTGAATGGTAAAAATCAAAGCCCATGATTCTCAATTCAATGGTAAATAGAGAAGGTGACTTTTCTGCAGGATTCCAGAATAAAATTATATCTCATTTGATTCATGTAGTCTAAGAAGTGAACCCAACGGCTATTTGGGGAATATCAAATCCAATTGCAATTAGAATTAGGAATTCCCAAATGCGCCTTCAAGGGAAGCATACAAACTACTCCACAAGAGAGTCTTTAATCTGGGTAGACTCCAACAGAATCGAATTCAAAATATATAAAGAGAAACCACCCTCTCAGGGAAATCCCACTGTTTAGAATCAGAGCCAATTTCCATCCACTGATTCCAAAACCATGAAAACAGAATTATACCAAAAACCGATCTCTCCCGCGAGAAATCAGTAGTTCCAACCAAACCCAATTCCCAAAACAATGAAACAAGTGAAAAAAAAAAAAAAAAAAAAAAAAAAACAAAATTTGAATATTTTCACAGAAAATGTAGAATCCCAAACTCACTTATAAACCCCCGCGTGAACCTTAATCACAACTCTAATTACGTTAATGAAAGGCAGCGAATCGACAGCAGCCTGAATTGAAGTAAAGTCCCCGGATGAAGGGTTCTTGTCGACAGTCATGGTGTAGGAAGGGAAGAGCTTGTTCATAGCTGTGGAGAAGAGGGAGTGGCGGAGTCTCCCAACGAATCTGACCCACCTCATGAATTGCTGTTCTGCCAATTGGGTGTGTGTCTGATTGGGTGGAAAACCCTTCGCCAAAGGTTTATTGGGCCGGATTCTTTTGGTGTGGACAATGCCTGTCCAGAATGTAGTAGAAGAAGGAATATAATGCAAGAAGCATGTAGAAAATTCGACATGGAGAGAGAGAGAGAGAGAGAGAGAGAGAGAGAGAGAGAGAGAGAGAGAGAGAGCAAAGAATGAGAGTTCATGTGAAGTAGAAGTGAATTTTTATATCTGTTTCGTCTCTGTTTCTTCTTTTGGTGAGAAAAAGAATTTGGAGAGAGAGAGAGAGATCACGGGTCTACTGCTGACATTGAACGAAAGGGAAGAAGAGGTTCACAAGCTTGAAATCTGAACCACAGACAGAGCCACGTTTCTGTGGCCGTTTGATTGAATATTTGTTTTTACATACCATTTGAATATGTGCGTTTTTTTTTTTTTTTTTTCTTTTTCGCTTTTGCTGTTGTTGTCTTCTTTGTGGATACCCGTGAGTGTCTCCTTCCATCTTTCAAGCTCTTCTTCGCCTCAGAATATATTCTACTCCTGCTTTCCTTTCTGCTACACCTACCACACTATCTGCTCAGCTCCCCACCATTTCCCATCGGGGCGTGTGGCCCCCTTTTGGGGTCCCCGCCCCACCGTTCACTGATGGGGCATTGATGGGGCATTGGTGGATGGATGGTTGAAATTGAAATACTGGCTGGTGGTCCTTGCGCAGTGGGAGAACAGGAAGCTTTGTAGGTTATGCTTGAACCGGCAACACGATGTGTGGACCCACTGTGATGTTTGCATCACGGGTGCCGATTGGGTACTACCCCCGCCATGACCTAGCTAGAGACGGACGGTCCTGTCAGGGGCTCTGTGGGACCACCATGGTATATGTATTTTATCAAGGCCGTCCATCCATTTTGAAAGATCATTTTAGGGCGAAGCAGATCGGAGGCTCAAGTGGACCACACCAAAGGAAGCAGTGGTGACAATAACCTCCACCATTGAAACCTTGCTAGGGCCCACCGTGATGTTTAGTTTCCATCCAACCTGTTCATAAGGTCACATACACCTGGACGAAGGGAAAACATAAATATCAACTTGATCCAAAAAACTTGTGGCCCCAAGAGGTTTTCAGCTGTAGGCATTCAATCCCCACTGTTTGTTTACTGTGGTGTGGTTCACTGGAGCTTTTGATCTGCCTCATTTTTGGGCTCATGCCCTGAAATGATATTTCAAAATGGATGTACGGTTTGAATAAAACACATATATCACGGTGGGCCCACAGAGCCCCTTACAGGACCGTCCATCTCTAGCTAGGTCCTGGTGGGGCCACCTAAATTTTGGGAAGGATGAGATTTATCCCAGTGGCTTGCATCTTTTGAATGGATTGGATGACATCTGCAGAACAGGAGCTATTCAGTGTGAAAGGTTTTTGACGGTGGGCATCCCCAGCCCAACTGTTCCCTCCATACAAGGGGGCGCATGTAATGGACGGATGGGATGTCATTGATAGATATCTGATGGGGGCCACTTCGCAATGTCGTGGGTCCAGCCTCAGGGAAAAATCTCCAATGATTGGATGGATTCTATCAAGGGCCTGTTTGGGAGCGTGGATTTTGGAACCCCCTTGATTCGGAACCCGAGGATTTGAAATCCTCCCGTGTTTGGCATTGAGTATGAATCAACTTTAATCCAAGAGTAGCTATGCATGGTATATTTTGAGGGGTTTGAATTTAATTATTAAATCAATTTTAAATCCAAACAACTTTGGATTTTAAATATGATTGGTATATTTATAAGGGTTTGAATTTAATTATTAAATTTCAAGTCTTGGATGAGCCATAAGCACAAGATCATGTTTGAGTGACTAACCAACAATTTTTAATTATTGATTTACATGGATAGTGTTTGGATGGTACTGATTTACATGGGCAATGTTTGGACGGTGCTGATCATCATTAGTGGGCCATGTGCCCAATAGAATGATAATATACTAACACACATGTTATACCTGCAACTACTAAAATGATTTTAGGTGTAATCCAAGTTTTCACCTTGGATTAGAAATCCCCGGTTCCTTTATGCGGCCAAACAACGGGGAATTTGAAACCCGCACCTGATCCCTAGATCCCCTCGAATCCACGGTGCCAAATGGCCGGTGGGATGGGATTCATCTTGTCCTGTGCCAATTCCACTCCATGTTTGGGAAGAATGGAAAAGCTTGGAATTACATTAAATGGAATTGCATTGGTCCGTGCCAATTTCACTCAATGTTAGCAAGTTGGGTAGGTCTTACCAAGATGTGTGGGATATATCGACACCGTCCACCCATTTATCGAGATTATTTTAGAGCATGGGCCAAAAAAATCAAGTAAATCTAAAGCTCAAGTGGACCCTACTATAGAAAACAATGGGGATTGAATACTTACCGTTGAAAACTTCTTTGGGGCCACATAAGCTTTGGATCTACTTCATTTTTAGGCCCATGCGATGTAGATATAACACATGCGTGTTATTCTCAATAATTTTAAATGATGGTGGGTATATCCATCCAATGTACCACCGTATTATCAACAAAGCATGAAGTTAATCTTATCACATGTCAACGGGAGACAATCCCTGCCACGAGTAACAATTATGTTTTTTGAATCCCATCCCACCTAATCCCTTCTAAGCCAACCGCCCAAACAGGCCCTGAGTGTGAATGGTTTTTAACGGTGGGCATCTCCAGCTCAACTGTTCAAGGGGGTGCACGCGATGAACGGATGGAATGTCATTCACACACATCTGGTGGGCCCTCGCGTCAATGTAGTTGGACCGGCTTTATGGGAAAATGCCGCATGATTGGATGGAAGTGGGTGTCCACTATATGAATGATGGCCTGCCTGTACAAAATGTTGGTCTTTGGAGAGACGTATCTCTCTCTCTCTCTCTTCATGTACTATCAGGCAAGGACGCACATGGTTTGGGGTAAACTAGACTATTGATTTGAAGGCCTACCATTAGTGGCATGAAGAAATAGAGTGAACGTCCATCTAGAACTGAACAAGTCCATAGATAGGCGTTCATCCTCATTATTTCCCTCTCTTGTGATATATGTGATCGGTACATATATGTAGAGCTGGCCATCGGACCGAGTCGGATCAGATTTGGCCCAACTCGATTCTATTCCAAAGCTATCCGTGTGGATCCGAATCCGATCAGATCTAAGGCCAGATCCGAGACATCTGACCCGAACAGATGTGATATATGGTTAGGCTGACCCGAACCCACTTCGACTCGGCTAGAGAAATCGGGTTAGATCGGGTTGGGCATTATTCGAATGGTTTTTTTTTTTTTAATTATATAACGGCGACAATATTATCCTCACTGCTATTTTTGGTGTGGTCCATTTAAGGTATAGATATGATTCAATTTTTATTTTTATTTTTGAAATCATCTAAAATAATAATGAAAATAGATAAACGGTATAGATATAATATATACATCATTATGAGGGCCATATAACTGTGATCGCATTTAAGCCATTCGTACAACTCCGTGCTCGAGGCGCGTCTCCCCTCGCGACACGTATCTACGCCTTACCTGCCCGCTTGCCAGGCACCTGTGTTGTCCCGTCGGGCTACTGAAGTAACATCACCAGGTTCTGTGAGCCTCACTACGCTGTTTGTGTTATATCCACACCGTCCATCCATTTTGAAATATCATTTTAGCGCATGAGCTAAAGAATGATGTAGAGAAAAAGCTGTAGTGGACCCCACCACAGAAAATAGTAGGGAGAGTGATTCCCACCGTTGAAACTATCCTAAGGCCCACCGTAATGTTTATTTGTAATCCAACCCGTTTAAAAGTTGAAAAAGGCAAAAATAAGGGAAAACACAAATATCAGGTTGATCTATAACTTTTGCCGCCTTTAGAAGTTTTTAATGGTGGGCGTAACTATCCCCACTGCTTTCTGTGCTGGGGTCCACTGGAGCTTTAGATTTAATTCATTCTTTGCATATTGCATTGAAATGATCTCTCCAAATGGATGGAAGGTGTGGATACAAAACATACATCATGGTGGGGCCCACGGAACTTGGCTTCGTCACTTTAATAAATAGTCTCGCAGTCCACCTATCTTGACGTGCATAGCATGTAATACAACTGTTGCCCGCCCGTTGACGTGCCGTGCAAGTAACCCATAGGCGAGTGAACTTTGTTGGAGCCCGCCGTGAATGCATGTGGTGTATCCACGCCGTCCATTCGTTTTTTCAGATTATTTTAGCTGTTGAACTCAAAATTGATGAATATTCAAAACTCAAGTGGACCACACCATAGGAAAAAAGTAAAAGTATTGATTTTTACTTCGGATCTGTTCGGATCGGAACGGTCCGGATTCATTCGGATTGGGTTTTCGGATCGGAACGGTTCGGATTAACCACTATCCGATCTCGATCCGAAAACTAGTCGGACCTAAATGATCCTACCCGATCCTACCTGATCCAGGCCGTCGGTTCGGTTCAGAACGGGTCGGATCGGGTTTGATCGGGTCGGATCCACCGGATCGGGTAAAAAATGCCCACCTCTACATATATGTATGATGCATTTGAAGATTTGCATATATGGACAGGAAAGATTTCTCAATAACAGTAGCTGAAGTGTATTAGATGGTGCTGTGTAACGCTTAAGCGGCCGATGAAATAGCAATCATGTGTGAATAGTTATAGGACAAGTGTCAAGAGGAGAAACAAAAATTAAGTAGTGTTGAACAATTATGGTAACCGTCGGAACGTAAGAATAATCCAGATGGATGGATTAAAACTATAAATAAAAGAAGAATTCAACAAGGAAATGCATCTCATACTAACCTAATCAAACCAAATCTATCTTTCAATTATCCTTCCAATTTACTTGTCAAATTACATTTCCTATTATAATTTTCTACTTTCTCCTGTTTGTCAAATTACATTCTTTAGTATAATCTTTTACTTTTTAGCTTGTTGTTTATATTCCGTAGTGTAATTCGTAGCATTAACCAAATAGTTTGTAATCTTTACCTGTAATTTGAGTCTATGCTCGTGCATTGGATTCAGTTCATCAATCGAAAAATGTGTTTTGCAGATGTTTCTCTCAATCGAGGGTAAGAATCCATTCCTCATTTTCATTTATCTATATTGAAAAGTCCTTTGGTATGGAAGTCAAAAGCGCAACCTAGAGGATGAATCCTACCCTCTGCATATCACTTGATGCGAGTAGAGCTGTACACGAGCATACTATGGCTCGAGTACTCGCTCGACTCAACTTGTACTCGACTCGTGTGATTTTGAGCCGAGTACGAGCGGGTTTATAAGGCTCGTTTAGAAAACGAGTTGAGAAGTACTCGACTCGTACTCGACTCGTGTACCCGGTATATATAACTCGCTAAAAAAAATCCTACTCCGGTCGTTTTCAAAAAGCGCCCTTTCAAAACGAAAACCCCCTTCTTCCCTCCACCTCTCTCTCTCTCTCTCTCTCTCTCTCTCTCTCTCTCTCTCTCTCCCAGCGCCCGTCCGGCCCTCCCTCTTCTTCCCTCTCTCTCTCTCTCTCTCACTCCCCTGTCCGGCGGTGCTAGACCCCGCTGCTCGTCCTTGCGGCCTGTTCGGTGCCCCTGTCCGGTGTCGGAGCTCGTCCCTGCCACTCGTCCGGTGTCGCAGCTAGTCTGCTCGTGTACAGCTCTAGCCGCAGCTCGTTCCTGCCACCGTAGCTCGTCCCTGTCACTCTTCCGGTGCCGCAAAGGGTCCCTGCCACTCGTCCGTCGTCCCTGCCCTGCACGCACATGTGAGTCCCTATACATACTTTCTTTACTTTTTCTTTTTATTATTGTATGCCTAATGCGTTGGTTATTCTGAAAATTTCTTTTTTTCTTTTTTTTTCCAAGTGGAACCCTTGATTTGTGATTCAAATCTGCCAAAGATGGATGGAGAAATTGGCATCAAATATTCAAATCTATCCAATTTTTTGCCATGAGAAGGACCCACAATCTGTCCATTTTGGACAACAAGGATGAAGCCTAAATATGGACCTTAGATGGCCTTAAATCTGTCCAATTTTGGACGGTTAGACGGCCCACAAATTTGTCCAAAATACGGACCTTGGATGGCCTTAAATCTGGCCAATTTTGGACCATTGGACGGTCCAGAAATCTGTCCAAATATGAACCTCTGGACGGTCCAGAAAACTGGCCGAATTTGGACCTTTGGACAGTCCATAAATCTGGACCCTTGAACAACCATATATATGTCCATTAATGAGCCATAAAAATTGTCCAAAATTGAGCCACATGATGACCTTTAAATCTGTCCTAATTAGACTGTAAATAGGGCATAAGAAACTGCCCAAATCAGGACCCTAAACACATATTAGCTATATATGTAATATGTTAGCTATATATGTTAATATAGAAATTATTAGTATATGTTAATATAGAAATTGTTACTATAGAAATATGCTCAGACTCAGACTCGGACTCGAACTCGCCTAAAAAACTCAGACTCTCTACTCGACTCGATTTCTACTCGTATTCGAACTCGAACTCGCCTCGAAAACTCGGACTCGACTCGACTCGTTTTCTACTCGTACTCGGCTCGTACTCGGGCAAGTAGAGTACGAGCAGGGAGTCCATGCTCGTTGGCCGAGTAGAGCCGAGTACGAGCAGAACTCAGGCGTTAAGAGCCGAGTACGAGTAGGGCAATACTCGGCTCGACTCGACTCGTGTACAGCTCTAGATGCGAGTGGCTGAATATGCGACCGATCTCACCGGATGTCGGTCATACACCATGTATTTAACTATCTTGACACTTGTGGTCATTCTTGTTTGGTTTGAATTAAAGTCAGAATTTCAATTTTGGCATGCTTGTGCACATTATGTGCCGAAAACAGTGACCAACAATTGGATGGTTAGGATCTTTTATACCGGACAGATTTTTGCGGCATGGTCCATCCATGATAGGTCCCATCAGATAAACAGTTTGGATCACTAACCATGGGCTCTCCATTTTTACAAACTGAAAACCCAAGGACACATATATCATAGCCATCAAATTGAGACGCCAAGGTTTTGAACAGCAAGTAGGACCCATTGTGCATCCTGCCATGGATGGCACCTCTTTAGGACAATCCAACGGCTGATAAGAGAAATACAGAAAAGGTTGGACAGGATCCACCATACATATGTATGTATTAATGCGAATTACGCAAAGCATCAGAGCATTCATTATAGACGTACAAAAATGTACATGGATAAACACACGCGGTTAAAAGGGGAGAAGTAAATGCTATGATAGCCTCGTGAAGAGACGAGGTTTGCTTTCCAGATACTGTGCCATCCTGGCACCATTGAGACATCTGAGCTGTTCAAAGATGGGGCCCGCGATACAAGAATCTGGTCAGTCCACTCATGGAAGGAGTCACGTGCATCGAATGCTGACGTCGGCATCTATAGTTAAACAGTGCAGTGCAATTTGAGATGGGGTCAACCCGAACCCGATTGACCCGAGTCGGGTCATATTGGGTCGGGTTGTCAAGGTCCTTACGTTGGTGTTCGGGTAAGAGTTGGATTTTGAGTAAATCCAAGTCGCATTAGGTCTGGTTGGAAAGGATCACGTGTATTTGGGTTGGATTGGATTGGGTCAGGTCAAGTACAGTGGAATTCAGGTTGGATTTGGGTTAGCCAGCTAGGTTTGAATTCCGCGTACAGGTTGGGTTCAGGTTGGCCACTTCAGGTTTGCATTCGGGTTTGGTTCTGTTTGTGGGTTGGGCTGGTTGGGTTAGGTTGATCCCCAACCTGACCCAACCAACCCACCCGTGTTGCACTCCTAGAGCTAACTGGCTTTGGTTTTTTTAGTCTGCAGATGAGCCACCTGGAACGGTGGTGCCCACCTTAGGGGCGGTTAAGATGGCCGTACTGTGGCAAGCCTGGCACGTTTTCCACATTTGAAGAAGCAAAACCTTGGGCATAAATTTTCTAATAAAAGTTTAATAAAATGAGACATTTATTTTCACACTCTCTCTAAGAAACCTCAGCCACATTAGAAAAGAGAATTTCTAATGTGTTATATTTGCCTATGCACCGATATGTCACATATGCCACCAACTATTTTCAAATGCCCACGTGTCTAGACACATGTGCCACCAACTATTTTCAAATGCCCACGTCCCTAAGTGCCACCCCCAACACACACACACACACACACACACACACACACACACACACACAATATCCAACATGTGTTATAGTTCATTGAAGCAGGGATGAACATGATGAAGTCGATCGCCATCTTCCTCAAGGATAACTACTTTGAATCCACGTAACTTTTTTGGACTCCTCACATAGACTTCTCGAATCTACAAGGAAAGAAAGCTAAAAAATAGAAATAAATTCGTAAATTGATTGATGAATGAATTAAACGAGTTCACAACCCTTTAATTAGATAGGGATACCAAGTAATGGTAGAGAAATCAGAATCAAACTACAACTAAAACTCTTAAAATTCACAACTTATTATAAATAGTAAACTTACTATTTATAGATAGTCGCAATATCTACTTTGCAAGGTTTTCGACCAAAAATAGTAAGTGTCCTATTTGGCTTCACCGAGATGTTCTCCTAATTATTCTAAGCACTTCTCACATTGGGCTTTGTGCCCAACGATGAAGAGTTATAATCAAACTAAAACTTACTATTTATAGTAAAAATAAAATTAAAATAGGAAAATGATCGTTGATCTGGTGATATTTCAACCTTCTCATTATCGTTTCCCACGGTTCATCTCCAAGCTCCCATTTGCCACCATTCATCTTTACCTGTCCACGTGTCACTACACATCTTTAAGCACCCCACATGTTCCACCATACATCATCAAGCACCTGCATGTGCCAGGTACCAATATTCCAATCAAAAGCTCTGTTTTACCATACCAAACAAAATATTTGAAAATGGGCCCCAATTCTAATGAAAAAACAGGAGAAAAGGTCTGCTAAGTCTAGATCCACTGAAAAGAGAAATCATGCGCAGTACAGTAATCCCAATGCCTGATAATTGCTCTAAAAGTAGCCATTGCATGTGGCCAAGATTAAAGGTTCAAATCATCTTCTTAAACTATTTTTTCAAAACAAAAAGGTCTTGTTGTGCTTACTCAGATATTGTTGTGTACTCCCCAACTTTCATAATTTAACATAGGATACCATCACTGATAGTTGCATCCTTCTCCAGTACATGAAAGACAGTGCATGCCAATAATTCTTTCCAATGTAGAGGTTTCTATCAAAAAGATTTCTGGAGATTTTAATAGAACTCTCAAGTCCCAACTCACCTTTTTAAATGAGGTTTCACAGTACTAGTTGGACGCTCCAACTAGTGCAAGATTGGCTAAATGTCAAGCTTACACAAAATCCCATGCAAAAGATGTCCCAACGACAAATATCAACTAGCATCAAAATCAGTTCCATACATTAATCAGATGGAGCACAGGAAAAAATTACCAACCTCATGAGTGGGTCCGTCTGATTTTTGTGGGGCTCAGATATTATATGCAATCGACAACTTACCATTCATGTGCTAGTTGGACAATAACCTTGTAAGCCAACTTGTCGTGTGAGGCATCATTGAAAATTAGGGGCGATTTTCGTCTGACTCTATATGCATAGCTGGGCTTTTATTTTTTTTCCAAAACATGGCTCTGTGGTAGAGAGTGCGTTTCAACATTGAGGTCATGGGTTCGAATGACCATGTGGGGTGTTTTTTTTTTTTTTTTTTTTTTTTTTTTTTTTTTTTTTTTTTTTAATAAAAATAAAAAATAAAAATTTAAAGGTGGGCTGGTTTTTGGTGATCCACATCATTAATCTGGTGGATACACCATTGAAGGGAGTTGCCCCAAATTGCCTCAAACACAATCCAAATCCAACAGAAAAAGGACAGGTGAATGACAAAATGGCTGGGGTTATTCAATCTTGAATATTTTTGGAGCATCCCCAATCCAATGCTAGGCTCATTATATATGCAATCTGGATCATTGAACAGGGGGCTCCATTTAGGAACAAGATAGCCCAGGACACTACAATTCCCCATTTTGAAAATCGCTACTGCATTGAAGCATCTGAGGTAAGAGAACAATGGTGTCCGGATACAACTGTCTGTTGATGATCATGTTTCACATTAACAAAATGAGCACATGACAATGCATATTTATTGGTCTTATACGTTGTGTTAAAGCATACCACTCCCCAAACACACTATAATCAATCCTTAAAATCTCATTTGCCCAAAAAACCGATATCAAAAAATAGTTGAATCATACTTTCGTTTTAAAAGATATTCATACATCATGTTTTTATTTATTTTATTTTATTTTAAAACAGTGATTTCATTGAAAAAACAGGCTACCCTGCCCCCCCTAAAATAAAATTAAAAAAAAAAAAAAACCAGAAAAGTAGACTAAGAGAAACCACTCATTCACATTAAGAATAGCCTGACTGAAAACTTGCATTGCTCCATTGCTTTTGTTTCTGAAGCAATGATCATTCATTTCTCACCATAGTGCCCAAAGACTTGCAAACAAGCTTATGCACCATCTTCTTTCCCTCTCCCTCCACCTTGTCAAGCTATTAGAAGTTCCTATATCTTATTTGGAAACATCCAATGAACACTAAAGAATTGTAGAAAATGATCCCAAACCTCTCTGACAAATACATAATGAATGAACAAGTGTTCCACATGTTATGTATCTTTAAAACACATCAAGCAAACGTAATGAAGGATCATTTTTCTTTTGTGCAAATTGTCTGTTGTTAGAACTTTGTTCCTCTCCACTAGCCAACCAAAGGCCGCTACCTTCAAATGAGTACCATCATGCCACATGAAGGCCGTTGAAGATACCCCTTGGTTTTCCTCAGTCGAACACAAAAATTGATAGAAGGATCTAAGGAACCTGACTTGTCCTTTAACCACCTTATAGAATCCATCTCTGTTGGGACTGGAAAAAAACTTTTCTAATAACTTAAGTAATTGAACCAACTCTTCGATCTCCCCATCTAACATGTTTCTTCTGAAGATAGGGATCCATTGGTGTAACCCGGTTATTGAGACAATGAGATCTTGATATTCAAGTTTCAAAGAAATTTAAAAAATACCCACGAGAACATTGGAATAGAGAGGGAGAGACCTTTTATTGATATCAACCTTTCCTCTTACAAAAGTTAAAGAAAAACTACATTTAGAAAATATTTGAATATGCCAACTCCTACACTACTACTCTCATTTATAGATCCTAAAAAAAATTCTTGATTGAAATCTTTACAACTAAGAGAATCAATTACAATTTATTGCACCCTAATTTAATCTTTCTTCATATGACAAAGTACAAAAAAAAGCAAACATGGAAAGCAATCAAATTCCTAAATCTAGCTCATATATTCAATCATATGAATTACACTCATCACATCTTTAAATCACCCCCATATCACCCAAAAGTAGTAAATTATAATATCTAAATCTGTGGGCCTACTATGGGCTTATATTATTGGCAGGTCCTACAATGGGCCTAGATGGGCCATGAGCCCACATCAATTCTCCTCGGGTTGGAAAGAATTCGACTCTGACGAGTTAGACGCTTCATACAAGCAGTAGATGTCTGGATCCAATATTTTCAATTCATCGCCCGTGATCCATGTGCATTCAAAATAGGGCTTGTTCTTGCGTTTCATAAAGTATTGCTTGTATTGGCCCCATTAAGTGTTAGTAGTCTTCATTCACAACACTTGTTCAGCTTCTTCCTTTTTTTTTTTTCTAACACACTCACACACACCCCACACACTCACGCTAGTGGAATTTCACCACCTATGGGCACTCGAACCCTTGACTGGGAGTTGAAACTCCTGAGAGTCTACCACCCGAGCAAGAGTAAGGACCCCTTTTTCTTTAGGAGTTGTTTATCCATATCGATAATGGCTTCATATTGCATGTCGGATGACTTACCGTGATATTTGAATAAGTCCGCTACATTGAAAGTTGATGGGATATCTAAGTCATATGGCTACTCGATTTCATAGGCATTATTACCCAACTTCTCTTTTACTCGGCATGGACTTCCTCTCAAAAGCATTTTCTTGTGGAGACAATAACTAAATCACCTTTGTTATATATCTTCTTATGCAGATGTTCATTCGCGACTTTTTGGTACCTGGTATTGTTGTATTCAATCTTATTCTTTATTTGAACTTGCAAGTTTGGACGTGCCTGGCAAAAGCATTAACATCTTCACTCACTTGATCTTGCACCGATAATGGTACTAAGTCAAGTATATGATGTGGACTTATCTCATTTACAATCTCAAATGGCGATTTCCCGGTGGTACGATTCATTGAGTTATTGTAGGCAAACTAATTAGCTTGAGATAAAGCCAAATCCCACAGGAATACGTCGTCGCCTATGATACTCCTTGAGAGATTACCAAGGCTTTTGTTGACTACCTCAGTTAAGCAGTGTGTTAAGGACGATATGCACTAGAGAATTGAAGTTTCGTTCTCAATCACTTCCATAAAGTGCGCTAGAAGTGACCCATAGACTTCAAAACACAATCCAAGGTTACTTTCTTCGGTACCCAATGAAACCACACAATTTCTTTGAAAAATATGTCGACAATATACGCAACATCCATCATCTTTTTTCATGGAATGAAGTAGGCCATCTTCGAAAAATGGTCCACCAACGAAAATCGAATTTGCTCCCCTTTGAATTTTATGAAGACGCAAAATGAAGTCATTAGAAATATCCACCCAAGGCGTGACTGGAATAGGAAGCAATGTATAAAGGCCAACATTTTGCATATGACCTTTGGAAACTTGGCATTAGCAACATCATGCTACAAACTGTTCAATGTCATGCTACATATGGGGCCAGTAGTATTTTTTATTCACCATGACCAACGTTTTATCCCTTCTAAAATTTCCACCCAGTTCTCCTCCATGTAACTCAAATATGATCTTTTCTCGCATCAATCCTTTGGGGATGCATAAGTGAGAACCCTTGAATAGATATCCATTCCGTGAGATGAATTCACACTTTGGATCTTGACTATCCGTACATCTATCAAGTACTTTGCCAAAAATCGGGTCCTCTTTGTATTTGTTCTTTTAATGCCTCAAATCTGATGACTTCCACAACGATAATTCCTAAGAGAACCACTCTCCTACTCAAAGCATCCACCACTTTATTTTACCTTCTAACTTTATGATGCAGAAGGAAGGTATAGTCTAGCTTTATGGGCCCAATAATATGAATGGTTCAGCTCACTCGAGACAGGTACAACTATATGAATGATTTTGGTCACTGAATATGTGCCAAGTCATACGAATGCTTTGCATCACTGAAGAGGAGCCCCTATCATACGAATGGTTTGGATCACTAAAAGGGGCTCATCATGCAAATAGTTTGGATCATTCAAAATGGCCCAAATCATAAGAATATTTCGAATCACTTAAAAGAGAGTCCACTGTGGATGATTCGTTTACCAAAGTCTCCCAAATGGAAAATATGAGAACTTTTTAATAAGTAACCAACAAATAGATGGTTAAGAACAAAGTACTGAAAGCGTCCACATTCAACTATCAAAGGCCAAGTATTCAATTGTTTGATTCTTCAACAACTAAAGATTTTTGGTCCATGTGGTATCCACCGACAGCTAGAATCATTTCAATGAATTGGAATATTCAACATGGTACTCATAATTTCAATTGTTAGTGATGCAACCTGATTATCAATTCAACGCACCCACCGGAACATTTGAGAGTAGAGAAGGAGAGAACTTTATTGATATCAAACTTCTTTTCTCATAATATTTAAGAAAGACATCTAATTGTCTACCTCTACCACTTTACCTTTTATAAATCCTAGATGAATCTTCAATGAGAATTCTCTAACTAAGAGATTGATTCCAAATTAATCTAATCTAACTAAGATGGTATTCAAATTAATCTAATCTAACTAAGATGGTAAACACCTAATAACAATAAAAGAAAATTTAAGAGATAATCCTCCAAATCTTTAATCACATCTTCAAATTACCACTTATATCTTCAATTGCATTTACCCATATCTCAGCCCACATAGTTTTCATAAATAGTAAAGTGCAAATCTTGATATTTAAGCTCCAAATGTATAAATAAACAGTCCAAAATCAACACATGTTGAGTCACGCAGTAGGTTGTGGGCCTGGATTAGTTAGAATAACTTGAGATATCCTAATAAGATGAACGGTGTACAACTAGGGCTGTCAATGGGCCAGACCTTTTTCTTTCTAAAGGGTTGTCAATGGACCAGACCTTATTCTTTCCGAAGGATTGTCAATGGGCTAGGCTACGCAAAAACCAAATTTCAATAAGCCCAACCTGAACAGCTTAAAATTTGGGCCATAGCGACAGCTAGGCCCGGCCCATTAACAGCCCCATATAGAACAGTTAAAATAAACACAACCAAATTACTAGTAATTTCGATTATTGAAAGCGGGCCCAATCAATGAATAGCTTAGATTACTAAGAACATTCATATGAATGGTTTAGATCACTAGTTATAGGCCTAATCATATGAATGGTTGGATCATTAACAATGGGGGCAATCATACAAATGGTTTGGATCATTCCAAACAAGCTAACTTGCATGAATGGTTTGGACCACTAAAATTGGGCCATTATGGATGACTCACCAAATTGAAATATCACAACTTTACGGTAAGCAACAGTACATTTTTTAATGGTCCAACAAATAAATGGTTAAGAACAAAAATATTAAAATGGTCCACAATCAAATTAACTAGGGGCCGAACACTTGATGGCTATAAAGATTTTTTTTTTTTTTTTTTATTATTTTTATTTTTTTTAAGCCATCCATTTTCTAGACCATGGTTGTGATGGTTAGGATCATCTACTTGTATAAATTCTTTAGAACCACATGCAAGACCTGATGGGACCCATCAAATGAATAATTCAATGTCATATTTTTTCTTTGAAGGGTTCCAAGTTTTTTTTTTTTCTTCTTCTTCTTCAAAAGCAAAGAAGATCCAACCGGATGACTGTCAGAGAAAAGGCCTTCAAGAACCCCCCTGAAGTACTCCATGAACTTGGGCTCATTCTACAATTGAGCACTTGATTTGGACTATAACCACGCAGGCCGAACTGGAAGGCGAATGTACCGTTCATTCCTTTCACATTCCCCACGGAATTCCAAGCACTGCAACCTTCCATAGTAAGGACCTGCTCTTGCTTCCGAGACCTCTCCTAGACAAGCCTTTAGGAACCTCCTCTTTTGGGCATTGCCCAATTCTCTTCAAACACTTGCCCAAGGATCCACTAGATTTTTAGGACAAAAGGGCATTGTAGAAAGAGGTGGTTTACTTACTCAGCTTCTTAATACACATGGGGAAGCCATTATAAATGATTATATTCCTTCTCTTCAAATTATCTATTGTTAGGATCTTGTTTTTCCCTACCAAGTGAAGGCGTAGACCCAAGGGAGCCCCCTTATACTTCCAAATGAAGCTAAAGGCCTGTTTGTTTCACCAATTAGCATGGTGATATAATGGAAATCTGCAATAATTACAAATTACTTGTCTTCTAACAATATGTGCATTTGACTACCGATTCTTGTGTTTGGTTTATTGACGGTAAAATCGTAATTATAACATTTTTACATTAATGTCAAATCATTATCAAAATATACTAATGTCGGTATTTGGATTCAAGATTTTTACAGTAAATTCATGAAAAAGTGCAATGGTTACAAATTCCTTTACGTATCTCCCGAATACATTTGCATTTGACCGACAATTCTTGTGTTTAGTTTATTGGCAGTAAAATCATAATGATAGCAAATTTCCTTCGCATCACTTGCGTAACTAGCAAAACAAACAGGGCCTAAGAGGATCAAAATTCCCCGAAGATGAGTAGGAGAAGATCGCTTTGTGACGCAGGGATGAACGTGATGAGGATAAATACTCCGAATCCACGGAGCTTCTCTGGACTCCTCACAGAGACTTCTCGAATCCACGAGGAAAGAAAGCAGAAAACAGAAATAATTTCTAATAATTTCGAAACTGATTAATTAATTCATAAAAACGAGTTCACAGCCCTTTAAATAGGGGTACCAAGCAATGGGAAAGAAATCAGAATCAAACTACAACTACAACTCCTAGAATTCGCGACTTAATATAAATATTAAACTTACTATTTATAGACGGTCGTGATGTCTACTAGTGCGCAAGGTTTTCGGCCAAAAATAGTAAGTGTCCTATTTGGCTTCACCAAACCGTTCTCCTAATTATTCTAAGCTCTTTTCACGTTGGGCGCAACTCCTAAAGCCCAACGGATGAAGAGTTATAATCAAACTAAAACTTACTATTTATAGTAAAATTGAAATTAAAACAGGGAAACGACCATCAATCCAGGGGTTTTTCGCAATTCCGGGCGTCGCAACCCAGCATAGCTGGGTTGGTTGGCTAAAGTAGCTCGTTCTACCCCAAAATCATATATTTTTCGTCCGCTAACTCATCCCGGATTGCGAGAAACGCCTGATTTAAGGTCTGATGGTCCAGATCACTTTTGTCGCCGACCGGGCCTTTTCTGATCCATCTTGGCCATGTAACTGTTCGCGACCTGCTCTACATCAGTTTGTAGGGCTTGAGTGGGAATAGGTTTGACTTGGATGGAGCCCACCCCATCTATCTTACTAACTGCCATCAACTTGAGCTTGATCAACATTTCCAAAAGGTTAGATGCATCATCAATCTCTTCCTCCACATATTTCTCTGAAATCTCGGACCGCATGTCACCCTTCCCCCTTCATAAGATAAAACTTTTGAAATCAATCCCTCCCTATCGGCAGCCAGCCTGTAGAGAACTAGAATATTTCATTGAGGGGAGAAACTTTCCAAGCACCCAATGCCCTATAATTCGCCATGACGACCTTAAGAACTACCCGGCTTCCTCCGCTCCAAGCTTGCCAAGGATGACCTTTTTCCGTAGGCTATCATTCTCCGCCCCAAACCACCATAGCCATATTATAGGTTTTTCCATAAAAAACATTAACCATCCATATTATAGGCTGTTGATGGGATGGTTAGATTAGAATCATCTTATTATTGTGATTTGTTCATGGTGGCACATGAAGTTTGGGTTGGACCCAATAGACAGTCTAGATTGATCAATGCAGACTGTTCACGTCGCTATGCAGCTAGGAGTAGCATAACTTCTCCTGTTTGAGAGCACTTGTGACATAAGAGCATAAACGTGAATGATAAATGAAATAACATATATACCGAAGCCAATTCATAAACGTGGAGAAGAAGATGCATAAAATGAAACTCAAAATCTGGAGAATGGTGTACAATAGATGAAATTACAGAATGCAAAAACCAGACATGACCATAAAAACCCAGATCCTTTCAGTGCAAGATGCCAACAAAATCATAAAGAGACATCCACAACAACAATATCCAAAGAATCCGTAGAGAAGTAAAGGTCAAATGCTAACGGATGGCCACAATTATGATCAGAAGCCTGCAGCATGATGTAGTTAAACATGAAGCAGCTACTTGTATCAGACACACACGATGTAACATATTGATGTAGAGCGGGTCGCGGACAATTACATGGCAAAGATGGATCAAAAAAGGCCCGGTCGGCAACAGAAGTGATCTGGACCATCAGACCTTAAATCAGGCGTATCTCGCAATCCGGGATGAGTTAGCGGACGAAAAATATATGATTTTGGGGTAGAACGAGCTACTTAGCCAACCAACCCCGCTATGCCGGGTTGCGACGCTCGGAATTGCGAGAAACCCCTGATTTCACGGTCGTTTCCCTGTTTCAATTTCGTTTTTACTATAAATAGTAAGTTTTAGTTTGCTTATAACTCTTCATCCGTCGGGCTTTAGGAGTTGCGCCCAACGTGAAAAGAGCTTAGAATAATTAGGAGAACGGGTTGGTGAAGCCAAATAGGACACTTACTATTTTTGGCCGAAAACCTTGCGCACTAGTAGACATCACGACCGTCTATAAATAGTAAGTTTACTATTTATAGTAAGTCGCAAATTCTAGGAGTCCTAGTTGTAGTTGGATTCTGATTTCTTTCCCATTGCTTAGTACCCTTATTTAAAGGGTTGTGAACTCGTTTTTATGAATGAATTAATCTATTTCGAGTTTATTTAGAATTTATTTCTATTTTCTGCTCTCTTTTCTCGTGGATTCGAGAAGTCTCTGTGAGGAGTCCAGAGAAGTTCCGTGGATTCGGAATATTTATCCTCTTGAGGAAGACGGTGCTCGACCTCACGTCCCCCCCTGCGTCACATATCAAGAGCCATTACAGATTCAAGAAGAGTGGCCGCTCACAAGATTGAAACTTCAGGGATGAGAAAGGATTCCAATAATCAAAATGCAGAATATCAACATCAAGCGATGGTTCAAATTTTAGAGAATAACACTTAACCAAGAAGATAGCCTCATCTTTCTTTAAAAAAAAAAAAAAAAAAACCCACTAAGAAGACAGCCTTGATCGATATAATCAAATAAGACCATATAGCTACATCAATACAAGATAAGTACTTTAAAGAATACAAATAATTTATGATATTGCAGTGCAGAATACCAAAAACAAGCATAAGTCATTTAAAAAAAAAAAAACTTAGCCTAAAACTGTGAAATAGTATATAGCCAATAAATAAAAAAAACATAAAATAAAATAAAAACAGATAAAAATACATAATACCAACATCCCACAAATCCAAATCAATTCAAAACAGAAAACAGAAATAACACATTCTGAACTCAACAAAACCAAACAATAGCATGGATGACACTTTGTAGGATGGGAGTAGCTAGAGACTCCTGAACTGGAAAATAATTCCTTAACTCATTCAAATTTGCATCCGTCAAATGCCACAAAAAAAAAGTTTGATCAGATACTGTTCAGTCCCAAATGATGATTGAATAACGATTTAACTGGCAGCCGAATGCCCCTAAAATCATGATGCCTTGGTCTCATAACCATTTTAAATCCCATATTGCAGCAGCTTATAACTCACTAATATTATCAATAAAAGAAATCACGGAACTCGTCATAACATTTTAAACATGGGACTGCAACCAAAACAAACATCATCCATAAACATCAACTTTGCCTAAAACTGCAATATCATGAATGCCCAATAAACAGAAACATAAAAAATAATGACAAAATACGCATAATCCCAAAACAAAACACAACCCACAAATCCAAAATCAATTAAAAAACAGAAAACACAAATGACAAATCCCAAGCTTAACAAATCCAAGACCAATGTCATGGACAACACTTTACAAAGGATGGGGGTTGGTAGAGAATCTTATATTGGAAACTCAATTCTTCACTCATTTGAATTTTTGCATCCATCAAGTGCCACCAAAAAAGTTTGGTCAGAAATAATCCAGTTCCACATAGATGATTGAATAGCAATTTAGTTGGTAGCCAGACACCCAAAACTAAGGACACTTTGGTCTAATAACCACTTTTTAATCCCATAGTTTAGCTTATAAGTCACTAATATTAGAGGTCATTTGGATCCTTATAAAGTTTGTAAGTAGTAAATGAATTGCAGGTAATTGAATCACAGGTATAAATTATTTACAGCTTGTCCTGTCTGGCTTTAATTTGTATTCTGTTTATCTATTTTTAGGTAAATAGTGGTCTCTGTTTGGATAAATTGTAAATTGTTTATAGCTTGTAATTGAGTATTCACACTCAACAGAGCTTGGAGAAGTAAATTTCTATAAAATCTTCAAATGACATTTAATTAAGGGCTTCATTAAAAATGAATCATTGGGTTGAACGTATCTCAAAGAAGCTAATCCTTATGCTAAATCAAGCATTAGATGAGCCACTTTATGAGGAGAAACTACTGAATATAAATAGTTAAACATTGGATTATTCATTTTTTTTTATTGTCCAATCAATGGCCACAAATCCAATTGTCAAATGACAAAATAATCCTAATTTTTAAATAGAATGTGGGCCCCAAAAATAATATCTGGTCCAATCAGGATATGGGCCCACAGGTTTGGATCAAACATGATGAAGGGCCTGGATACCGCATATGTATCGTAAGGAGGCCCAATAGAAAAGGCCCCAATTCAAAGCAAAAAAAGCTCAACAGGATGCAGGCTTTATAAGTTTGGATCAAACATGATGACTTGCCTGGGTTGATGGAGAGAGAGATGCCAGAGAGAGTAGGCTGGTGAAGAGAGATCACTGGAAGCCTAGAGTTAGCCTTAACTAAGTGCATAGTAGGCTTGTTGGGTGGTCCACATTCAAGAGTTGAGTGACCGAGGAATACACCTCTTGGATTTCTACCAGTTCCATACCATACATCTGATGGGCCACACCATACATGGTCTATGACCAAACAAACTAGAATGGTTGGATGATTCTAAGCGTTTGAATTCACGAAAAGGATAAGCACTACCCTTTTTGGGTCCCTTGTTCTAATCAAGTGGTCGAGATCTCCAGAAAGCTGATTTTTCAGGTGGCAATGGACCTGGGTAAGCTTGATGAGAACGAAACTGGCCCGATATGAGCCGAGTACATGTGTAGCTAACTGGGTCTGGGTTGGGTCGAGAATTAATATTAGCCCAATGAATCATTGGGCCCGGTGTAGTTATACCACTGCCCATGCCAGAATCAGGCCTGCGTTAGATTATAATACATACACATGCACAGGTATGAACAATATTCCAATTGATTACCTTATAAAAATGTCGATTTATCTACAATTTTGTAGGATAAGCTTCTTCTCCATCATTTTTTAATGCGGCCCACTACATTGTTGCAGCATGCATGCGATCCAATCCTTCCAAAGAAGTTGCCCCATGCCAACGGGCGACTCAAATTTTTTAGGCTAATCCAGTTGTCATGTGGGATTCCACTTTGGTCGTTTGGTTTTCTATGGAATGGCCCGCCTGATGATTGGATTGGCTAGTAGGTTTTGGATATTGTAAAGATGGAGTGAAGGCCGTTGATAGAGGACAGTACAGGAAAGGCCCGACCCTGTACGGCTTGGGCTTGGGCCCTAACCTTGGCCTGAGGGATGTGTTGGCCTTGAAATTTAGACCGGGCATAACGATGATTGGCTCAGTCAAACCATTAAGTGGACCACTATTTAAGGTGTTTTTAGCTGAAATATCCTTGGAGTTGATGATATTCCAAAAGAGGATATGTATCTTATTTACCAACACATTTTTGAAATTGTACAACAATGGATGAAAAGTCCAATATATCTTTATAACCATTTATCCATGACCGAAAACCTTGCCCACTGCGGAAGGAAATTAGGACTACAAAGAGGGAACTGTGTATGGGACTATGGGTCCTAACTTCTTGTGTTTCCTAAATCGGAAGTGGATTACATATTGAGTAAACTCTGTGAGGCCCACTATGGATGAACGTGTCTTATCCGCGCCATACATCCATTTTTTTTTTTTCATATTATTTAGGCCATGATCCTAAAATTGAGTGATATCTGTTGGGGATAAAAAACCGCATTCCGAGGGTTCGAACTAATGGCTCGGTTATCCGGGGCATTTAGTGGTTCCGAGCCAAAGATCCGCGTTAAATTGAACCGACACAAGCGACGAATGGGTTATTCGGATGTGTGTCATATAAGGTTCAGTTATCTCACCTCATAAATCCGAGCCATCTAAATTGAGTCGGTTTCGGCCGGGTCGAATTATCCTTCGTCTCGGCCGGGTTGGTTCAGTGTTGGCCGGATTAGACGAAGGAAAGATATCGAATAAGATATCGAATCATCTTTCCGAATATCTTGTAGGAAGATCTCCGATTCCCAGGATCTCGGGAATGGATAGAGACTAGAAACAAGATATCCTTGATCTCCGACATATCAGGAGAAGAATCCGGGCATAATGGGATCCTCTCAAACTTATAAATAGAGACTCTTCATTCCAGTGAAAGGTACGAAAAACATCACCATCTTCAACACGCCACCCCTATAATTCACTGAGACTGACTTAAGCATCGGAGGTCCCCCTGGCTAGAGCCAGGGTCTTCGGCTATTTTTCTTCCCTGTGTGCAGATAGCGAAGGTCTCAGGAGGGCGTGCTGAAATCTACATCAACAGTTTGGCGCCGTCTGTGGGAATCGTACGAAAAGCCATCCCCCTGCATTCCAATCATAATGGTGATGACGAGAAGAACAATTCAAGAAGATGAATTAAACGAGGTGGCCGTTACAGGGCCGGCGGCCCATCCGCCACCTCAGGCTGCTCAAAATCCGCCTAATAATCGCCACCGAGCTACGGCCGCAGCAAACAATCAGCGAGCTCGGAGCGATGGGCGGTTGGACCAGGAAGTCCAGGAAATCCGGTCTGACATGAACGTGATGAAGCAAATGCTCGAGCGGCTATACCAGCAACAAGTGCAGCAGCCCTTCCAAGGGGAAACAGCATGTGCCCCAGCATCGGCAGATAATGCGGTTGATCCCCAACCCTCTGCACCACGATCGCTCCATCAACCTAGCCAACCTCAATTGGTCTCCGAGCCCCATCCAGCTCAGTCGGCCAATGCCGTTTTACCTCCCACAGATCTTCGCCATGAGATAGATCGAAGGAGGCGTAGTCGGCCCCCCCGAAGGAACGGCCGAAAGCGGTGAACCATGGAAGGCCGACATTCAAGACCTTAGAAGGGAGGTGCGAGAAGAAATGAAAAAAGAAATGGCGGATATGAGAAACGGCCGACAGACATATCAGTCAAATTCCGAGGTAAAAACGTCGCCCTTTGTGGACGAGGTAATGCAGGCTCGGTTGCCCGAAAGGTTCCGATTGCCTCAAATCGCGCCCTTTACAGGTAAAACTGATCCGGTCGAACATATCGAATGTTTTAAAACATACATGGAATTGCACGATGCCTCGGATAAGGTAATGTGTCGAGCCTTTTCTATTACGTTGACAGACGTAGCAAGGCTTTGGTTTAGACAGCTGAAGCCAAAATCCATTAGCTCGTTCGCCGAGCTCAGCGATGCCTTCCTCACAAACTTTATTGGCGGGAAAAGAAAATTAAAACCCCCTGTACATCTAAACAACATAGTCCAAAAACAGGGAGAACTACTGAAAGATTATATCAAGCGCTTTAACTTTGAGTCTCTTCAGGTTCGAAAGCATTCAGAGGAAACAGCGCTTAATGCACTCATGCAGGGAGTGAAAGACAAACCGTTCTTGGCGTCTTTGGACAAAAATCCGCCCGATACTCTGGCGGAATTTATGGCGCGGTCTGATAAATATGCGAACGCCGAAGAGACGCGGATGATGCGAGAAACAAAAGCTCCGGTCAAAGACTCGGTCAAAAAAGGACCAGAGTCAACCGGAGAGAAGAAGCGTAGAGACGAGCGAGTTCGCGACGAGCAAAGGTCGAGCAAACGACCAGATCGACGATTCTCTGTTTACACCCCCCTGAACAAGACTCAAGAACAGGTGCTGATGGAGATTAAAGGCGAAAGCTTTGTCAACTGGCCCAATAAGCTCAGAAGCAACCCTAATCGCCGAAGCAAGGACAAATACTGCCGCTATCATCGCGACCATGGGCACAATACGAGTGACTGTTTTCATTTGAAAGAAGAGATCGAACGGCTCATAAAAGAAGGCCGACTCAAGGATCATGTGGTCAAAGCCGCGGCAAGCAAAGAATGTCATTGAAAATCAGCCTACGGAAGAAATCCGAACGATCATCGGTGGTCCATGCGGTGGAGGCGATTCAAACAATGCTCGAAAAAATCATTCCAGAAATCTCAGTCGGCCTGAGTCCGAGCTTATGATCATCGCTCGGCCATCCAAGGAGCCGAGAAGAGAAAAATACTGCATTTCATTCACAGAAGAAGACGCCCGAGGTATTCATCATCCTCATGACGACGCGCTAGTAATCACCCTGACCATCGCCAATCGAAAAGTATTCCGAATACTTGTTGACACGGGGTCATCTGCGGATGTACTATTCGCCTCAGCTTTTGATAAATGGGCGTCGGACGATCATCACTACGTCCGGTACGGACCCCGTTGATCGGATTCTCTGGAGGGCAAGTAATGCCCGAAGGGGTCATCCCCTTGCCCCTCACAGCCGGAACTTCTCCACATCAAACGACGATAATGACTGAATTCCTGATCGTTGATCAGCCGTCGGTGTATAATGCGATAATCGGCCGACCATCTCTGAGTCTCCTCCAAGCCGTGGTATCTACATACCATCTCCTAATGAAATTCCCGACTGAATCGGGAGTGGGAGTTGTCAAAGGGGATCAGCAAGATGCAAGGCGGTGCTATATGACAGCCGTGAAAAAGCCGGCTGATAAAATAAATGCCGAAATAGCAACAATTGAATCGCCGGATCCCCGAGGGGAAACGCATGAAAGAGGTCGGCCAGTTGAGGATCTCATCGAGATCCCTTTAGTGGAAGCAGAAGAGTCCAAGACAGTAAAAATTGGCTCATCTCTACGGTCTCCTCTAAAAGAAAAGTTGGTCGCCCTGCTCCGTCGATATGCTGATGTTTTTGCTTGGAGTCATTCGGACATGCCTGGGATCGATCCGTCTGTAATCACACACCGACTCAACATCGATCCAACCTACCGACCAATCCGACAAAAGCGACGTCCGCTCGGCCCTGAGCGCTATGCTATCATCAAAGAAGAAGTCAGCAAGCTTTTCCAAGCGAATCTCATAGAAGAAATATACTACCCAGACTGGGTCGCGAATGTCGTATTGGTGAAGAAACCTAACGGGAAGTGGCGCGTCTGTATTGACTATACCGACCTGAACAAAGCCTGCCCGAAGGACAGTTTCCCTCTTCCAAGAATAGATCAGTTAGTAGATAGTACAGCAGGGCATGAGCTTCTTAGCTTTATGGATGCGTATTCAGGCTATAATCAAATTGTAATGCATCAGTCAGATAAATCGAAAACAACCTTTGTCACTGACAAAGGCCTTTATTGTTACCGAGTGATGCCGTTTGGTTTGAAAAAGGCAGGCGCGACTTATCAAAGATTAGTCAATAAAATCTTTTCTCGGCTCATAGGTCGAACTATGGAAGTATACGTTGACGATATGCTCGTCAAAAGTATACATGCGACGGATCATGTAGCCGATTTGGAAGAAATGTTCCTCGTGTTACGCAAATACAAGATGAAGCTAAATCCGAAATAAATGCGCATTCGGAGTTAGCTCTGGGAAGTTCCTCGGATTTCTGGTGAGTCAGCGAGGAATAGAGGCAAATCCAGAGAAAATAAAGGCCCTGCTTGACATGGAATCCCCGAAAACAATCAAGGATATTCAAAGGCTGACCGGACGACTGGCGGCGCTCAACCGTTTCATATCCCGTGCCACGGATAAATGTCTTCCTTTCTTTCAACAGCTAAAAGGACAACAGGTCCTAGAATGGACGGAAGAATGTGAGACGGCATTCCAGCGGCTAAAATCGCATCTCGGGTCACCACCTATCCTATCAAAGCCTGAGTCGGGAGAGCCTCTATTATTGTATCTGGCGGTCTCCGCGGCGGCTGTTAGTTCGGCCCTGATACGAGACTCCGAAGGAAAACAATTGCCGGTCTATTACGTCAGCAAAGCATTATTGCCAGCCGAGACAAGATATCCGCATTTGGAGAAGGTTGCGTTAGCTCTGATAATCTCTTCGCGACGACTCAGGCCGTATTTCCAAGCTCATACTATCATTGTCATGACCGACTATCCGCTGCGTCAAATCTTACAGAGGCCTGAGGTTTCCGGTCGACTCACGAAATGGGCAATCGAACTAAGTGAATTTGATGTTCATTACAAGCCTAAAGCTGCAATCAAAGGACAGGCGGTGGCTGATTTCATCGTCGAGGCGACACCACCGATAGAATCTCCGGGTGATGACATAACCGCAAACAGCGATGAGTCAATACCGGCTATATCCCATACCCCTTGGAAGCTGTATGTCGATGGCTCTTCCAACTCAAAGGCAAGCGGGGCCGGAGTGGTATTGGAGACCCCGGATCATACGTACATGCAATATGCCTTACGACTTGGATTTCAAGCATCAAATAATACAGCTGAATATGAAGCACTTTTACTCGGTCTCCGTTTAGCAGCCAGCATGGGAGTTACACATTTGAATGTCTTCAGCGATTCTCAATTGGTCGTCAACCAAGTTACCAGTGTATATCAAACGCGGAAACAGCAACTAAAAGCCTACATGGAAAAGGCCAAAGAAATGATCCGCGCGTTTCAATTTTGTAAAGTCATTCGGATCCCTCGAACCGAGAATAGCAAAGCCGACTTATTAGCAAAGCTGGCTTCTGCTAATGAAGACGACATACCTAGGTCTGTCCCTATTGAATATGTCGCAGAACCGAGTATTAGTGAACCATTTCGCTCGATCGTCCATGTTATTGACTCGGACACGGAACCTACCTGGCTCGATCCGATCATGCAATATCTCGATAAGGGCAGGCTGCCCGAAGATCGTGTCGAGGCACGACGAATGAAGGTTCGAGCCTCCCGATACACCATACTTAACGGTACCCTATATAAGAAAGGTTATTACACTCCGCTGCTTCGATGTTTAAATCCCAGTGAAGCCGATTATGTGCTACGTGAAATTCATGAAGGAATCTGCGGAAATCATTCCGGAGGAAGATCACTCGCCCACAAGGTCTTACGACAGGGATATTACTGGCCGACTATCCAACAAGACGCCCGCCAACTCACCCAAAGGTGCGAGAAATGTCAGAAGTTTGCAAATATCCCGAGGCAAGCTCCCGAGATGTTGACTCCTATGACGGGTCCCTGGCCTTTCGCGCAATGGGGGATCGACATCATCGGTCCACTTCCAGTCGGAAAAGGTCAAACCAAGTTCGCTGTGGTAGCTGTCGACTATTTTACAAAGTGGGCCGAGGCCGCGCCATTAGCTAAAATAACCGAGCAACGTATAACCGATTTTGTGTGGAAATATATTATCTGCCGGTTCGGGGTGCCTCGCACAATTGTCACTGACAACGGGAAGCAGTTTGATAGTAGAAGCTTCCGCGAGATGTGTGATAACCTCGGAATCAGGAACGTATATTCCTCGCCTTATCATCCTCAGACGAACGGACAAGTCGAGGCGGTCAACAAAATTATTAAACAACATCTCCGAACCAAGCTTGATCGCGCCAAAGGGGCGTGGGCCGAGGAACTACCGAAAATCCTATGGGCGTATCGAACAACAGCTCGGACCGCCACGGGCGAAACCCCGTTTTCCCTTGCTTACGGTTCGGAAGCCGTTACTCCCGTAGAGATTGGGTTGCCCTCGGCTCGAGTAAGTTCGTTCGACGCGGAAGATAATGAAGAATTGTTAGCATTCGGGTTAGATCTTCTAGACGAGCAAAGAGAAGTGGCACGGATACGAACATCGGCTCGACAACAACAGGTGACTCGGTTTTATAATGCCCGAGTTAAGGTTAGACGGTTTCGGGCGGGAGATATGGTCCTCCGGAAAGTATTTCCCAATACTAAGGAGCTCGGTTCTGGCACATTGGGACCCAACTGGGAAGGACCATATATCATCTCAAGCACCATCCGACCAGGAACATATCGATTGGAAGATCTGAACGGACGACTGTTGCCTCACCCTTGGAACGCAGAACATCTCAAGATTTATTATCCTTAGCTCGGCATTTGCAGTCCGGTACTTGACACTCCAGAAGTAAAAAAAAAAAAAAAATTTTTCTTTTTAGTCGAGACGCATGAATAAAACTAAGTATATTTTCTTTGGGTGTATCTGCTGAGGGGTGTTTACATCAAAATTGTCCTTCATGAATAGATTTCTAAAAAAAAAAAAAAAAAAAAAAAAAAAAACTGAAGCCTGGTTCAATGTCCCTCGGCTGGAGTAACTTCCGTAGCCATCTCAACAATATCAGTCTCGTCCCCGATGATCGGTTCTAAAGCAGCATCGACAGGATTACCGTCGGGATTCTCGGAACCCGAAGCCCCTTCTCCTTCAAGTCCGGAAAGATCGAGGTCGGGAAACGCCTTCTTCACATCATCAAGGCATTCCAAATATCCGCTTTGAAATAAGCGGTCTCTTTCGTCCTCAAACTCCCTCGACTCGAGAAAACCTTGGACCGCCTGATCCCTAGCTTTCTCGGCCTCCCGAACCTCTTCCTGGGCTTGCTGGATCAGCTTTGATGCTTCGAGTCTGGCCCGAGTCAGACTGTCTTCACATGAAGCATGAACCTCGACGACTCGCTTGTTTTCGGCCGATATCCGAGCAACTTCGGCCTGCAAATCCTCGAGGGTCCTCCTAGCAAACACAGCATCGGCTTCGGCATTCTCAGCGGCTCTCCTAGCGGAAGCGGCTTCTGCCTTGGCATCTTCAGCTGCTTTCCGAGCAAGGGCTGACTCGCCAGTCAAAATGCCGACTCGGATTTCGGCGGCTTCGCGACGACCTTCGGCTTCAGCCAAAAGAGTCTGCAGCTTATGAACCGAGGCCAATTCTTTACATGCCTTGACCAGACAAGGTGCTAGTTCAAATAACACCTTCGCCGCATGACCGACAGTCTGAGTCATGGGGGCATTGTAAAGACTGGCGAAATCCTTTCACCGCCATGAGCCAAAGCCCAGGGAACCATTCCCGCCACGACCGCCTGAAAGGCGGATGGTTCCTGTTGTGTTGTCTCTCTGCGGGAGGACTCAGTCCTTGCTTCGTCCATTTGTCTCGGCATTTCCGTATCAGCAGGTCCTGATTCAGAAGCAGTCTGGGGAGCGACTGCGACCTCTTCCCTCACTTCTGACCTCTCCTCCGGATCGGATATTATGACGACGGCAGGAGGGGAGGAGCTTGTTGGTTCCTTCTCCTTTTGCGTCGTCTCTTTCTCCTTCGGCAGAACTCTGAATTTTTTATTGGTCTCGGTTCTGACAGAAGGATTGAACGCGGAGGAGCTTTCTTCTTCGAGAACCGCTTTGGGGAGAGGGCGAGCTCCTGTCATGGCAGAAGAGACTGGTTCGGGAACAGCTTTTTGGTAAGGTCGGGCTTCAGGCAAGTCTGAAAAAACAAGGCAGATCAGATAGAATCCAAAAATGATTTGAAGTTGCCTTCTAAATTACCTGTGACAGCCGAATCTAAACCTGCGAGATGAAGGCGTTCGGGCTGCAAGAGCACCTTCCAGCATCTATTTGCCGCGTCCAGTGCCCTCAAATCTTTGATCCGAGCCAAAGCGCTGGATCCCAATTTCTCCCTCGTCTTCGGAATTTCTGTAAAAAAAAAAATCAGTCAGAATCCGCATGTGAAGAATGGAGAGAAAGCTAAACAGCCGAGTCACCTGCTTTAAGGAATGTCCGAGGCACACGGGCCTCGGAAAGGTCCGAATCGGCCGATTCCCAGCGACCACTCGCCCAGAACCAACGCTCTCTCCAGTGTTTATTGGAGGTGGGAGGGTCGGTTATTAAAGAACCTCCTTTGCCTCTCCAAGCAGCAAACACGTAGAAGCCGGGATAGTTCGGATTAACGCGTACTTGATATAAGTGCAGAAACTCGTCGACTGTCAACGGTGGTTGCTCTAACTCGGCCCACAGTACCGCACACCCAAACAAATTCCTCCACCCATTCGGTACTACTTGCCCGGGTGCAATCCGGATACGAGATAAGACACCTCGAACTATGGGTTGAAGGGGCAAACGTAGGCCACATTGCATTGCAACTTGGAATATTGCTACTGCCCCGGGAGGTGGAGAGTCTGGTAAGGCGTTCGGACGAGGAAGGTGAATAATAACCGAATTAGGGATATGATATCCGGTTCGGATTCTATCTAAATCTGACTCAGTCAAGACCGAGGGAACTGGACCACATGAGTCGTCTTCCGACTCATCTTCTTCAGCCTCGGCGGAGACTGACCTATTGATGGGAGCCGACTTATCAAGAAGAACCGTCCCAGAGGTCTCCTCAGCAATCAACACCTCTCCTTCTTCCTCTTCTCCTTCTTCCTCTAGATCTACGGGAAGATTGGGCCTCCCTGGTCGAGTTCTCAGGAATCCTCTCCCATCATAAGGATTCGCCGGAGCAGAGCATTCAGCCAAAGTTCCGACGCTCCTTTCGGAAACGAAGGCAGCGTTTGCATCTATCGCGATTTCCGCTAGGAGAGAAGGCGATTCCGTAACGTTCCAACGTTGCGCTTCGCCTTCATCTCCTGAAATCCCTTCTCGAGGGCTGTGAGTACCTTCCATTGCCGTTTAAGTTAATGAAAAAAGAAGGGAGAAAACTCACCAGCGAGAGGGAAGAAGACGGATACCGGTAAGCTAGAAAGCTTGTGGGTGGAAGAAGAAGCCAAATTGCAGAGAGAGAGAGAGAGCGGGAAGATTAGTTAAGCAGTAAAAATATGAATTGTGGGACCTTTCCCCTTTTTTATAAACAAAGCCACCTGGCGCTGGCAGTTAATGCGAAGGTGATACGATGCACGCAACGATCCCCTCTCTTGACACGTGGAAAGTGTCTGCTGACGGCTTAGTGCTTTGGCTACGTGTTCAACGCTCATAGGCGGAAAGGTGATTCGACGGCCGTCATCATGCTTGATTTTGGATATTGAACCGTCTCACGTCAGAAGTTGCATTAAATGCTCAATTATTATCTTGGGATAAATGAGAAACCGACTCAAGCTTTATTACTCCATAGTGCCGTGAACGACATACGGAGTAAGGGGGCTTACTGTTGGGGATAAAAACCGCATTCCGAGGGTTCGAACTAATGGCTCGGTTATCCGGGGCATTTAGTGGTTCCGAGCCAAAGATCCGCGTTAAATTGAACCGACACAAGCGACGAATGGGTTATTCGGATGTGTGTCATATAAGGTTCAGTTATCTCACCTCATAAATCCGAGCCACCTAAATTGAGTCGGTTTCGGCCGGGTCGAATTATCCTTCGTCTCGGCCGGGTTGGTTCAGTGTTGGCCGGATTAGACGAAGGAAAGATATCGAATAAGATATCGAATATCTTTCCGAATATCTTGTAGGAAGATCTCCGATTCCCAGGATCTCGGGAATGGATAGAGACTAGAAACAAGATATCCTTGATCTCCGACATATCAGGAGAAGAATCCGGGCATAATGGGATCCTCTCAAACTTATAAATAGAGACTCTTCATTCCAGTGAAAGGTACGAAAACATCACCATCTTCAACACGCCACCCCTATAATTCACTGAGACTGACTTAAGCATCGGAGGTCCCCCTGGCTAGAGCCAGGGTCTTCGGCTATTTTTCTTCCCTGTGTGCAGATAGCGAAGGTCTCAGGAGGGCGTGCTGAAATCTACATCAACAATATCTAAAGCTCAAGTGGACCACACAATAGGAAATGTGGGAATGATGATGTCCACCGTTGAAACCTTTTTAGGGCCCACAGTGATGTTTATTGTCATCCAACCTGTTCATGAGCTTGATCCAAAAATTTATGTGGCCCCCATGAATTTTTCAATGGCAGGTGTTCAATTCACATTGTTTCCTGTGGTGTGGTCCACTTAAGATTTTTATATGCCTTAAAGTTTGGGCTCGTGCATTAAAATGAGCCGGTAAAATGGATGGATGGTGTGGATAAAAGACATAAATCATGGCAGCCGGATCACAAAGTTTTCTCATTATGGCTTCCTCATAAATCTAATCTGATCACCAATTGCTAAACTCAATTTTAGGTAGTGGTGCACACGGTTCGGTTCGGTCCGGTGGTCTACTGGAATGATGGGCCACACATGGCATATGTCCACCTGGCAATATAATGATCAGTTTGGATAAGGTACATGACCATCAGGGTAGGGCCCACGCTATATTGGCTATACACAGTTTGTTACAGGGTATGAAGTGCAACCGACAAGTCTCAATAGAGTTGTGTTGGGAGATGGCTTCTCTCCCGGTGAAGAGATTAAGGAGACGTAGGCTATTGGGATGAGTCCTGTAATAGGTGGATTCTTTTCCACAACCACATTAGACATAAAGTGCATTCGATCCCCAACTCCATACACTATTCACATGCACGATTCTCTTCCCATTAGAGACCATGCAACCATAGGTGTGCAGGAGGCATAAGACCGACATGCAATCATCTTCCCCAGGGTTTTCAACAACCATTGCAATGGCCGATCAAAGTATGCATTCAAATAGTTTAATACCCTAGATTGACACTAGTATAGATCTTGGAATCCTCTACGATTTACACATGGTCTCCATAAAAAAATCAACTGTGGATGTCTCTCTCACTACTGTTTCCTTTAGTTTGGCCCACCTAAACCACCGATCATTCTAATTTTCTAGTTGTGGACCTAAAGTAGGATTACACATCTAATAGTCGGAGTGAATTTCACATACACATCACAATGGGCCTCATAAAAGAATTCATGGCGTCCATGAGACAAGATTTTCAACTCCGATTCTTTGGACCAACTTATGGCCAAACAAAACTATGTTCGTCAATTTGATTTTTCACACACAAGTGGATTACAGCCCCCGACATGGGATATCATGTTTCACAACAGGCCAAAGCTCCTAGCCCACAGTGTTTTATCCACATCATCCCTTTGTTTTGCCCGCTCATTTTAGCACAAGAGCCTAGAAATGATGCAAATCCAAAGCTTAAGTGGACCACACCATAGAAAATAGTGGGGGATTGAACACACCCTTAAAACCTTTTTAAGGCCAATAGTGATGTTTTATTTGTCATCCAACCTGTTCATAACATCACACAAAACAGGTTGAAGGGAAAACACATAATCCAAAACTTATGTGGCCCCTAAGAAGCTTTCAACAGTGGGCATTCAATCTCCATTATTTGCTTTGGTGCTGACGCAAGGATGAACGTGATGAGGTTGATCACTGTCTTCCTCAAGGATAACTACTTCGAATCCACGGAGTTTCTCTAGATTCCTCACAGAGACTTCTTGAATCCACGACGAAATAGAGCAAGAAAATAGAAATAAATTCTAATAAATTTGAAATTTAATTGATGAATGAAATAAACGAGTTCACAACCCTTTAAATAAAGATACCAAGCAATGGGAGAGAAATCAGAAGCAAACTATAACTAAAACTCCCTAGAATTCGTAACTTATTAGTAAATTTACTATTTATAGTAAGTGTCTTATGTGGTTTAACACTTTTCATGTTGGCACAACTCCTAAAGCCCAACGGACGAAGAGTTATAATCAAACTAAAACTTACTATTTATAGTAAAAACGGAATTAAACATGGAATTTGGCCATCGATATGATGGAATCTCGCAAATTCAACATGGGCAACCCTGCATAGCGGGGTTGGTTGGCTAAAGTAGCTCGTCCTACTCCAATATTATATATGATATGTTGAGTAACTCATTCCGGTTTGCGAGATATGCCTGTTTTATGGTTCTGACGGTCTTGATGACTTCTGCCTCTGATCAGGCCTTCTCTGATCCATCTTGGACATGAAAGTGTCTGTGACCCACTCTACATCAGGTGCGGTCCGTTAGTGAGTTGTGTCTACAATATCTTTGGTCTCGTGACTAAAATGAGTTGGAAAAGTAAATGAACGGTGTGGATAAAGTACATGCATCATGGTGGGCCCTTTAAAGCTTCCCACTTCATGACACATGAATATTCTATTGCGAATGTGGCAAGCAACCGCCTATCAAGATTTCCATGGTATGTTTAAAAATAATAAATTATGGGATACATGCCCAATCCCACCGACGATGTGCATGTGAAATCGACTCCGACCATTAAACGTGTATTCTCATTTTAGGGCCATGTCCAAAAAATCATGTTGACCCATGATTCAAATGGGCCACACCAAAGCAAAAGATTAGGAGAGATGTCCATCATCGATTTTTCATGGGCCTATGCCAAAACATCAAAAAAGCGATGGGCCAAGTCTGTCATAAAAGGCAATTAACGTCCTGACTATGCCTGTTGAAAGAAATTTGTCGTAAATCATAAACGACGGATAGGGTCCGTCGGTAAAAAAACGACTGATACGGTCCGTCGAATAGCAAACGACGGATTATATCCGTCGTAAAGGTCAAAAGCCCGTCGCAAAACTTCATTCTAAAATTTTACGACGGATCATTTCCATCAATGATTTCAAAGCAGCGACGGATTTAGTCTGTCGTTAACATTTCTGCCACAAAAAGCTTACATTGCACATGTAGTATATTTATACATATCAGATTCATAATATGAAGGCATATATTACTATTCAAATGCATTGATTGTAAAAACTCAAAGACATGAAAATAAAAAAGATAATGTGAAGAAAGCATATCTAAATCAATGTGTTATTCACTTGGGCAGTTCGTTATTCAAATTTTTGTAAAGAAAAAGAGCTTTACATTTGTTGCTTTCTAACATGTCGCACCTGATAGCATATATATACACATCAAAATCATAATATAAAGGCTTACATGACCATTCAATGTTCACCAAAAAAAGAGGACACAAATCACTCGTACTTCTGCATGGTGAGAACTACAATGGGATATGTTAGAAGACATCCAATAAAAAGAAATATCATAATTCCATTTCACTATCAGTAGGGGCCAATATCACTTTAAAGAAAGTAACATTGTAACATCATTCAAACTCGTCTTTTCTTTCTCCACTCAATTCAACCTATAATTGTAACAACATTTTGGTAAGATCAATGTTAAGTGGCTCATAAAAGATATTTAAAAAAATGATCAACATCCAAAGGGTTAGGATAATCCGATAAGTGTATTTTTGCATTATGGCTTGCCAATATAGTATGGAATGAATGGGCAATCTAGATTGATGATTGGGTGGGTTTGAAGACATTGCTAGCATTCCCATAGAAAGATATAATTAGATATGAAACATATCAACAATAAACAACATTATTACATATCAGGCCCATCAACCCGTTGTTTCAACAAATAGCATAAATTGCAACTAGAGCTGTCATGAGCCATGGCATCATTTATAAACTTCCAAGCCCAAAATATATATAATACTATTATTCTTAATCTTGTCTTATATTCCAATACATACAAACTATTTACAGTAAAACTAAGCTCATTTCCCTTCATTGCGGCTTTGTCATATTCAAGGCCCAAACACCTCCTCATTGCAAACTGGGCATGCCTAGCCCCACTTAGTGATAAATCAATTTCAAGAATGGTCGAATAGGATTCATTTAGCCGACCCCACTTATTTGATATACGACTTAGATGATGATGCTGATAATGAGTGCTAAATGGATTACTTTCTCCTAACAGATTGACTAAAATCACGGCTCTTGCCACTGAATTCCATTCAACAAACTTAGTGTTTTCGAATGCCCATGTTAGTTTTCTTATTCCTTGCGTTTCCTTCCCTTGGGGCGCTAGCCGTAATTTTTTTCTGTTCAGTTGTCTTTTTGTGTAGCATACGATAGGAGGTCCCGGTCTTTTTGTGTGGGCCCTCCCAAAGGGTGTACATGAGCTTGTTGAATGGAATTCAGTGGCAAGAGCCCACTTTAAAAAAAAAGAAAAAAAGTTTGGGGAAAAAGTTACTAATTATATTAAAAATCACTTGATTAAAGTTTAGGGAAAAAGTTACTAATTATATTAAAAGTCACTTGATTAAAATGAAATATAATTTTCCATCAAATTGTACAAGAAAATAATAATATTGTTTTGGAATAATTAAAGAAATTTGGCAAGATTTGTGACGGATTGTGATCCGTCGCAAAATTCTAAATCTGTCACTAAATGTTAAAAATGTGAAGTTGGGTAGAACTTTTCAATAGACGATCCATCAAAAGAAATTAATTTTGAGTTGGAAATAATCCATCGTAAATTTTGCGACCAATATAATCCGACGGAAAATAACAATTTATGATGAATTCTGGTCCGTTGTAAAAATCTGTCCCAAGTTTCCGTCTGGGTGGGACCATGAATCAGCAACAAACTTTTTAGCTTTTACGACGGATAAGTTTGTCGTAAAATTTTTTGGAGGGTCTTATGGTAAAACCAAGATTTTTTGCGACGGCCAAGGTATGTCGTAAAACCAAGCAATTTTCTATTATTTTTTTTACTGTTTTGTCGTAGCGCTACCATGATGATCATATGAAATCCAATCGAAGCATTAAATGCCATTAAAATATTTAGATGTAGGGCCCAAAAATAATTACGATCATTGTTCAAGTGGGCTACAATATTGAGGAAAACTGTTTGGAGGTTAGATGTCGCCCTATATACACTGTTTCAATGGTATACTCCAGCTAAATAAAAGATGAGGATGAGTTTTGAGCTCTACACACAAAAATTAATCACACAGGCTATACTTACTGTAAATTTTGAAAAAGGGGTCCTACCCTATGCGGCCAACCCTTACATGTCCTGAAAGCTCTTTACAAGTCTTAGTTGGCAAGAGACTGTTGGGATGGGGAGCAGATTCAGTTGTAACCGGTCTCCATATGAAAGAAAGCATAAATTGGCACATATAAAATTTGATGAAATTATTTGGTAAAATTAATATTTAAGAGATCTTTTTCCCCAAAAAAAAAAATCTTTAAAGAAATGTGATTTTCAAGAAATTTGTGAGCCTTTTTCATTCACCATAATGTGTAGTACGAGAACAATCATTGAATTGGGCTCATGTTTCAATAAACCAAATTATTTACAATATGAGAACAATCATTGAATTGGGGTCATGTTTCAATATCAACATATTTTTTTAAATCAAACTATTTTTTTTTTTTAGCTTGACCATTATTTATTTATTTTTTTCTGTTTTTAGGGGTAGGCTATGATGGACCTGGGCAGAGTTTAGGAGAGAAGGGCCAACTCACTTGGCCCATTGCATAAATAATATTAAACGTTTTGAAGAGGAGAAGTCCAATTTTTTTCCATTTTTATCCTTTTCCATTACTAAAAGGTTGAGAGACATTTTGAATTATCTGATGAGATAAGACTAAAAACAGCAAAAGAAAAACTTCCAAAAAATAATAAGAACAATATTTTATTTTGAATTATCTGATGAGATAAGACTAAAACCAGCAAAAGAAAAATTTCCAAAAAATAATAAGAACAATATCTTGAACTACTTTCAGAAATAAGTGGCCTACATGATAAATGGACCGATCTATACATACGTCCAGGATGTAGTTGAAACTTCAACATCGTTTAAGGGCCGTGCGTTTGATTTTGGCGCTTGAAGATGTCGCATTTTCATCTGGAATTTGCGTTTTTATGCACGTGTTAACCCGCTTTTGTACATCCCGCCATGGATAGTCATAGGATGATGATTGTCTGTTGTATTAATTATATATCGATTTTCTCACTGGCATGGGATACGAAGAGAGAAACAGAGATACTGCATGCATTACCCGTCGTCGTATAGGGCGCGGATTAGATTCTGATAAGCAAATCGATACTGAAGTGATGTCGCCAAGCTCTATGGACCCATAATGATGCATGCGTTGTATCGGTACCGTCCATCCATCTGGAGAGATTGTTTTATAGCACGAGAAAAGTAATGAAAAAGATCTAAAGCTCAAGTAGAGCTCACCATAGACGACAGTGGGGCCAGTGACATTCACCGTTCAAAAACTGCTTAAGGGCCATAGAAGTTTCCGACAAAGCTTTTATATATATATATATATATATATATATATATATATATATATATATATATATATGACTTCATCTATGTCTATGTTAACTTATGAATAAGTTGGATCTAAAAACTACATCATGGTGGGCCCAATAAATGTTTCAACGGTGGGTATGACTGATCCCACAGCTTTCCATGGTGAGACCACTTGAACTTGAAATCTATCTCATTATTTTTTTTCTCGGGCCATAAAATGATCTCTACAAATGGTTGGACGGTGTAGATATAACACATGCATCATGTGGGGTCCACAAAGCTTGGCCACATCACTTTAGTAGTGATTTGGCTACTGACAGGTTGAGTAGCAAGACTGCTACTGAAGTGACATCAACCAGTTATATGAGCCCCACCATGAAGTCTGTTTTGTATCCACGCCATCCATCCATATGGAGAGATCATTTTAGGGTAAAATCCAAAGAATGAGTCACATCAAAAGCTCTAGTGGACCCATCACAAAAAATGGTGGGATAGTGACCACCATTAAAAACTTCTAAAGGCCACAAAAGTTTTTGATCAAGTTGATATTTGTGTTTGCCCTTCTTTAATGTCTTTGTTAACTTGTAAAAGTTGGATTTCGAAAAAACATCATGGTGGGCCTTTGGAAGGTTTCAATGGTGGACATCAATCTTTCTGCTGTTTTCTGTGGTGAGGTCCACTAAAGCTTTGGATATGCTTCGCTCTATGGGTCATGCCTTAAAATAATATTTCCAAATGAATGGACGTGGTGGGTACAACACATATTATAATGGGGTCCACAGGACCTGGTGACGTCACTTCAGTTGCAGTCTCGCTACTCAACCTGTCAACCTGTCAGTATCTAATCCGCGCCTGTCGTATACCCGTGGGCGTGGATTTACTGCAAAGCACTGGAAACTTAGGTGGGGCCTACCATGATATTTGTGAGAAATTACACCGTTCATCTATTTTTTTAACTAATTTTATAATATGAAGGCAAAAATGATCTAGGTCCACGACTCAACTGGGTGGATTGAACATCCACAGTTGAAATATTCGTGGGGCCACATAAGTTTTGAATCAGTCTAATATCTATGTTTTCAGTTAATCACAATAGGAATGACGTTATGAACGGTATGGATGGCATGTAAACATTACTGTCGATCTCAGGGAGGTTTCAACAGCAGAAATTTTTGTATCCTGCACACTTTTGGTCTCAAGTCCTAAAATGAGCTCACAAAACCGATGGACGAGATAGATTTCTCACAAACATCATGTTGGGTCCCACCTAAGTTGCCAGTCAGGATTTTCTTGGGAAAGGCTTTCCAGGAAATCCGCCTCTCCGATTAGATACCACCCCGCCGCCTGTTCCGAGCTGAAAACGGATTAGCTAGTGACCCTGCCAGGCTGCCACTAGCCATTAAGTGCTGCTTGGGCACATGTGTTTCATCCGTTCATTTTTTGAGATCATTTATTATATGAGCCCAACAATGAGGTAGATCCAAATCTCAAGTGGACCAAACAGTGTTGATTGAGTGCTCACCACTACAAACTTCTTACGGGCCACAAAACACAAGCTGATGTTTCCTTCTTCCCTTCATACAGGTATGTAAGACCTAATCAGGCCCTAGGAGGGTTTAAGGTTAAAATTTAAACACTACTACTTTTTGGTGGTGTGGTACACACGAGTTTTAGATCTGCCTCATTTTTGGTATCAAGCCCTAAAACGATCTTTAAAAATGACTGGACGGCGTAGATTAAACACAAACATCATGGTGGGGCTCACAGAGCACCGAAAGTGGATTGGCTAGTGTACCACACACCAGCTATATAGCTGCTGTAGGTACGTGTCGTGCGAAGACTAGCTCTGACGCTTCTCCAGCTCCGAGTTGTACAAAGGGTTCAAAAGAGATCAAAGTTACATGGGCCCCACACTGATGTATTTATTATATCTACACCGTTCATCTATTTTTAGAGATCATTTTATAGCATTATCCAAAAAATGAATCATATCCAACGATCATCTAGACCACACCACAAATAGCAGTGGAGATAATGATTTTCACCGTTAAAAATTCGTAGAGCCCACCATAACGTTTACTTTCCATCCCATCTATTCATAAGGTCACAAAGACCTAAATACAGAGGAAAAACAAATTTCATATTGATCCAAAACTTTTGTGACACCAAAAAGGGTTTCAATGGTAGACGTTCAATCCCCCACTGCTTTTTGCAGTGTGGTCCACTTGATAGTTAGATCTGTCTTATTTTTCATCTCAAGCCTTAAGACAAGCTGGCTAAATGGATGGATGGTTTGGATATAACTCATAACTCATAATTAAACTCACAGAACTTGCTGACGTCAGTACCACAACTATATAACTGGTGTGAGGTACACCAGCCAATCCGCTTTTCAAGCACCGACCACTAGCCACCTTGGATTTTATATATTTTTTGGCTAATATTTTGAAATGATATGAAAAAAATGAATAGACTGTGTAGATGAAATCCATACATCACGTTGGCCCCTCGGAGCCCAGCTCGTCCCGAGCTACCTAATCCGCGCCCCATGCCTGTGCACCCGGTCATCAAAATCAGTAACATGCCCAATCAATTCCAGCCATCCGCTAGGTGGACCACCTATTGGATGGGCCATAGACTAAAATCACTGATAAACTCTTGAAACAAATGGACAGCTAAAGAAAACTGGGCATGTTTTATTACTCCCCTCATTTATTTAAACCCCTGTGGCCTACCGATGAGTGTCCCTAATTTTGTGAGACAGGATATCTTCCTTGTGTGTGGACCTGATGTACGGATCAGATCTCGCACAAGTGTGCCAAGCTCACACATGTGTAGGGAACACGGTTTGGCTAGTGACCCAGCACCAGCCACCTAGCTAGTGTCAAACCTATGTGGACCCAACAATATAATTTTTGTGTTTTATCCACACAGTTCATCCATTTTAACAAATCATTCAAGGGATGAACTACACCCCATGAAAACAGTGTTGATTGAATGTGGCCATGATAAGGTCACACAAACATGTTTAAAGAAGAAACACAAATATAACTTGATCTAAAACTTCTACCGACCTTGAAAAGTTTTCAACAATAAACTTTTAATCCCCACTGTTTCCTGAGGTGTGGTCCACCTAAGATTTGGATCTGATTCAATTGAGCGTTCATGCCCTAAAATAAAGTTGTCTAAATGGATGGACGGTGGACGGCGTGGATGTATGCAGGGCCCAAAGAAGTTTGACATCAGCTAGTGTTCATGTCACCAGCCAAGCCGCGTAGGCATGCAAAATGTGTGTTGCGAATTGCGATATGCGATCCTCCCTGACGATTACCCGAGCGTTCTTAAGGCGTTATTTTCAAAGTTGGGTGAATCAGCAAATTGGTGGAATATCTGACAACTCGGCACCTGATTTGCTATTTTTCGCGGGGCACCAACTCTCGTTAAATAACATGACCGTTACTTATGACAGTTGGACTGCCACTCTTTGAGTGGAAGCTCACCAAGAAACAGCCACCAAGTTTAAAGGAATTACCAACATACCCCAAGTGAGAAAGTGAAGGTGCCCACCCGGGACGCGGATTGCGTCCTACTCCCCCCGGACAGTGATCCGTCCGGGTAGGGCTTTGTGGGGCTACCTTGATGTAAGTGTTTTATCTATGCCGTTCATCATTTTTCTCATATCATTTAAAGTACTAACCAAAAATGAGGTAGGTAAAAGACTTAAGTGGACCACAAATTGAGGATTGAACTTCCACCATTAAAAATTTCTTAGGAGCTGGAGAAGTTTCGGATCAGGCTTATATTTGCTTCTTCGCTTAATCCACGTCTACATTACCTTATGAATAGGTTGGATTGTGTAAAAAACATCACAATGTCCCTTCGAAAGATTTTAGCGGTGGGTGTCATTATTAGTGCATCTTCCTTTGGTGCGGTCCACTGGAGCTGTGAACCGGCTTCATTTTTAAGTCAACAGCGTGGATAAAACACTTACATTAAGGTGGGCCCACATAGCCCTGCCAAGACGTATTACCGTCCGGGTGGGGGTCCGCGTCCGCCTACCCGGGTAGAGTATGCCACTCGACAAGTAGCAGCCCTACCAAGAGGGGATTTTCTGAGAAAGTGAAAGTGTAACCTTTACCGTTGGGCCCACCTTGATGTATGTATTATATATCCCCGCTGTCCATCTATTTTTCCATATCATTTTCATTTTAATCATCAAGTGGACCACATCATAAGAAGCAGTGGTGATTGGCCATTAATGAACCACAAAAGTTTTGGATCAAGCTGATGTTTTTTCCCCTTCATCCATGCTTATGTGACCTCATCAACAGATTGGATGGTAAAAAACACACGGACACAGGTGCGCTCCAAGAAGTTTTTAATGGTAGGACAATCAATCACCATGGTTTCTTATGGTATGTGGTCCATCTGATAATTGGATATTCTTCATTTCCAGGATAATGCCCTTAAAGTATCTGTAAGAATAGATGGACAACATGGATACATGATACATTCATCAAGGTGGGTCCCATGGTAAGTCTTGAGTGAGGCGGGGTCTCACCGAATCCGGTCGTTCCCCTGGACAATGATCCGTCCAGGTAAGGCTATGTTGGGCCCACCATAATGTATGGGTTTTTATCTATGCTGTCCATCCATTTTTCAGATTATTTTAGGATATAAACTAAAAAATGAGGTAAATCCAAGGCTCAAGTGGACCACATAGTGGGAATTGAATTCTCACCATTAAAAACTTTTTGTTAGCAGAAAGGTTCAGATCATTCTCATATTTTTGTTTTGCCTTCATCCATGTCTATACGACCTTATAAACCATTTGGATGGTAAATAAACATCACAGAGGCCCTAGGAAGGTTTCAATGGTGAGAGTTTCATCATCACCATTTCTTCCTATGGTGTGGTCCACTTGAGCATTGGACCTGTCTAATTTTTAAACTCATACCCTGAAATGATCTTAAAACATGGAAGAACGGAGTTGATAAAATTCATATATCAGGGTGGGCCCCAAGGAGCCCTGCCAAGAGGCATTAAGCATGCTAAATCAAAATTATATTAGCTAAATTTGTGGAACCATGGAGGCTAAGTATTGGCTATTGTGTTGGCTCACATTTAGGGGATGGTTGCACGATCCAATCCTATTTCAACAAGCAAGTGTCCGGAGATCAGTGGCAGGGATTGTTCAACCAAACCGATTTTGAGACCGTGGCTTTGGTCTTCAGATGTATGGTCCCATTTCTAAGTGCCTGTGTATCAAGCATCCTAGCTGTTAGAGTATCAAACAAACGCAGGAAGCTGGCTGTGGAAATTTTCTAGAAACGCACCTTCGTTTTATTTTGTAGTGTCGGCGAATTACAAGCATGATTACAGCTACAGAGGTCGGACGCTTACAGTGTCAGAGTCCGTAATATTAGAGAACGAAAAGGTCACTTTGGAAGCGCTTACGGTAAGACGCCTCGAACCAGGAGTTGAAAGCTACCATTGCGGCTTCTAGAGTCCTTCTTAGTCGTTCGATCTTGCAACCTTAACTCCTTTTTATCTCCACCGTTCATCTCTTCCTTATTCTTCCTCTTCTCTGGAAATGGCGCGAGGCAGAAATAACGCCAATGCCACTGCAGAAGGCCCCTCTCATGGGCCCCATCGACCCGACCACCGCAGCCAATCTGAACCGTCGGATTGCATGGCATTGATACAGAACAAGGCCAATTTCGAGAAGAGCACTGCCCCGGCGCGCGAGTGATGCATTACCGCGACGGCGGTTGGTTGATTTTCCGGCCGACGTGCGTGGCCGACACTCTGAAGGGCGCGTTCGTCTCCAGGATCCCAATCATAGATGTCAAGATCGACGGCTCTGAATCCTCATCGACTTCTTACGGATGCTGTGGAGTTCGATCTGAACGCTACCAGACGCAAATCGATTGCTTGGATCGATGTTAACGGGAATGCTTCTTCCCGAAGGTGTTGATCGGAGAAGAGAGTGGGTCGGGCCCTTCGACCCCTCGCATGCAGAAAGTCGATGGACGTGGCAAAGGGGTCGAATCCGGCGGGCCCATCCGAACTGCGTTCAGCGGCTCGGGCAAATCCGGGAGAAGGATTCGAGATCGAGGTCCGCCTCCCGGATTCGGATCGGATAGGGGGTGCTGTCGTTGGAGGCGGTTCAATAAATGCGGAACCTGCCAACGGGAATGGAGTCACAGCACCAGGCAATGCCGATGGCGGGCCGGTAGGTCCGACCGCGCCTGTGGAGGCTGAAAACACTTCTCTTCGGAGGCGGGTGTGGAGCGACTCACCTCTGTGAAGAGGCGGGCCAGAATGGTATCTGCAGCTCCTCGCGCTGCCGACCCCAGTCCTGTAAATAGGCAGGTCGGGAGGGAAGTTGCAGCACCTCGGAAAGCCCGTGGTAAATCTGTAAGGGCAAGTAAGGGCAAGAAAGTCGCTGCAGTACCAGCGGCTCCGGGTCCAAAGGTGAATGAGGCCGGAGATGGCAATTTCGTAAATACTGGCCGGAGAAATGCTGCCGACCGTGGAAAGCAGCCTTTGGAGGTGGACCCGAGCAAGAAGGATGGAGGTGATGGAAGGATTGGAAGGGGGGAAAGGGTACCTAAATGTGGCCCATTGGGCGAGAAGAGGGTACCCGAATGTGGCCCGTCAGGCGAGAAACCGGCACTCGAGTCTGGCTCCTTGAGCAGGAAGGCCATGGAATGGGACATGGTTCCCACTCCTGGAAAACCCTCTTTCGACACAATGGCTGGGAAACTGGTGAGGTTGTCAGAACTCCACAAGAGCTATGTTGCCGTCAAGAATATGCTCCGGGCAGGCATGAGAATAGTTAATAAGAGAGTTCGAGTCTGTTCAATCTATTCGCTATCTCATGCTGGTCCCACTGGAAGTGCTCGGCTGCAGGGCTTTGAAAGGAGCGCGGAGATGATGCAGGCCAACCGTGGGAACTCAAATGTCAGGTATGCCTGGCATGGGGCGGCACCTAAGACCATTGAAAGCATCATCATGCACGGCTTCGGGCAGGTTGAAGCTCGGGAAGGCCTGGAGGCCTATGGCATTGGCATCTATCTCTCGGCGGAAGGCAAGTCCTATGCAAGGTATGCCTCTGAATTTATAGTTGTGATTTGGGTCTAGTAAGCCGTCTATTCCGCGTCTGTTTTGCTACTTCCTTCTAGCATGTTCGGCTACCTACCTCTGTATTAAATGCATCCGTTACCTCGTTATTATCGCACTTGTGCTTATCGACAATCTCGAGGTATGCATAAGAATATCACGACGGGTGGTGGACCAGAACTGGTGATCTTATGCATGATTGCCAAGTCGGCATGGGTTGTCGACACTCACGCCAGTCTCGCTTGTCTGACGTGGATATCTTATCTTTTATTCATTAATTTCTATTTTATTGAATGAAGTCGTATCTTCGAATCGTGTCTATCGTAATTATTCTGAAAAATAGGTCTCTATTTAGAAATAATTCAATTGATAATTTTTTGTTCCTAATATGTAAATGTGGCCTGTTTGGTAGATGCGCGAAAATGAATTCATCTCATTTTAGTTTCATAATTATGTATTGGAGATCATATTTGTTTTTGGTGAGGATTAAAAGCAATCTTGATAACCAGCATTCATGATGTCCAATACATAAGCATGATGGACTAAAATGAGATGAACTCATTTTTAGGTGTCTACTAAGTACCAAACTAGCCATAAAAACTACCAAGGGCCTGTTCGGTATCTCAAATACAATGGTAAATGGCTGTAAATGGTAATGATTATTTGCTCTTGAAATTGCATAGTCAGATCACTTACATTTGATTGCAATGATGATTTTGCTATGGTGTTTGTGTCACCTAGAAATCACTGTAAAAATGGAAATTTTCTAATGGGAAAAATGTAATGATTATAATTTACTTTACCTATTTCCTTTACAATGTGTTTTTGACTCTTAATTTACAAGCGATAATTCCTGTTTAAACAAACACCGGGAAATGATAATGATGACTCATATACTTTCTATTTCATAGGAGATTGGATAACCAAGCAGGCCCTAAGCTTAATAGCAATTGAATTTGCAATAATTGGTGGGAGCAACCAATTTGTATTACCTTTACCTTAGCCTTCATATCCGTTAAATTGCAGTGATCTTAATTCAATTCTGACTTGAAAGGAATGTAACTGCAATCTACTTATATATGAGCCCTAGGAAATGTAGTTACAATTTAGTAATCTCTTCTTGATTGAACTCAATTATCAGTTCTACATCCAAATGCAACCTAAGCTGTCTGATTCTCAATCTATTAGATGGTCATCTCTTTACCCAATAATTACATGAATTCACTGAATGTAGCAAGTGATTTTGTTCTCCAGTGCATCTCGTGCGGGTCCAGATGAAGATGGCGTGTGTTACATGGTTCTATGTCGAGTAATCATGGGAAATATGGAGGAAATCTTGGCGGGGTCTCATCAATTTTTGCCAAGCAATGAACAATTTGACAGTGGTGTTGATATTTTGAGAGATACAACACACTACATTGTTTGGAGCATCAACATGAATACACACATTCTCCCTGAATATGTTGTAAGCTTCAAGGTTTCAGAGCAGTTGGAAGGTAGACTATTTGCTACGAGTAACTTACGAATATCATTTTTCACATTCATCTGAATCGTCTGATTGTTTAATTAGAAAATTTCATGGTCCACCTAACAATGCTTTGTATACTTTTTTAGATAGAAGAAGGCTTCAGAGAGAGAGACAGACATGTCCTGGTTCTCCAAGAGACATCCCAACACCTATTTGAGTACTCCTGTTCAATCAGTATAATCCATTCCACATTTTCAAATTGTCTTTTGTAGCATCCTATCTTGAACCTGTGTTCCCATTGGAATGCTTGAGATAATGTTTCCAAAATCTACAACCATCCATTGGTGATGGGTGGGATTCTCACGAGCTTTCAAAATAGGATTCATTCCTCCTAAACCCCCGAGCGGGTGGGAATTCTATTTTGGATGTGCATAGGAGTCCCATCCTGGATGGTGGGACATTTTGGAACAGTCTCCAACATTCCCATTGTCATATACCATCTTTTCCATACTATTGCGCATAGCATGCCCTTTTTGTATGAAATGGTTTATTCTGGCATCTAGGTTCCTCCTATGGTGCTCCCACTTCCTTCACAATGACAGAGCATGGCAGGACATCCCCATGCCAGAATGGTACCAAACCTATCACACTGAACACAAGGGCTTCGCATGGCAGAAATTTTCTCGTTACGATGCCAAACATATTGTACCAGGCATAATTCTTGGCAATGAGAGGAAGGCTTCCTGAAAGTAGTTTTGGAACATTGGAAAACGTATAATGATCCACTGGTAATTCATCTTAAGGCTACTACGTGTTTGTTTGTTTTGCAATTTTACATAAAGGATATACTGTGTTCCTGATATCACTGTAATTTCCAGGTTGGGAAAATTAGATTACACGACCTTGTTAGAACAATAAGATTGGCACCCGGAGATGAATTACTTGTTGTCACTGTCAATAGCATGCTAGACAGGTATGAAATTTAAGCTCTTTTTGTCCTAAATGATAGTTCAATTGGGCATTATTGGAATCTTTTGGTTGGATTTGTCAACATCAGATGTGGGGATCGGCACACACCACACAAACTTGTGGAGGAGCTGTTTGATAACATCCTTGATGTTTTGTTCATTGTTTGAGTGCATTATCCTTGTTATATTATTTTTCTACGAAGAGAACATCATACTTCCTTACAGTTGGATTTAAATGAAGGATATAATGCAGACATTCATTATCATCCAAAGCCACACTTTCTTTTGAGAAGGTGGATGGTACCACCGATTATTTATTAATCAATAAACCCCATTTGTAACTTGCTACAGAAGAAAGTTTGGAATTTTAAAGGAATTGATTTGGTGCTTGATAGTGGCTACAAAACCAAGGACCCATTGATTGTTTATGGTTGGGTAGGAAGCACGCATATCGACTGCTTAGAAAAGGATAAAGGATTTTAAAACAAACATTAAGTGATTCAAAAATGCCTATTTTAAACAAGTTTCATCAGAGGATTTGATCTATTTAGGTCAATCATACCCATGAGATCCTTCTTTTTGGGTCAATCTTTTTTACTTGAATGTCTCTTTTGGTGTTTAAATTGGCCATTTTCTACATGTGTTCTTGGTAGCACCGTGTGTCATGTCTCCCCTCCTCTGTCTGCTACCTTTGGCTATGCATGCACCATCAAGGATATTGGGCTTTTATAAACAACAGAATTTCAAAGCTTCAATTTTCATTCTACAAGGCTTCATTGCAGGGAAGATGTTGATTATTTTGATGTCGGAGTTTAGATTGTCATTCACTATTTGTGGCATAATCGGTTTATCTTTTGAGATTGAGGCTATCTACATTTTAGTGTCGTTGATTTTTTTTTTTTTTTCTTTATTATCTGGTTAGTCAAACTATCACAGTCCCACTTCTTGTTTGTTTAGTGTGGCAATGCACCTCACGTGCCTTTCTTACCTTTGAAAATTTTGGTTTGTTTCTTGCATAGGCTATTTCTGCAATGGAGGGAAATGATTGATGTTCTTGTTGCTCAAGCAGAGGAGAGGAGGAGAACTCTCGAGTGGAGGTTTTGATGTATGTTTTTGAAGCCAATTAATCGAGTGGCTTCCTGGTTTAAAGTTTAATTTTGTAACTGTTTGTTGTCTCCAATGAACGGAAGTATCATAGTATTAAGATTGAGCTCTCTTGTTAGAGTTTTAAGGGCCTATTTGATTTTCCATGTTACATGTAAATCCTTGGTAAATAAGTAATTATTACGTTTTCACCTAGTTTGAAAATGGATGAGTAATTCTACCTCAAAATCGGCCCAAAAATATTGACTTAAAATTGTGAGCCCCACCGTGATGTATATGATATATCCGCACCACCCATCTGTTTTATCAGAACATTTTGGAGCATGATCTGAAAAATGAGGCAGATCCAACGCTCAAATGGCCCACATGAAAGGAAATAGTGCATTAATTCGACCTGTTGTCCTTCACTGGGCCATATTGAGGTTTATTTGTCATCTAATCGGTTCATAAGGTCACATAGACATGTTCAAGGGGAAAACACAAATATCAGCTTGATCCAAATCTTCTATGAGCCCCAAAAGTTTAATGGTAGGCGTTCGATTCCCATTGCTTGCTGTGGTGGTGGTCCACTTGAGCTTTGGATTTGCCTCATTTTTGGGATCATGTCCTAAATTCAGCTGGCATAATGAATGGACGGTGTGGATAAGCCACGT
>JAJHSJ010000002.1:108007007-108076059 GCA_021015155.1 Magnolia officinalis
GCTGGTTTGAAAGTGGGCAAGTATTTTCGCCTCGAAAACTGGTCTGGGAAAGGGCTGACTTAAATTTGTGGGCCTGACTGTGATGTCTAACATATCCATGCCCTCCATCCATTTTACTGGAACATTTTAGGGCATGAACCCAAAATGAGGCAGATCCAAACTCAAGTGGTCCACACCACAGGAAATAGTGGTCTTAAACAACAGAACATTGCAAAGCTTCTGTTGTCATTCTACAAGGCCTCATTGGAGGGAAGAGCGATTATTTGAGGTCGGACTTTAGACTGCCAATCACTATTTGTTGCATAATCGGTTTATATCTTTGAGATTGAGGCTATCTAGATTTTAGCGTTGGTGATTTTTTCTCTATAATCTGGTCAGTCAAACTATCAGTCACATTTCTTGTTTGTTTAGTGTGGCACTGGTACTTCATGTGCCTTTCTACTTACCTTTGATCTTTTTTGGTTTTTTTTTCTTCCACTTCACAGGCAATTTCTGAAATGGAGGGAGATTCGTGGTTGCTCAAGCATTCCCATTGTCAGACACCGTCTTTTCCATATTATTGTAACATAGCATGCCCTTTTGTATGAAATGGTTTATCACGGTATTTAGGTTCCTCCTCTGTGCTCCCCCTTCCGCCTTCCTCACAAGGACAAGCATGGCAGGACATCCCCATCCCAGAATGGTACCAAACCTATTGTACCCAACACAAGGGCTTAGCATGGCAGATTTTTTCTCATTTACAATACCAAATATATTGTACCAGGCATAATTCTCAGCAATGAGAGGAAGCCTTCCTCAATTTTGGAACCTTGGAAAACATATAATGATGCACTGGTAATTCATCTTAAGGCTACTAGTGTTTCTTTGTTCTGCAATTTTACATAAAGGATTATACCGTATGTTCCTAAGTTCACTATAATTTCCAGGTTGGGAAAATTAGATTACACGACCTTGTTAGAACAATAAGGTTGGTAGAGATGAATTACTTTTTTTTGCGACCGTCAAAGCATGCTATACAGATATGACCTTTAAGCTCTTTTTGTCCTAAATGATGTTCAATTGGGCTCATTGGAACCTTTCATTTGGATTAGTCAACATCATCATAGTGGGGACTGGCACAAGCCACACAAACATGTGGAGAAGAACTGTTTGATAACATCCTTGATGTTTTGTTCATTGCTTGAGTTGCATTACCACTGTTGTTATATTAATAATCTACGAAGAAACATCAAACTTCCTTGCATTTGGATTAAAAATGAAGGATATAATGAAGGATATAATGCAGACATTCGTTTTTCATCCAAAGCCACACTTCTTTTGAGAAAGTTTGGAATTTATTGATCAATAACTCCATTTGCAACTTGTTACTGAAGAAAGTTTGGAATTTTAAGGAATTGATTTGGTGCTTGATAGTTGCCACAAACCAGGACCCATTGATTGTTATGAATCGTAGGAAGCACACATATTGATTGCTTCGAAAAGATTAGGGGCTGTTTGATTTTTCATTTCCTCTGTAAATACCTGGAAATAGCTCATTATTACTCCTCATGCTGGTTTGAAAGTGGGTAAGTATTTTTGCCTCGAAAACTGGTCTGGAAAGGCTGACTTAAATTTGTGGGCCTGACTGTGATGTACGTAACATATCCATGCCGTCCATCCATTTGACTGGAACATTTTAGGGCATGAACCCAAAATGAGGCAGATCCAAAGCTCTAGTGGCCCACACCACAGGAAATAGTGGTCTTAAACAACAGAACATTGCAAAGCTTCTGTTGTCATTCTACAAGGCCTCATTGGAGGGAAGAGGTTGATTATTTTGACGTCGGAGTTTAAGACTGCCAATCACTATTTGTTGCATAATCAGTTTTTCTTTTGAGATTGAGGCTATCTAGATTTTAGCGTTGGTGATTTTTTTCTCTATTATCTGGTCAGTCAAACTATCAGTCACACTTCTTGTTTGTTTAGTGTGGCACTGGTACTTCATGTGCCTTTCTTACCTTTGATCTTTTTTGTTTTTTTCTTCCACAGCAATTTCTGCAATGGAGGGAGATGGTTGATGTTCTTGGTTGCTCAAGCAAGTAGAGGAGCGAACTCTCCAGTGGGAGGTTTCGATGTAGTTTTGGAAGCCAATGATAGCTTCCTTGTTTAAAGTTTAATTTTATAACTGTTTGTTGTCTCCAATGAACGGAAGTATCATATATTAAGATTCAGCTCCATTGTAGGAGTTTAAGGGTTTGTTCCTTCCTTCGAAATGTCCCCCCACAATGTGGGGGCACAAAATGATGAAATTCCAATTCTCGATGGGCCCTCAAGCACAAGATCACATCTGAGTGACTAGCCAATACTTTTTAACCGATGATTTATATAGACATTGTTTGGATGGCATAGATCATCGTATAAAAGTAATTATAGTGATGCAATTGATAATCTAATTGTTTGGGGATATCATAGTGGGTCATGTACTCATAGATTATACTCTAGTGATATATATATATGCTACACAACTCTTGGAAGGGTTTCAGATGTAATCTAGAGCTTTTACCTTAGATTTCAAACCCCCAAACTCCCATTACTTTACATTATGGTGCCAAACTTACTGGGGAATTTGAAATCCTCCCAAATCCATGGTTCCAAAGCGATCCTAGCATCCTTCAATAACCTCCCTTTGCTGGCAACCTTCATTGTGAATTGTGGTCCATTTTTCTGTGCCTCGGAATTGTGCCATTGAATGGGGCTTGTTATTTCACGAAACCAGTCTAAGAGTTTTCCTCCTCCTTAGGAAAAAAGGGAGTATGGAAATACATTAGTCTGCAGGAGGCTCGTGGCCATCTGCTGATAATTGGAGCATACAACAGGCCCCACCATTGGAGTAGACTAGGTATCTAACCTTGCTGTTTTATGATGCTGGACAAATGGCTACATAAATTACATATTTTGGTCGAACAAATGTGCAGTTGAGTCCCACAGTTTGACGATCAGGTTTCCATGGTAGATATAAGTGGCCATGTAAATCTTACTGATTGAATGATCGTAACCATCTAATTGGTGTGGACAACCTGTTCCATCTTTTCTCTTCTTTTTTTGGGTGCAATTTTAGTCATTTGTTCAGATTTAACATGTAATAAAAGAAATCCTTGGACACATAAAGAAGGATTTTTCTAGAGTAGATTGGGTGTGACTCCTCCATCATGGGCCTACCTGAAGAACAAGCCGAAAACATAGAATGGTGGGCCCTGCTGGTTTACATCTCTTACATAAGAAAATACAAGCAATGCCAAGTTGTTCGTGAAGAGGATTGAGGACTTTCTTTTTTTGTGCTATGAAGCACATACAAGCCATTCATCAGGTGGGGTCTCTTACCTTTGCAAACATGCCTTGTACAGAAATCACTCTTACTCTGTGGATACAATTTACAAGAGTAGGAGAAAAATGACAGCTAAAAATGAAATGATCAATCACGTGTGGCTCACCTAGCTAGTGGACCGGTATCCTTTGCACACTAGTAGCGTGTGCAACATCGGAGATCTGTGGGTCCCATCAGTGCCTGTGGAACAATCCACTCTGTTCATCAATTTCTTCACTTCATATTCACTGCAGATGACGAAAATAAGCATGATCCAAAACTCACATGGGCTACAACATAGGACAATGTTACATCGCACCTAAAATTTCTAGTGTGGCCCACCTGAGTTTTGGATCAGGTTGAATTTTGGGATCTCTCCATCCTAGTGGGGCTCAACTGATATGGGTTGGATGGCATATAATATAAACAACACCGTGGCCCCAGTAAGGTTTCTATGACGGTGTCCCAATCCCCACAGTTCCGTAAGTGTGGCCCCACCTGAGTTTTGGATCGCCTGATTTTTCAGATCAAATACTAACAATTAAGTGCCGAAACTGATTGGAGTGGATGTCAAATACAAATCATGGGGCATGGTGGGCCTACAGTGGTCGGGTGTTGCATGCTCTTCCTACATCGGTTGAAGAGGATCCCATCCATTTCTTTCCGGAGAGTTTATTGATACTCGTGCTAGAGTACGACGGAGATACATTTGATACTCCGGCCCCCAAAAATTGTACACGTGTCATACATGAACACAAATTTACTATCTAAATTGTGAAATCCGTTCTTCTTAACCTCTGGATCCGTGGAAACTTGTTTGTCGAAATACGACCATTGGATTTTTAATTTTTAATTTTTTTCAAAATTTAACCGTCCAATAAATGTCCACTAATCTGATGGTCAAAAACCAAAGAAGCATAATTTGCAGATTTATGATTACATCTAAACCAGGACCCATAATTTGGACAGTTTAATTTGCATTACTTATATTCCATGTATGCATTTTCAAAGTAATTTATAAATGCCTATGTATCATCCATCATACTCTGCCAGGGAATGAAATTTTTTCTCATTCTTCTCAGTGGAATAGTCTGCTAGAGTTCTTCTCTTCTTTCCGTATGCCGCTGTTTCCTATAGCGCAGTCCATCTGAGATTTGGATCTGCTTCATTTTTGGGCTCATGCACTAAAATCATCTGGAAAAACGGATGGGCGGCGTGGATGTAGAATACATACATCAAGGTGGCCCCAATGAAAGGGCCGAACCCGTATTGGGTGTGACCGGGGCCGCACTTAATCCGCTCCCCGCCTTGTGACCGTTAGGAATTCAAAAAATAAAAAATTCCCATTCTTCCCTCGGAAATCAAAATCCAAGCCGTTAGAACTGACACTATCAACGGTCAAAAAGAAGAAGAAGAAGAAGAAGAATTAAATCAAATTTCAGATTTGCTATCAATCCCAACGGTCGTCTCTCGCTTATCCCCAATTTCCACATTTCCCCCTTTCGCGAGAAGGAAAATCGAAAACAAAAGGAAAAGAAGAAACCCGTCGAAGCATTTCTTTGCAAGAAAGAAGAAGAAAAACCACCATTCAAGAAGAAGAAGATCGAATGGACATCTCCAAGAACAAATCTCATTGGGCATGACAAATCAATCTTCCTCTATTCCTAAATCCTTCTCTTCCGGTAAATCTCTTCTGATTTTAATTTTTAAAAAAATAATAAAAAATCTATTGTGATTTTTTCCTCTTTATTTATTTTGGTTCTTGGATTTTCTTCTAACAGTTTGTTTTTTTTCACCGCACTTTTGCAGATTTTCATCAACACTTTCTAAAAAGGCCAATTGGGAGAGACGGACGAGAATGATCGGCATCTCAGCAGGGGTAGATTACAAACTCAAGAAAAGCAGCCAAAAACTTCATGTCCCCAACCATTGCTGCTGTTTCAAAGGCACTGCACCAAGAAAGAAGATCTTGGTTGAGAGGAATGAAGCTTCCGGATCAACCTACATCGAGAAAAGCCAAAGATCAGCATGGAATTTACCTCCAGAGATTTGGGCTCTGGTTTATTTGATGGTTCTTCTTGTATGACGCCGCTATCTTCGAAGGTTTTAGAATCTGGCGATAGTCCTGATTCTTTGTCTTCCCTCCCTTACGATCCAGTGACGAATTATCTGTCCACCGAGACCACAGTTCCTTCGGTACAAACCGAACAGGCGCCTAGAAATGGTTCTCCGCAGAAAAGTGAATTGCAAAGAGGGGAAGAAAGGTTTGGAGTTGATGGATGTTGTTCCGTCAAGTCCCAGGAATCGATCCAAGAGGACATGCCGCTCAATGCTTCCATTTCTTTCTTCGCAAGATGAATCTGAAACAAGAAGATGGTTCTAATCTATGTACTGATAAACTGGATTTGGAACCATCAAGTAACCCAGAAATCAAAGAAAGTGATGATGATGAGGATGTCGACAAGGAAGAGGAAGAACATAGTCCTGGACTTTGTAAGCAGGTATTGAGATCTGTGCTTCTCTTACTTGTGCTGATTTGTGCTTCCTCATACATATCATCTACAGATCAATCTACCATTCCGCATTCCTTACAAGCTTTACCAGGTTTCAGAGAAGGGTATTTGAAGATTCAAGACCCTGTATCCCAAATCACTGAGGATTTAAAAATGGGTCCAGAAAATTTTTCAGAAGTTATTGGTGTATTTTCAGGAGCATTCTCAATTTTTGGGGGTGATGTGTTTTCCCCTCATCCTCAGTTGGGAGAAAGAGGGCTCTCCGAGCCTTCATTTTTAGAAAATGTAGATGAAGAAATTAACGGGGAATCGCTGTTTGTAGATGATCTCATGGAAAGATCTGACTCAGAAGAAAATGAATCACATGAAACTGCTGGAGTAATGATGACTGAGGAAGTAGGAATGGCTATGGAAACGGATTATCTGTTGGTTGATGATGTGAATTCATTTGAACGGGTGCCTGTTGCAAGAGAGAACAAAGAAGCTGGTTTATCTAGTAATTTCATAAAGCAAGAGGAGGCAAAAGAACAAAGAGTAACAGAAGAAACTGGGACTGTCGTTGATGAATGGATTAGAAAGGAAGAGAAGGCTGAAAATGGAATGGTGAAGATTGAGGACATTTCTGAGGAGACCAATACGAATCAAAGTCCTTCGCTCTTCAAAATCTAGAATCAGAGCTAAATTCAAGCAAGAGGGAATTCTCTTGGATTGAATCCACGCAAGACAAGTTGTTCTCCAAAGTTGCTATTGTATTATCTTTAATTTTAGCACTTGTCGCATTTATGATTCTGGGTTTTCTTCATCTCAAGCATAGGAAAGCCTCTGTGAAGGATTCATCACCTACCTTCCAACAACATCATCAGAGAAGAGGAGCTCATGTTTTCTAGAGAGTGAACCGATCATTGAGAAGGAGAAGACTCATTCGGCATTTCTTATAAAGAACTGATCGTTGAGAAGGGTGATTCTTGTGTTATTCCATCTTCGGCACACTCTATTGACAACTATGATAAGTTCAGCTTGACTCGTCCACCGGTGGTTGAATTGCTTGGAGAATACAGAGTGGGAGCAATCAACCACTCTGAGAAGAGCTTTGTCCAGAAATCCAAGAAAACAGGAACTGAGGAAATTGATTTCTCTCAATCTCAAGAGATGAAAAGGTCATCAAAAAGCAAGAAGCGCCTTTCCTTCAATAGCGATGCTTACCCATCTGTTTCAGACTTTTCTAGTGCAGAATCGTCTTCATTTGGAAGCTTTAGTACTATGGAGAAGCTGAAGAAGAAAGAGTGAGTGGAAATCTAATCTAATTTCATGCTTGCTATTATTTTTTGGTTCATCTTAGTTATGCATGGGCAGCTCTGAATTTTTATTAAGACAGTTATTTAGGACTGTTTGCATAAATGCATAGTTGCATGTCCTTGGAAGCTTGAAAGAAGCTTTGCTGGAGGATTTCACTGCTTATTCCATCTATTTAACAAGTTTTAGGCATGGTATTCAGATTTTAATTTGAAACTGTCAGACATCTATAAAATGCATGTAAAACAATATCAATGCATGTCACATACCTACATAGTCCACACATGCCTAATATACATGAGCACATTCACTATATTGGAGATGCTAATGCTATGGTGATTCGCTCCGCTAGACCACATTGATAATTAAGGGTCCTAACTTTTCCTTCAATTTGCTTTTGATTTGAGTGGTGAATCATTGTCCTCTTGATGGCTAGGACTAAATCTCCTTTGCTGAAAACTCAGTGGTCTACCCTTTTTCTTTAATATCAAGCCTAATATAGATTGGTTCTGTCTTGCTTTGAGTCATTTTTCATGGAACGATTCCAGCAGCTTGATGTTTTGTTTTCATGTCATCTCACTTGTTAATGATATATGCGGCGAAGGGATTTTGATATATAGGGGCAGTACCGCTTGGCAACGGCAAGACTAGTGAAAATAGTGTACAGTTGTTTTGTATGCCCAGAGAATTGGTTTTTCCCTCTTATTTTTCTTTGATACCATCTTTTCTAAAAGCTTACAGATGGTCTTATTAAATGCTTCTCCAACCCATTAGCTGCCGCATTGTAAGTGTTGATGAAAGCAAATTTTGTAAAAGCGATCCATAGTCTTTATGAGTTGCTTAGGCACTCCAAATCTGCATATGATGTTCAACTTACAATTCTGTCTTGGCTTCTTTAGTGTGATTGCTTCTGCCCACTTTGAGAAGTAGCTAGTTACAGTGAGGATGAAGAGACGTCCTTCAACTGATGGTGTGGGTAGGCCCCTATAATGTTCATACTCCATACCCCCATGCCATGAAGGGCCATGAAGCTACTGTTGCATGTAGTGGGGTATGCAGGCTTGGCTCATGTTGGCCCAAAGCTGGAAGTCTATCTCATATAAAATAATAAAAAACAGAGAATTAACATTTTTTTTTCCAGCTCAGTGGTGAAGAGTGTTCAATTCTTCAGTAGAAGTCATGGGCTTGAGCTTTGATAGAGGTGGTTGCTTTTCTTTTACACAAGTCCGACCATTCATTGTCAATTCAGTTTGTTTTTATCAAAACACATACATATGCATACACATGCATATATATATACATATTAGTGGCAAGCTTTAATCACCAAAACAAATAAGCCTGTTATGCCTCTTTGTTGAGGGTAATAAATCAACGATACAAATGTGTTGTATCCAATTCTTCCACATTCAGTCTGTTTTCTTGAATATGCATTACACATACATATATTGATGGTGAACTTGTTTTTTGTTTCTTTCTTGTGAATCAGGAGGACAGTGGTGGAAAGGTGGTGGTCACGACACCCGTGAGGCGCTCAAGCCGAATCCGCAATCGGGTCATATCTCCATGAATCGTGTGACAGAAACGTGTGACCCCCTTATGATCATTTTTCTGGGCCGCAAAGATCCAGGGAAAACAGCTTCTTGTTGTTTCATTGCTTAAAGACCCCATTTTTGTTTTTTTATTATTCCATGGTTCTCTTCCAAGTGCTTTCTTAATGGCAGAACTGTGCTGTTGAGAGCCCAGCCCAGCCCCCCCCTTTTTTTTTTCTTTTTTCTTTTTTCTTTTGATGTTATGGGGCATGAAGTGAAAGCATGAATGTTGCTTGATGTCTGTATTTTGTCATCTTGTCTCAACCATTCAACAGGGCATTCTAATGGCACCATTTATATTTTCGATTGAAGTCATTTCTTTCATTATCACGATATCACCCACTACCATACCATCATCATACTTCATAGTCATGTGGTGGTTGTTGTATTATCTTCCACATTCCCATCATAATTTTTTCTGTCATAGTTTGCAAACTAGGTGGGTCAACTCAGACTCGCCCAAGTCAACCTGGCAAGGTCATGGCCCTGGTTAGTTGGTTGGTTAAACCAGGCAGGCCTTGGTCAGCTTGGAATTTGGCAAAGAAAGGGCATGTAGGTAAATTTCACAAGGAGAAAAGAAAGATCATGCAATAATCATTGATTATGATTATTTATGACCCACCTGGTTGACTCGGGACTTACCGGGTCAACACGACCCGGTGAGTGACCAAGCCTCTTTAAAACTATGATTTTCACATTGCTTTAATTAATGTTTCTTGTCAAAGCACTTCTGCAATGCATTTTTTCTTAAGCTGCCACTGTTATTTTGAAAGCATCATTTAGATGTTCTTTCAAGGGCTGTGTTTGGATACCTCTCCTGTCCAGCTCAGATCAATATCCATGACATGACATGTGGCAGTGATGTATAACCTACGGTTGTTTGATGCCAGATTTTGATGTGTTGCCCACGTTTGAGCATATCACCCTAACAACTATTCTGACCATCCAAAATATGGGTCCCATTCTAGACGGTGTATAATCACACTAATCAAACAATCTTAACCACTCAAACTAAGGGTCCCATTTTGGATGAAGCATATTTATAAAATCACTTTGATTAGACAATCCTAACCATCCAAGTAAGAGTAACAAATAAACGTTAAGTAAATTAGTGAGTGGCCCAAACTTGAAGGATAAAGTTCAGCTCCAGACAGATTTTAACAAACATGCATCCTTATTAGACCCAGACAAGCTTATTAGACAAAACAAGCCTAACTTAGACATGCTCTCTCACCTTGAACTTTTGCTACTATCAAACCGGCCATAGATTAAGAATTCTAATCGAATTGTGTCCGACCTTGAACTTTTCCTACTACCAAACAGGCCCTAGATTAAGAATTCCAATCGAATAGTCTCCGAGCTTGAATTTTTGCTACTATCCTACAGGCCCTATTAAGAATTCCAATCGAATTGTATAGTCTATGAACTGACTCTACACTATCCATTTTTATGAACTGTTCACGGCCTGTTTTGTGGTCACTCAGTGCATCATCATTTCTCTCTAGTCCATCAGTGCTGTTTTGTAGTTTATACACCTCTCTCTCTCTCCAATCAGTTGTATTTGGGGTATATCCAGACATCCCAAGTAATGAAATTTAATAATGTACTTTGAAAAGAAAAATACGACTAAGAATATAAAAAATCATTAAACTATATGAACTTCCACTAAGCACACGCGTATGCAATAAAGCTGATATACATGCCACACATGTGCTAGCATGACACGGGTGTGAAATCCAATTCATCCATCATGTTGGTCTGACCTTCTAACACGTTTAGCCAAAGTAATATGGTCCATCAGCATGTGAGCTAGGGGGATGGGTTACAAACTTCCGCCAAGCTTTTCAAAGCTCATTTTTTTTTTTTTTTTTGCAAAATGTGGTCCACCTAACTAGTGGATCAACCTGATTCTTGGGCTAACGGCATAAATATAGTGGGGCCATTCTGATGGATGGATTTGATCTTGGACTTATCATGCCATGCAGGCACTTTTGGTGGTGTACGTGAGCTTTATTGCAAACGCCTATGCTCTTAGCGCAACGCTCTAAAATATATATTATACATGATTAAGATATATATTAAACTAAAATATATATACTATACATGATTAAGAATATATATATATATATATTATATATATATATATATATATATATATATATATATATATATATACTCTACATGATTAAGAATATATATTAAACTATATGGTGCATTTGGCGATCCACATGCATTATTGTATGCTCTAGTGGCCAATTAAAAGCCTGATTTGATTTTGGGGATGATCAATCAAGAAAACTTTAGGTATAATTGCCCACATGAATTTCCATTCAAGAAAAAAAGGCACTCCCCCACAAGATTACAAATGCTTGGATGGTTAGGATCAACTGACTTGTGCAATTTTTAGGCACTCCCACAAGATCACAAATGATTGGATGGTGAGGATCTACTGGCTTGTGCAATTTTTGGGCCAGACTTGTCCGACTCGGTGAGAAACGGTAGGGGTGATGCGCCTCTCCCGTGTAAGTTGCAACTCGGCCGAATCAAGCTGGAACGAGTCGCCGAGTCTGCGAACTATACTTGAGTTACACATATACACGAACTTTCAATTGGATAGTTAGGGTCACAAATTATTTGAATGGTTATGATCAACTGCCTTGTGCGATTTTCTGGGCCATCGCCCATCCAAGAGGTATCTCTTCTTGTCCTCACTGTTTCCTGTGGTGTGGTCCACTTGAGCATTGGATCTGCCTCATTTTGGGGCTCAGACACTAAAATGATCTGGAAAAATGGACCGACGGCGTGGATAAAACGAATACATTATGGTGGGGCCCACAGAGATTTTTCACCATTTTGCTGATTGGTGTGGGTCACCAGCCAATCCGCGTCCGAGTGATTGTATTAGATGTTAGGTAATCTTCGTATATACTTAGTTATGAGTATCCCACTTTTGGTACGAAATTAGTACAGTTTTTTACTAATTTATTATAAGCTAAGCCATTATCCCGACAATCCACGGTCAGCATCTTACCTGCTCAAGAGGGCTTCTTTTGTAATCCAACGGTCATACCTGCTCAAGAGGTGCTTCTTTTGTAATCCAACGGTCATACCTGCTCAAGAGGGCCTTCTTTTGTAATCTAACGGTCAGCATCTTATCCCGACAATACGGATGGGACACCTGCCATTTAATGAATTTGGGACCCATTGAAGTTTTATATTTTTTTGAAGAGGCTGATCTTTGTTTTTCCCTTCATCCTGGTGTGAATCACCTAATGAACTTGTTGGAAAGCATATAAGGAGGATTCAACGGTGGGCATTCACAAACTCACTGTTTCCTGTGCTGTGGCCCACTTATTTTAAATCTTCTTGGATTTTGGAACAAAGGATGAAATGAATAATAAATAATTATGAACAGAGCTGATCCTACATCAGGATCACGGTGGGCCCACATAATTTTTTATGTTTCCTTATTTGTAGAAGCTGATTTCCGTTCGTGCTTAGTGGTAAGAGCGCCTTGGTAGTGGAAGGATGTGGGATTACAGGATGCGTTAATGAAATCTAATCCATCCATTAGATACTTGAGAGCATGCTACCACTAAGACAAAAGTGAGACTGTTTTGCAAATCATATAGGCTCATGCGCAAATAGATGGTATGTGTCCTCTCTCACATTATTACTGGGTATTTGAGCCGCGGAATCACACTGATCTAGATTTAGGATAGCAATCCAATGGTACCAAGCACACACAAGAGAACACGGATTTAACATGGAAAACCGTTGTGGAAAAAAACCACGGCACAAAGCGACAGAATTCCACTATGAAAATAGAAATTACAAATAAAGAGGACTTACCCGATTCGAACAACCTCGAATCTCACCCTTACTACACCCTTTAGAAACCCTAAAATCCTTTTAGGAACCCTTGGAACTCTTTTAGAAAGCTCTAGAATAGAATAAAATAGCCCTAAGTGATAGAGATTTCTCCTCATGGCTCAACCGGTCAAGAGCCTCACTCGACCGGTCGAGGGTGTTGGTCTACCAGTCGAGGACTAGCTCGACTCAAACTCCAGCAAGTTTGGTTTAATTTTTTCTGAGGTGTTCGACCAGTCGAGGGAGGTACTCGACCGGTCAAGTGGGCCGCTCGATCGGTCGAGGACCCTACTCGACCAGTCGAGGTTACGCAGATTTGAGTCCGGATTTTGTGCGGATTGCGGAAATTTGAGGTGGTTTTGCAAGAGGTGCGAAAGGGAGTTGCCTAAACTATAAATATGAGTTCCTAGGGCTTTTCTAGGTAATGCAAGAGAGTTTCTTAAAGCTTTGCAAGGGTTTGCTAAAGGGTTTAAAGCTATCAAAGGTGTGTGGTGTGTGTGTGAGAGAGAGAGAGAGAGAGAGTGAGAGAGAGAGAGAGAGGAAGCTTGTGGAAGGGAGATTATGCTCATATAGGTGATCTATTGTGCACTCAATATCTCAATGCTTCTACGTCCTCGTAATCGGTGAGATCTATCCGTTTTTCTTTATTCTCTTATTGTTTATCCACTCCTGCATGAGTGAAGAAGGTTTGATCCAAGCGGTGTGTGCTTGTGATCGGTTGTAACGTTCTACTTCATAGTGGATTGTTGATCTAGACGAGGTCCCGTGGTTTTTACCTCTTTAAGGGTTTTCCACGTAAAAATCTCTTATGTCGTGCGGTTTGTGCTTTGATCTATTTCATTGCTTTATTATTCCAAAATTCTGGTATTTTTTGGGAGGCTAGATCCTAAGGTTTTGTGCAAGGCCCCCAACAAAGTGGTATTAGAGCGTTTAGGTTGATTAAACGGGGTGGGATCGGTTTGGATTATGGAAGGTGGCTTATCAAGGATGATTAGTCTCAATGGTTCTAACTGGACCATATGGAAGGCTAAGGCGGAGAACTTGCTTTATTGCAAGAACTTATATTTTCCAATTCAAGGCATATAAGCAAAGTTAAAGCATATGTCAGATGATGATTGGAAGAAGTTGGATCGGAAGGCGATGGGGTTTATTAGACAATGGTTGGACGATTTCGTATTTCAACATGTATCTACGGAGACCTCAGCCGCTAGCCTATGACTAAAATTGCAAGGGTTGTATGAGAGGAAGACAGTCGGCAATAAGATATTTCTGATAAGACGACTTATGAATCTCAAGTTCAAATATGGGGGTTCTGTGGCTGAGCACATGAATGAATTCAACAATTTATTGAACCAGCTCTCCGCTATAAAGATGGTCTTGGACGATGAATTACAGGCTTTACTATTGCTTGGCTCATTGCCTGATAGTTAGGAGACATTGGTGGTGTCTCTAAGAGACTCCGCACGAGACAAAAATGTGTCCATGGAACAGGTAACCAGTTGTCTCTTCAATGAGGAGACCAGGAGGAAGTTTTAGGAGCCCACTTAACAAGAGGCCCTTATGACACAAGAATAGGGAAGAAGAAAGAACAAAAAAGGCGAGAAGGCCCAATAAATCAAAGAAAGAATTCAAGAGGCAAGTCGAGTACTACGAAAGATGTTGAATGCTGAAATTGTTGCAAGAAGGGTCACTATAAGCATAAATGTCGTAAGAATAAGAACGACAAGAAAGGAAAAGGAAAGGAGAAGGAAGATGAATCAGATTTCACTGTAGTCGCTTCAGATGGCAACATTGTAGTTATTCTTTCTGCAGATCATGATGTTTCTCTTACGGCTACGAGTTAGGACACCAACTGGGTGAAAGACTTGAGAGCCTCGTTTCATGCGACTCCACGCATGGACTTCTTCACAAGCTACAAGTCAGGTGACTTTGGGACCGTGAAGACGGGAAATTCTGGCGTATCGAAGATCGTAGGGGTCAGTGATATTTGTGTGAAGACCGATGTGGGCTGCCCATTGGTTCTCAGGGATTTGAGGCATATCCCAGACCTTCACCTCAGATGGCAACATTGTAGTTATTCTTTCTGCAGATTATGATGTTTGTCTCACGGTTAAAGTCAGGACACCAACTGGGTAATAGACTTGGGAGCCTCGTTTCATGCGACTCCACGCAGGGACTTCTTCATAAGCTACAAGTCAGGTGACTTTGGGATCGTGAAGATGAGAAATTCTGGCGTATCGAAGATCGTAGAGGTCAGTGATATTTGTGTAAAGACCATGTGGGCTGCACATTGATTCTCAGGGATGTGAGACATATCCCATACCTTCGCCTCAACTTAATGTCGACGGGAAGGCTGGATGATGATGGCTTTGAAAGCCGTTTTGCTGGTGGGCGTTGGAAGCTCATCAAGGGTTCATTGATCGCGGCTAGAGGAAAGAAATGTTGCACCCTTTACAAGGCAAGTGTTAGTGTGTGCATGGTGGGTTGAACGCAGCGGAAGATTTAGCTATTGACATGTGGCACAGGCGTTTAAGCCACATGAGTGAAAATGGCTTCAGGTACTAGCGAAGAAGTGGCTCCTTCCAGACGTGACAGGTATACCTCTTAAAACTTGTATTGATTGTTTATCAGGGAAATAACATAGAGTTTCATTTGTTAAATCTGTTTCTCATGTTAATAAATTGCATGCATTAGACTTGGTTTATTCTGATGTTTGTGGTCCTATGAGGACAAAAACCTTGGGTGAGGCATTATATTTTGTCACTTTTATAGATGATGCATCTAGGAGGGTTTGGGTTTATGCTTTGAAATCCAATGATGGGGTCTTTGGTGTGTTTAAATTGTTTCATGCTATGGCCGAGAGAGAGACAAGTAGATCATTAAAGTGCATCCGCACTACAATGGTGGTGAATACATCTGTGACTTTCATGAGTATTGCAAGTCCCTAGGTATACGACATAATAGACGGTTCCCAAGACCCCTCAGCACAATGGTGTGGCTGAGCAAATGAATCGCACCATTGTAGAGAGAATCAAATGCATGTTATCCCATGCGAAGTTGCCCAAGACGTTCTAGGGAGAAGCAAAGCACACGACAGTGTATTTGATAAACAAGTCTCCATCAGCCCCGTTGAATGGAGAAGTACCTGAGAAGGTGTGAACTGGACAAGATCCATCGTACAGTCATCTCAAGGTGTTTAGATGCAGAGCATTCATTCACGTACTAAAGGACGAGAGGTCCAAGCTAATTATGAAAATCAGGCAAGTGTGTTCTTGGGGTACGGTGATGAAAAGTTCGGTTATAGATTGTGGGATCCGACCGAGAAGAAGCTCGTCAGGAGCAGAGACGGGTATTCTTTGAAAATCAGTGTATAAAACACTGGTAAGCCAGAGAAGAACCAGCCTAGTTCAGGTGAGCTAGAGGACATGGATCCGGTTATTCATTCCGTGGTGCCTGATAACGAGGGAGTACAGAAAGGTACAGGGGATGAGGGAGTTCCTACAGAAGATGGACCGGGGGAGCAACCCCCACTTGATCCACCTGTTGAGCCACAGGTGAGGAGGTCATCTAGGAATAGACAGTCGTCCAAGAGGTACTCATCGCATGAGTACATTATGCTCACTGATGGGGGAGAGCCGGAAGATTATTCTAAGGCCCTAGCCGACTAGCATAAGGGGGAGTGGTTGAAAGTTATGCAAGAGGAGATTAAATCCTTGCATAAGAACCACACCTATGATCTGGTGAAATTTCCTAAGGGCAAGAAAGCTCTTAGCAACAAGTGAGTGTTCAGAAAGAATATTGAGCAGAAGAATTCGCAAACAAGGTTTAAGGCCAGACTTCTGGTGAAAGGGTTTGGTCAGAGGAAAGGTATAGAATTCGAAGAGATATTCTCACCAGTGGTGAAGATGACATCCATACGAGTGTTGCTTGGGTTAGCGGCTAGTATGGATCTAGAGATAGAATAGTTAGATATTAAAACTGTCAAGGGCAAAGAGCATATGGTGTGTAGGCTGAGGAAGAGCTTGTATGTGCTGGAACAAGCTCCACGGCAATGATACAAGAAGTTCGACTCGTTTATGTTGAAGCATGTGTATGATAGAACAGAGTCAGACCACTGTGTGTTCACGCTTAAGTTCTCATATGGTGATTTCTTAGTTCTGTTATTATACGTTGATGACATGCTCATCATGGAAAAGACATCAAGAAGATTGACAGGCTGAAACAGGAGTTGGGTAAGTCGTTCGCGATGAAAGACTTAGGCCTAGCTAAGTAGATCCTATGAATGGAGATAACCCGTGATAGAAGCAGCAGGAAGCTTTGCCTGTCACAAGAGCAGTATATTGAGAAAGTCCTAGAGTAATTCAATATGAATGCAGCAAAGCCGGTCAGTACTCCACTGGATGGTCACTTCAGATTGAGCGACAGGCAGTGCCCCAAGACGAAGGCAGAGGTGGATGAGATGCAGAAGATACGATACGCGTCGGCAGCAGGAAGTTTGATGTATGCTATGGTGTGAACGCGCCCAAACATAGCATATGCGGTTGGTGTCGTCAGCTGTTCACTCCCCAAGTGTAGGGTTGTGATGTAGTAATAAACTCGGTAAGACCGAGGTCGAATCCCAAGGGACTGAAACCTGTACGTAATCTGAAACTAACTAGAACTAGAACTAGAATGAGATACAATCTAAATCGAGTATAGGCTGAAGAATAATGATGAAATACGAATCTAAAATTTAAGGAATTCAGAGGTAGGAAACTAGGGATTTAGAGGATCCACTCGTGGAGATTAGGGAGATCTACGGTCGATTCATGAACTCAACTGGACTTCGAGTCCCATCTTCATCCAGTTGGAAGATATAACCTGAAAATCAATTCTGAACTTCATTTAATCTATTTTTCAAGGAATCAGACATGTATAAATTAGAATGGATTCCATCACAAAACCATGCCCATGAGACAAAGCAAACAACAGAATTAAACCAATTCACGGCCAATCTGAGTGATGTATGAATGTTAGGGAGGCGTTCCGTCATCCCACCATGCCCAGGAGACGATGGTGAACAACAGGGTGTCCTGGCATCATAATCACAAAAAGGAAAAGGAAATACTCAAGCCATCGCAGATCTACTGTAATGTAAGTCACAATAAACCATTAAAAACCAAAGTAATCTTTAAAATCAAACTAGCATCAAATTCAGTTCAACATGAATCAAAGCTGTAGGATCAACCCCATCACACCACAAGTTTCACCTCTTAGCCCTAGCTAGGAGGTTAGCTAACCACAGGCATGAATCACTAACTCTTAAAGAAAACAAGTAACAAATAAAACAAGAAAGAAAGAAAAAAAAAAAATTCTAAAGCTACTCCCTGTCTTGCACTCCACGTCCAAGCACTGTTGAATCCCTTTTTCTCTCTCTTCTCCTCCTTTTATAGAGGTTTAGGTCGGCTAGAAGTGAGTTCCTGCGGCCAGCTGTGTGCGTCAGCCAAGAAAACCGTCTGCGTAATCTATTTTCGCAGCCAAGAAACACATGGAAAAACTTCCACTTTCCTCACATTTTTTTTCAAAGAAACAACGTCCCTTGGGGCATTTTTGGACGAGCTACACGATGGACGGTTTGGATCATCAAGATTATCGAAGATAGTGGGCTACAAACAGCCGAAAAATTCAGTTTTCCACAGACGTGCGTAGGCTTACGCACGTACATGCGCTGACGTGTTCGGTGGGCCCCATAGTGATGTTTTCTGGAAGATCCACCCCATTCATTGTATTCCTGGCGAAATTTCAGTCAGGAAGGAGTGGTTTTTATCGAGTTTTGGTGCGGTCCACTGTACAAAATTAAGTCACCATTAATCTTGCGTTTTTCGACGATCCACGTATTCATGTGTGCACGGGGACAAACGGTCACCTAGGCGAGGGTCACGCTCCCCCTCTGGATTCAATGGACGGTTTGGATTGTCCATATGGACAATGGGTGGGGCCCACTATTCAAAAACAGACGGACAACGTCCGTCCGCTGTCTCCGAGTGGGAGATGGCACGGGTCAGCCTGGCTTTGACCGGGCTGACTGTCCGGTGCGGCGCGGTCACGTGTACTACACGCGCTGTACATACGGGGTCCACCGTGATGTTCGTGAGAAATCAATTCCGTCCATTCATTTCTTTAGCTCATTTAATGAGTTGAGACCAAAATTGAAGCAGATCCATATATCAGGTGGGCCCCAAATCGAGAATTTATGGGCTGATCTGTCCGTTGGGCCACTTTCCGAGAGATCCAATAGCTGAAATTTGACGTGTACGGTTAATTTATGGTCTTCAGGCCATATGTGAAGTTTCGAACTGAACGGATAGTGGGGACCCTGTGATCTTGCATTCTGGACAATTTTTGGGCCACTTGAACTTCAGTTTCCCAATTTTCTCGGATCTCTGGCGTGTAATTCCGTCGATCTTGGTCCCCTGGAGTCCATCCCTTGCCTTTAGTGTCATCAGAACGTTAAATCTATGCTTTAAGCACCTTTTTGCAGTCCATGCTCTCAAATACAACCTGCATTACAAATACGGTTAAAACCGACCGTTAAACAATATCATGCTCGTAAATCCAGGTAATAAATAGGGTCTAATATGCAATATTTGACCCTCAACACAACCCCCAACCAGCATTTTGCTAGTCCCGAGTAAAGTATGCGAAAATAAACTGGGAATTACCGAACAATTTTTTAAGAACTCAAGTGATTTAGAAACAATCCAGATACTATAAATCTGAGATTCACAAATGTTGGGCACAAATTTCTCCTGAAATCAAGCTCATGGTAACTTCATAAGCAAGTTCAAATATTAATCCATCAATTAGAAAAAATTCTAAACATCAGGATCCATGAGTGTATAGTCTAATCTCGGCTTATCATCATTAAAATTCACTTCTCTATTTCAGGATTTCATTGGTAACCAACAAGAGAATTCATGATAACCAAACGTAAACCAAAACTTGCCTCACAGATCATCTTTTCATTCTTCCAAGTTTTGATTTTTCCATTAAAAGTAATACCAAGAAGGGGAATCAAATTGTCACCTATAGGGAGCAAACCTATGGTGAAGACCGTACACCCAACCTTTTTCACATATCATCCATGGTGAATTAACTCTACACCTATAGGGAGCAAACCCATGGTGAAAATTATTCGCCCAACCCTTTCTAAAGGTATCTCTCTCTCTCTCTCTCTCTTCTCTCTTCTCTCTCTCTTTTCTCTCTCTTCTTTTTTTTTTTTTTAAGGCTAGGTATTTTCTTTTTCTTTAATTGATCATGACAGACAATTTTCCAGGCTGGTTCGTTACATGCTTAGTGATTACCAAGTTAACCCTTCAATATCAAACTGAAACCTTAATGTGAAAGCGAGATGTGACATGCGAAATCATGACTCAATCAATGTTTAAAACTTCCAATCATCGACTAACAGTTCGAACTAAACTGTGAAATCTAACAAACAACTGAATCCAAGAGTCATAAATTACCAACATCACTTATCTTGTAATTCTAAATCCAAGATGACTGTCAAAATTACTTCGAATTCACAAGAAAGTCCAGAAAATTTTAAAAATTTTCACAAGTTTTGCTCAAGACAAAGAAAACACTGATTAGGTAACCTAATCTCCCACCCCCAACCTAAATTCTACATTGTCCTCAATGTAAAAGAGATATGAGCATGCAATGCACATGGGACAACGAAATTGAAAGAGAAGTGATGGAAAGATATTACCTGGACGAAGGACTCAAAAGGCTTTTTCCAAAGATCGCAACGAGAGAGCAGGTCAACACAAAAGTGAAAAACACGAAAGCAAACGAACCTAATGGCAATGTATCAAGCCGTCTAACCTAGAACAGCATAAAACAAACTACCCTAGTCTTATGAAAGCAGGGAAAAACTACTCGATCATGCCGCAAGATTCCTCTTCCAGCCAATATCTTGATAAGTTTCTTAATAAGTTTCTCAACAGGATCATCCAAAAGCCTTTTTTGCAATAGGCTTGGATGCCCTGAAGCTTGACTTTCCAGAGAAACTTATATACCTTATTAAAAATTTGTCGTTGATTCACCTGAGGTATCCGAAATATATATGATTCACCTGTGTCGAAAAAAGTTTCAAAGTTAGTATCCCATGGTGAATCAGAGACTACAGGTAGCTCAAATTGAGAAAAAAATTTCAAGAAGTGGCGTAGTCACAACACATTCCAAAGTTCCAAACTTCGGTTCAATTTTCAGCTCCTCCTCCTTAATGGTAAACAGTGAGGATCTAAGGAGAGAGGGGCTGCAGAGTAAGGGTTCTCTCGGTCCGTGCCAACTACCGAGATATTGTCTTGCGAGGCATCCACTATTTCTTGTATCATGAGATCGTTTGAATCTACAAAGTGTACCAAGCTATCATCCAAAGAATCGAAACATTCAGTTGAAAGGAGTTCATTCATCCTATCGAAATCTGTGATGATATGTCCAAAAACTCCGTTATCTTCTTCGAGGGTAGAAATGAGCATACTCTCTTGTTTGTTCTCAAGGTGAGATGAAATCACCGCTGGGTATGTCTCTTCTTGACCTAAATGGGCATATTCAGAATCAGAGGGTACAGGTTTTAGGTCAACCTTCGATGGCTTGAGGTTAGACGATAGAGGCACGACATCAGTTTGGGCCAATTCTTCAAATTGTGGCCTCCACTAGTTAACTTCAAGTACCGGCGCAGTATTAAGCAAGGCACACCTCTTCCTAATCATGTCATCATCCAAGTCATGGGAGTGTGTCAGGCACGTCTCTAGAGGGTCAGAGGATAAGGTTAGAGGCGTTTTATCTTCCACGAAAGAATTAATCATGTTAATGTCGTGGAAATCGTCATCATCCTCTGAGTTTCTGCCATTATTGAAAAAGATGTTTGACTTCAATGTCATATTTCCAAAAGACATAGTCATGACACCATTCCTGCAATTGATAATTGCGTTTAAAGTGGCAAGGAATGAGCGACCAAGAATGACGGGCATCTGAGTGCTCATCTTATTGAAGGGTTCGGTGTTTAGGATGATAAAGACTACAGGGTAGTAAAATCTATCAACCTGTACCAACACATCTTCAATTATCCCTCTTGGTACACGAACAGAGCGATCAGTAAGTTGTAGTGTGGTTAGGGTGAGTTTTAATTCACTTAAACCTAACTATTTGTATACCGAGTAGGGAATCAGATTGACGCTCGCTCCTAAGTCAAGAAGTGCGTGATCGATTCGATAATCCTCGATTACACATGATATGGTTGGGCTACCCGGATCTTTGAATTTCTTTGGCACGTCTTGCTTCAGGATGACACTCACTTTCTCAGTCAAGAAGATCTTCTTTTGAATACTTTGCCGTCTTTTGGTCGTGCATAGGTCTTTCAGAAATTTGGCATATGAAGGTATTTGTTTTACGACATCAAGTAGAGGAATGTTGACTTTCACTTGTTTCAACACCTCTAGAATATCCTGAGAGTTAGAGAGAGGTTTTGGTGCAACCAACCGTTGGGGAAATGGAGCAACTGGCTTCTTTTGGAGTTTCAGTTCTAATTCTTGTGGAGCAATGCTAGGTCTATCATTGTTATCCTCTTCCGGGTCCTTAGGTTTTTCAGCCATAATCGGAATAGTTTTGTCAATGGTCTTCCCACTCCTAAGAGTGGTGATAGATTTAGCCTGCTCCATCTGATCTAAGGAACTTGGATCACTTATCTCATATTGTGGGTTGGGATTGGGGAGAGGTTGAGCAGGAAGCATCCCCTTTCCCCCAATCATTATGTGTGACTTTATCCTTTGAAGGGATGATGTAAGTGATCCTATTGCTGATCTGATATTTTGGTTGAATAGCTCTTGGTCTTGAATGTATTTTAGAACTGGATCCTCTTGAGGTTTCCCTTAAATTGGAATTTGATTGAAGAAACCTTGAGAGGTAGCAGTTTGTTCATTCCTCCAACTGAAGTTTGGATGATTTCTCCAACTAGGATTGTACGTATTAGAGGTGGGTCCATTGAAAGGTCTTTGGTAATTATTTACGGTATTGGATTGCTTAGTCAGAACCTCTTGAAAGGTAGATATAGTTGGACAATTTTCAGTTGTGTGACTGCTACAACCACAAATACCGCAAAAAACTTCCTTACCGCTATCCTTCCTCGATTCCATGGCCTTGAATTTCTTTATGAGATTAACCACTTTAACATTGATATCATCATCCTCTTTCAGCAGGTATACTCTGCCCCTTTCCTTTGATTGAGTGGGCCTAGAAGTGGTACTCGATTTTGGGTATGTGTCCCATGATTATGCATTTTCAGCAAGTCTATCCAAGTAATCCCACACATCATCGACATTTTTATTCATGAATTCTCTATTACACATTGTCTCAACCAATTGGCGCATGGGAAATGTCAGTCCATCATAGAAAAAGTGTGTAATGTGCCACGTCTCAAAGCCGTGTTGTGGGCATGAAATGACAAGATTCTTGAACCTTTCCCAACATTGGTAGAATGTTTCATCCTCCTTTTGGGCGAAGTTCATGATTGATTTTCTAAGGGTGTTCATTTTATGATATGGAAAAATTTTCTTTATGAACTCCCTTTGCATATCATTCCATGTGCCAATAGATCTAGGACGTAGTGAATGTAACCACGTCTTAGCTTTCTCTTTCAAAGAAAAGGGAAAGAGTTTCAACTTGACTGTATCCTCGGCCGACACGTTTGGAAAATATAAAGTGGTTATAATCTCATCAAGCTCTTTCAAGTGTAGATACGGTTCTTCATATTCAAGCCCATGAAATTTAGGAAGGAGTTGGATCACCCCTGGCTTGATATTCATGTGTCCCGTATTTTCTGGAAAAACCATACATGAGGGCGTACTCACCCCCGCCGGTTGTAAATAATCTCATAAAGTACGAGGCGGGGGTGCTTGAAGTTGATTTGCAGCCATAACCTCAATTCAGATTCTAGACTTAGACCTAAAAGAGATAAATGAAATAAACCTAGAAAGAACGAGAAGATTTGGAAAGAAGTTACCAGATCGGAGTTCCTAAGTTAAAAACCTGCAAAACAAAACAAATTAGTTTCTAAGAAATTCTAAAGTTAGAAAGTAAACTAGTTTCTACAAAGGGAAAAATTCCTAAAATAGATTACGAAAGCTCTATACCTAAAGTAGAGAGTAAGAAATTTCTAAAAGAAAACCTAGAATTAAAAAGCTTTTAAAAAATAAAATAAAACAAAGATGAGTTAGTTTCTAAATTAGAAAGAGTTTCTAAAACGGGAAATTACTAACCTAATTTCTAAAAGTAAAAGAGTAAAGTTTCTAAAAGAAAAGAAAGATGAAATATCTTAGGAAAAATTCCTAGAACAAAACCTAATCTAGAGAGTTAGAAAAACTAGAAAATCAAAAAGTGATTACCAATTTAAAAGTATATGTCAGAATCCTACAAAACAGGAAAAACAGGTTAGTTTCTAAAAATTAGAAAAACCTAAACCTAAAGCTAGTAAAATCCAAATCTTAATCTAATTCTAAAACCAATTAATTTCATAAATACGTAGCCGTCAGTCCCCGGCAACGGCGCCAAAAACTTGTTCACTCCCCAAGTGCAGGGTTGTGATGTAGTAATAAACTCGGTAAGACCGAGGTCGAATCCCAAGGGACTAAAACTTGTACGTAATCTGAAACTAACTAGAACTAGAACTAGAATGAGATGCAATCTAAATCGAGTATAGGCTGAAGAATAATGATGAAATACGAATGTAAAATTTAAGGAATTCAGAGGTAGGAAACTAGGGATTTAGAGGATCCACTCGTGGAGATCAGGAAGATCTACGGTCGATTCATGAACTCAACTGGACTTCGAGTCCCATCTTCATCCAGTTGGAAGATATAACCTGAAAATCAATTCTAAACTTCATTTAATCTAATTTTCAAGGAATCAGACAGGTGTAAATTAGAATGGATTCCATCACAAAACCATGCCCATGAAACAAAGCAAACAACAGAATTAAACCAATTCACGACCAATCTGAGTGATGTATGAATGTTAGGGAGGCGTTCCGTCATCCCACCACGCCCAGGAGACGATGGTGAACAACAGGGCGTCCTGACATCATAATCATAAAAAGGAAAAGGAAATACTCAAGCCATCGCAGATCTACTGTAATGTAAGTCACAATAAACCATTAAAAACCAAAGTAATCTTTAAAATCAAACTAGTATCAAATTCAGTTCAACATGAATCAAAGCCGCAGGATCAACCCCATCACACCACAAGTTTCACCTCCTAGCCCTAGCTAGGAGGTTAGCTAACCACAGGCATGAATCACTAACTCTTAAAGAAAACAAGTAACAAATAAAACAAGAAAGAAAGAAAAAAAATCTAAAGCTACTCCCTGTCTTGCAATCCACCTCCAAGCACTGTTGAATCCCTTTTTCTCTCTCTTCTCCTCCTTTTATAGAGGTTTAGGTCGGCTGGAAGGGAGTTCCCGCGGCCAGCTATGTGCGTCAGCCAAGAAAACCGTCTGCGTAATCTAGTTTCGTAGCCAAGAAACACATGGAAAAACTTCCACTTTCCTCACATTTTTTTTCAAAGAAACAACGTCCCTTGGGGCATTTTGGACGAGCTACACGATGGACGGTTTGGATCATCAAGATTATCGAAGATAGTGGGCCACAAACAGCCAAAAAATTTGGTTTTCCACAGACGTGCGTAGGCTTACACACGTACATACGCTGACCTGTTCGGTGGGCCCCATAATGATGTTTTCTGAAAGATCCACCCCGTTCATTGTATTCCTGGAGAAATTTCAGTCAGGAAGGAGTGGTTTTTGTCGAGTTTTGGTGCGGTCCACTGTACAAAATCAAGTCACCATTAATCTTACATTTTTCGACGATCCACGTATTCATGTGTGCACGGGGACAAACGGTCACCTAGGCGAGGGTCACGCTCCCCCTCTGGATTCAATGGACGGTTTGGATTGTCCATATGGACAATGGGTGGGGCCCACTACTCAAAAATGGACAGACAATGTCCGTCCACTGTCTCCGAGTGGGAGATGGCGCGGGTCAGCCCGGCTTTGACTGGGCTGACTGTCCGGTGCGGCGCGGTCACGTGTACCCCATGTACACGCGCTGTACATGCGGGGTCCACCGTGATGTTCGTGAGAAATCCATTCCGTCCATTCATTTCTTCAGCTCATTTAATGAGTTGAGACCAAAATTGAAGCAGATCCAGATATCAGGTGGGCCCCAAATCGAGAAATTATGGGCTGATCTGTCCGTTGGGCCACTTTCTGAGAGATCCAATGGCTGAAATTTGACGTGTACGGTTAATTTATGGTCTTCAGGCCATATGTGAAGTTTCGAGCTGAACGGATAGTGGGAACCCTGTGATCTTGCATTCTGGACGATTTTTGGGCCACTTGAGCTTCAGTTTCCCAATTTTCTAGGATCTCTGGCGTGTAATTCTGTCGATCTTGGTCCCTTGGAGTCCATCCCTTGCCTTTAGTGTTATCAGAGCGTTAAATCTATGCTTTAAGCACCTTTTGCAGTCCATGCTCTCAAATACAACCTGCATTACAAACACGGTTGAAACCGACCATTAAACAATATCATGGTCGTAAATCCAGGTAATAAATAAGGTCTAATATGCAATATTTGACCCTCAACATCAGCCGGTATCTTGCCAATCCTGACAAAGAACATTGGACAGCGGTGAAGTGGATATTGCGGTATCTAAAAGGCTCATCCAGGTTGAGCTTATGCTATGGTGATGGAAAACTTGTGTTAGAGGGCTACACAAATGCAGATATGATAAGTGACATAGACTTCAGGAAGTCTACATTGGAGTTCATGTTCACATTTGCAGGGGGAGCGGTCTCTTGGCAGAGCAATCTACAGAAGGTCGTAGCATTGTCGACGACAGAGTCCGAGTACATTGCAGTCACAGAGGCATGTAAAGAGATGTTTTGGATGAAGAGGTTCCTACAGGAACTTAGCCTAAAGTAGGAGCAGCATGTGGTATATTGCGATAGTCAAAGTGTTATACACTTGAGCAAGAATCTAAGTCAGCACTCCAAGTCGAAGCACATAGAGATTCGGTATCACTGGATCATAGATACTTTGGAATAGAAGGTGTTACAACTTGAGAAGGTCCACACGGACGACAATGGGTCAGACATGATGACCAAGGTTTTGCTCAAGGGCAAGTTTGAGGTTTGTAGAAACCGGGCTGGCTTGAAGGAGGTGGATTCCTCTTGAGTCGAAAAGGGAAAGATTTGATGGGGATTTCTCCTCATGGCTCAATCGGTCGAGAGCCTTACTTGATCGGTCAAGGGTGCTGGTCAACCAGTCGAGGACTGGCTCGACTCAAACTCCAGCAAGTTTGGTATAATTTTTTCTAAGGTGCTCGACCAGTCAAGGGAGGTGCTCGACCGGTCGAGTGGGCCGCTCGACCGGTCGAGGACCTTGCTTGACCAGTCAAGGTTACGCAGATTTGAGTCCGGATTTTGTGCGGACTACGAAAATTTGAGGCGATTTCTCAAGAGGTGAGAAAGGGAGTTGCATAAACTATAAATAGGGGTTCCTAGGGCTTTTTTAGATAATATGAGAGAGTTTTCTAAAGCTTTGCAAGGGCTTGCTAAAGGGTTTAGGGCTATTAAAGGTGTGAGAGAGAGAGAGGAAAGAGAGAGAGGAAGCTTGTAGAAGGGAGGTTATGCTCATAGAGGTGATCTATTATGCACTCAACATCTCAGCGCTTCTATGTCCTCGTAATCAGTAAGATCTCTCTGTTTTTCCTTATTATCTTATTGTTTATCAACTCCTGCGTGAGTGAAGAAGGTTTGATCCAAGCATTGTGTGCTTGTGATCGGTTGTAACGTACTACTTAATAGTGGATTGTTGATCTGGACGACGTCCCATGGTTTTTACCTCTTTGAGGGTTTTCCATGTAAAAATCTCTTGTGTCGTGTGGTTTGTGCTTTGATCTATTTCATTGCTTTATTATCCCATAATTCTGATATTTTTTGGAAGGCTAGATCCTAAGGTTTTATGCAAGACCCCCAACACTAGGGACCCATATTTATAGTTTAGGAAACTCTACTTACGCACCTCCTTTGGAAAAGTCTGGAAACCTCCTCAAATTTACGCAGTCCGCGCAAGATCTGCATAACCTCGACTAGTCGAAGGATGGCCTCGACTGGTCGAGGGACCTCCTCGATCAGTTGAGTCATCCCCTCGACCGGTCGAGTGCTTCGGACACCCAAATAAGTAGCACGCTGGACTTTGAGTCGAGTGATGCTCGACTGGTTGAGTGAACCCTTGACTAGTCGAGCCAGTCTCTCGACTAGTTGAGTAGCCCCAAACCATTGAAGACTTTAAAAGTCTGACAACAATCTCCACCGAGTCTTCAATATTCAATCGTGTATCTTGTTGCCCTCTTCTCTTATCTCTGCATCATAGCTTCTTGTGCACACTCCGTCTTTCTTTTCCGTCATCACCAAGCCTAGAGAAGTTGCACAGAACTTGAACTTCTCTTCAGGAACGTTCTAGATGAGCATGTCTTCCGGATCAAAATCCATGTGCCCAACCACCTTTGCTCCTGTCTTCTCAAAGGAAAGACGTAGTCTTCTTACCATCTCACTGCTACCCAATATTACTTGTCGAGATATTTGCTCACAACACCGATAGCATATGAAATAACCGGTCTAATCCAGACCACGGCATACACTGCCAACCGCATTCGAATAAGGCTCATGAGATATCCTGCTTTTCCTCATCTGTTTTGGGATGTGTCTTGAGGAAAACTTGAGGAGAGACGCGTAGGGAACGCTCTCCGGCTTTATATGGTTTGTCACCTCCTTGATCAATACCTACCCAAGGTATTCTGCCCGAGATAACCAAATCCTACTCCTCCTTCAGTCTCAATGCCGAGAACCATATTTGCAGTCCCCTGATCCTTCATCCTGAATGTCCTACTTAACTGAGTCTTCAGTACATTGATTACACACATGTCATAATTAGCGATCTACATGTCATCAACATACAATACCTGACCCACCATGAAAGAATTAAACCATTTCCTAGGCGACAGGTCGTACCACGACCTCCTTCAAAATCTTTTCTCAGCCCCTTTAACTTCGAACTGCTCTGGTTGCTTCATGTAGATATGCTCTTTCAATTTCCCGTACAGAAGTACAAACTTCACATGCATCCTTCCAGCTCAAGATCACATTGGCCAACCAGCACCAATCATGGATCTAATAGATACCTATTATACCATCAGTGCGAATATCTCTAAGAAGTTGATCCCTTCTCTTTGAGCATAATCCTTCGTTACCAACCTCACTCTATATCTATGTTGTATCCTCTTGAAGATCCGCCTGCTTCCAATCGCTTTCCGGCCCACTGGAAGCTCCACCAGCTCCCATATGTCGGTCTGATACAACGAGTCCATCACATCGCCATAGTCACCTTCCACTTCTCAGCACCAAGCTCATCTAGAGCCATCTGAATAGAAGATGAATCCCCTAGAATATTGGAGTCGTCCATGTACCTCGTCGATATCCTGCGATTATGCCATGTGATTCTTCTCAGAGGTGGTTGTTCCACCTACTCTGTATCTTGTACGCGCGTCTCAACCTTCCTGCCCTGCCCTCTCATGTGGCCATGTCCAACATGCCACACATGTGCAGAAGTGGAATCCGCTACAGCCACTGCAGCTCCACCTTTAGAAGTGCTCCCGATCAACCTGTATATCTTACAGAGTCATTGCGCTTTCATGATTATCTGTGCCCCCTTAGATACCTTAAGAGCACCATCAATTACCTATGTACTTGCAGCCCATTGCCTCAAGTACACCAAGAGAAATCAGATTCTTCTTCATGTCAGGAACATGCCTCACATCAGTCAGGGTACACTGTCCCATCAAACATCTTGATACACACCATAGCAATAGCCACAACATTACAGGCATTGTCATTGCCCATAAATACCTGTCCACCATCGCATTCCCTGTAGCTGGTGAACCAACTCCGATGAGGAGTCATGTGAAAAGATGTCCCTGTGTCTAGCATTCACTCGTCCTTACGAACATCGTATGGTTGTTTGATTGTAAACACAGACAAAATATTACCATCGCATCCACTCGATCCATTTGACGTGGCAGCATTGGCCTCCCTGTATGAAGCCTCAGAATCTTCTCTCTTCGATTTAAGATTTTCACAATCCTTCTTCACATGTCATTCCTTCTCACAGTTCTAGCACTTTACCTTTCCCTTGCCCTTGCCCTTGGATTTGGATTTAGAACCTGAGGAACCTATACCTTATTCAGAATTCTTACCCCTTGTAACCAGTGCATCAGAAAATATCCCAATGTCGACGTTAAGCTTTCTCATAGCCTTTCCTTGAAGGACTGAGATAACAATGTCGACACTCAGGGTTTTATTTGTGCAACACATTGTGTCTTTAAATGACTTATAAGACACCGAAAGAGAATTTAGCAACATACATGCTTGTTCTTCATCTTTCATCACTTCCTCCATATCCAACAATTTGCAAACCAATTTATTAAAGTTGCTGATGTAAGCCTCCAGATCTCCACCCTCTGCTATTTTAAAGTTATACCATTGCCACTTCAAGTGCAGACAATTTTCAGAGGATTTTTTCGCATAGACATCCTCTAACTTCGCCCATAACTTAGCCGCAGTTTTCTCCCTCATGACATTGTAGAGAACCTCATCCGTGAAACATAAACAGATCGATGATAAAGCCTTCTTATCAAGAGTATTCCATTTATCATCAGTCATAGTAGACTTTCGCTTCTCAACAGCACCATTTTTGCCTTGCTTGATTAAGGAACTCATCATCTTGATCTTCCATAACTCAAAATTATTTTTCCTTGAGTTTTTCTCAATATTATACCTAGTGCTTGTCATTATTACTAATCCCTCATATTCATATTTGTGCCCCACGATTCCTTTGATACCACTTGTTGGGGATTTGAGCTGCGAAATCACACAGATCTAGATCTAGCATAACAATCCAATGGTACCAAGCACACACAAGAGAACACATATTTAATGTGGAAAACCCTTGTAGGAAAAAACCACGGCACAAGGCGAAAGAATTCCATTATGAAATAAAAATTACAAAGAAAGAGGACTTACCCGATTCGAACAACCTTGAATCTCACCCTTGCTACACCCTTTAAAAACCCTAAAACCCTTTTAGGAACCCTTGGAACTCTTTTAGAAAGCCTTAGAATAGAATAGAAATAGCCATAGGGACCCCTATTTATAGTTTAGGAAACTCCGCTTACGCACCTCCTTTGGAAAAGTTCGGAAACTGCCTCAAATTTACGCAGTCCGCGCAGGATCTGCGTAACCTCTACTGGTCGAAGGAGGGCCTCGACTGGTCGAGGGACCCTCTCGACCGGTCGAGCCATCCCCTCGACCGGTCGAGTGCCTCAGACACCCAAATAAGTAGCACGCTGGACTTTGAGTCGAGTGGTACTCGACTAGTCGAGTGGACCCTCGACCAGTCGAGCCAACCTCTCGACCGGTCGAGTAGCCCCAAACCATTGAAGACTTTAAAAGTCTGACAACAATTATTGCTCGTGGTGTGGCTCACCTGAGTATTTAATTAGGGCCAATCAGATGGCATGAATTTATCACGTGGGCCCCACATCTATCATGTACCACCGTAAGCTTGGGCCTATCATATTGTATATGTGAAATCTACTCCATTTATTAGGTAGTGATCCGAAAGATTAGCTTGGCCAAAAACTCAAATTGGCCACTCCAATGGGAATAATGTAAAATTGCTTCTAAAAATTAAGGCGTGGTGTGGCCCTTCTTAGTCTTAAACTAGGATGATTTTTGTATGTTTACTTTATCCTTGTGAGTTATACATGATGAGTGGGTTTGACAAAAGATACACATCATGATGACACTAAAATTAAGCTTTATGTTTACCATCCCATCCCCATTGTTACTTATGGTGTGGCCACTTGAATTTTGGTTCTTGATGATATTTGGATATAAGGGTCATCAATAAAGAGTGAACCAGATGGAGGGAGTGGATCTCACATATATATCCCAAAAGCTCGGTTATATGACACATGACATAAAATAGGGGATGTATAGATTGCCTCACCCTCCCTCCACCAAAGGAAAAAAAAAAAAAAAAACTAATTCCATCACAATTTTTCTCTCTTTAAATTGTCTCTACTTATAAGAACTTTATCTATTATTTTATCATAATTATTTCACATAAAACATCTAAAGTGTGTACCAATCCGTAAATGGTTACTTTTAGTTATATAGTTTTTTAGTGTGCATAAATATCGTGCCTAATGTACCTATCGGGTATGGAGTTTTTCAATGGATTGTCATACGTAATTAGATTGTGTTAGGAGAGTACATTTAAACTTGGTTAGACAATTTCATCCATATATACAAAGCTTTATACTGGATCCGGCCTTTGGATGGGTCACTTATATAAAAGGGTGGGAGAAAATATTTACCCCCTTTAATTTAGAGAAAAAAGGAACAGTTAATCAAAGACGGCACGAATCTTGATGTAGGATGTGAAGCAACCACTTTACTATCATACATGGATGTAGAAGAAGTCTAAGAAGGAAATCAACAGAAGTCAGCATAGTTCGATCGATCGAGGTGGATCGAGCATACTAATCGAGTTAATCGATCGATCAATCGGTTGGATCGATCGATCAATGGAAATTCAAATTTAGATGAAAAGATTGTTGGACACTTTTTTACTCAATTCGATTGATCAACAAGTCGGGTCAAGTCGATCGATCGTAATAAATTCGATTTTATGGATTTTAGTCTCTGGACATTTTTGTGCCTTCCAATCGATCAATCGATGGAATATGAAAATTTATGAATTTTTTAGTTTTTATTTCCTTATTTGTTTAGGTCTCTTCTAATTGCGTCTTAGGGTTTGTTTAAAGTTATTTTAGGATACAAAATCGTTTATTTTTTTGAGCTTTTAATAAAATTCTCAAATTTTCCATTCTCTCTCTCGTGAATTCAAGAAACTTCTCTTGTGGATTCAGGGTACTTATCATTTGAAGAAGACAGTGATCGACCTCACCACGCCCACCCCTACATCAGTTTGGTATCAGAGAGAAGTTTTTTTTGCATATTGATGTCTTCTAACGAAGGATTAGACAAAAATCACAGGGACAGTGCACAAGAGAATTATCATTTAATATCAGTGGCTTTTGAGGCAATGCAATGAGAGAATCGGCAAGTCATGAAAGGACTGCAAGCTGCTCTTAACTGCATGATGGAGGCCTTAGGGCAACTACGTGTTTGTAGAGATAATCTACTTCCCATAGGCGATGGAATTCACAATTGTGTTAATCACAGGGCAATGCCCATAAGGAATCGCAAGATCATGCTTAAGGATGCGCAATCCAGCGATGAGGAGGTTAATGACATGATCCTCCAATACTTCGCTCGAGGCGGCGATAGGGTAGATGCAATCAATCGAGAATTCATGATGAAAGTCGATCTTCCCAGTTTTAATGACTAACTCTATATCGAGGACTTCCTCAATTGGCTACTTAAAGTGGAGCATCTCTTCAACTATATGGAAATCCTTAAAGAGAATAAAGTTAAATTAGTCACAAGTTAAAGGGTGAAGCTTCAGCTCGCACGGAAGAGACAAATGAAGGCACTAATCCACACATGGCGGCGGATGAAACAACTAATGTGCACGCTATTCCTTCCCATCGACTACGATCAGATATTATTCCAACAATACCAAAATTGTCGCCAAGGTAATCGAACAATGAGAGATTACGTAGGGAGTTATACCGTTTGGCAGCGCAGAATGATTTAGTCGAGACTGAATCACAGCAAGTCGCCTGATTCAACGGAAGGTTGCGTGTTGCGATACATGATCGAATTCAGATGCAACCCGTTTGAACAATGAATGAAGCGATGAAGCTGGCCACCTAAGCGAAAGTGCAACTCGAGTGATCTAACACATGGGCCTATCCCGCTAATAGGGTAGCCACTGCGGGCGCACCATGGGTAATGGGAAAGAACCTGTAGGGAGCGCCCTTAACCTCCTACACCCGCGAAATGAGAGTCAAGAAGTGGACAAGTGAGATCCCAAAGGGGTGCAACCACTGCTTCCTATCCAAAAAGGATCCCAAACCCTATGGTTGGCCAAGGCCAGACCAATGCCATCGATGTGGCGAACCGGGTCACCTATCAAACACTTATCTCCAGTGACAAGTGGGTAACATCGTCATTAATGATGGAAATACTAAAATGTAGAGGAAGACCCAGATCTTAATAAAGTGGATAACGTTATGGATGAAAAAGCAAGTGAAGCATGTTGTGTTCCGCAAGATCATGGTGAGTCCCTATTAATGAGACAACTATTGTATTCGCTAAAAAAGGATGTACACATGCACACAACAACATAACATCTTTCAAGCAAGGTGTACGGTGAATTGAAAAGTTTGTGATGTGATCATAGACAAGGGGAGCAACGAGAACATTGTCTCCAAGGTCATGGTGGAGAAGTTGCGGTTAAAAACAGAAAGACATTCATCCCAGTATACGATTGGCTGGATTAAGAAGATCAACAAGACAAATGTAACTGAACAATGCACTATATATCTTTCAATTGGTAAGCATTATAAGGACCAAGTCATATGCGGCATAGTTGACATGGAAGCCTATCACATATTACTTGGCCGGCTGTGGAAATCAAATTGTGATGCCACACATAGAAGATAAGGTAATGTGCATATTTTCTTTAAGGACGACTAAAAAAATATTCTCACCCCTATGGACCCAGATGAGTAATCCAAAACTCTCAAAGTTTAGGGGCATTCTCTCCTAGCCATACGAGACTTTGTAAAAGAATCCAAAGAGATGGGTCAAGTCTATACATTAATTGTAAATGGCGAAGAGGTAGAGCCCATGATTATTCCTTACAAACTAAAACTATTGCTGTAAAAATTAAAGACAATTTGGCCCGATGAACATCTTGATAGGAAATTCAATACTATATCGACCTTGTCCCAAGGACTATCTTACCCAATCATCCTCATTATCGGATGAGTCCGAAAGAGTGATATTTTACAAGGACAAGTGGAGGAATTGATCTGTAAGGGTCTAGTGTGAGAAAGTATGAGCCAATGTGTCATGCCAGCTCTATTGACATCTAAAGGATGGGAGTTGGTGCATGTGTGTCGATAGCCGAGCCATAAATAAAATCACCACAAAGTATAAATTTTGTATACCTCGGTTGGAGGATCTGTTGGACATGCTAGAGGGGATGAAAATATTTTCCAAACTATATTTGAGGAGTGGCTACCATTAGATCCGTATTCAGTTGGGCGATGAGTGGAAGACAACATTTAAGACTAAGGAGGGTCTATACAAGTGGTTGGTCATGCCCTTCGGACTCTCGAATGTACCTAATATGTTTATAAGGGTGATGAACTATGTTATAAAACCATTCATTGATTGATTCATTGTAGTTTATTTTGATGACATCTTGATATACAGTCAGGACGAAGCAAATCATGTGGAACATATCAAACAGATACTTCAAGTGCTCATTGAGAATAAGTTGTACCTCAATTTTAAAAAGTTCAGCTTTTTAACGAAGTGCCTATTATTTTTGGGCTTTATCATGATGTCCACAGGCATTTGTGTGGACGACGAGAAGTTGAGAGCCATCAGAGAATGACCGATTCCAACGAACATTCATGAAGTGTGAAGTTTTCACGGGTTGGCGACGTTCTATCGTCGATTCGTGAAGAATTTTAGTCCCATCATGGCACCGATCACCGACTTCATGAAGAAAGAGCATTTTCAGTAAACTGACGAGGCCGACAGAAGATTTGCTATAATTAAGTAGAGGTTGTCCACCACTCTGGTCCTCGTACTTCGTAGCTTTGATAAATTATTTGAAGTTAAGTGTAATGCTTTATATGTTGCCATTGGGAGTGTGTTGTCTCGAGAGAGCAGACTGGTGGCCTTCTACAACGAGAAACTTAGCGATGCCCATAAGAAATGGTCGATTATGAGCTAGAATTATACGCAGTGGTTCAAACCTTGCATCATTGGAGGCATTACTTGATTCAATATGAGTTTATCCTCCATACGGACCATTAGGCCCTCAAGTTTATTAATAGTTAGGCTAACGTTAACCATGTGTGTACTAGGTGGATTTCTTTCTTACAGGAATTCACATTCGTACTGAATAATAAGGCCATGTAGTAGAATGAGTTGGTTGATGCGCTTAGCTGACGTGTATCCTTGTTGGTCACCATGAGCAACGAAGTTGTCGGGTTCAAGTACCTCAAAGACCCATATGTCAAATATGACGATTTCAAAGATGTGTGGATTAGATACCAGGATGGTCAGTCTAGTGACCTTCATATTTAGGATGATTTTCTTTTCAAATGAAATCAATTGTGCATTCCATAGAGTTCGTTATGAGATCATGTCATTTAAGAGTTATATGTAGGTGGCCTCGACGGTCAACTAGGCGAGACAAGACAATAGTTCTTTTAGAGGAATGTTACTATTGGCCACAACTAAGACGAGATGTGAAAAAAGCGGTGCAATGGTGTCATACGTGTCAGGCATTTAAGGGGTAGTCATAGAACGCGGGCATATACACTCCATTGCTTATTTTTGACAATCCTTAGGAGGATTTGTCTATAGATTTTGTGTTAGGTCTCCCATAAACCTAGCGTGGCATGGACTCAGTACTTATTATGGTCGACAGATTCTTTGTGACGCCCCGTTACTGTGGTCACATGTGGGCGGGCCCCAAGATGGCTGGCAGGCTACTGTGTGGCTGACAGGCTACTGTGGCTAGCAGGCTATTGTGCACACAGTAAAGGTGAAGCTTTGTCCCACATCGGAAGTGTCGTCTGAAGTTGTGGTGGTTATATGTAGAGTTGTCACCCTATACCGTATGAGGCCTTTTGGGGGAGTTCCCCGAGAACAAAACCGTGCGGGTTGTGCCCAGAGCGGATAATATCATACAGTGTGAGCGTGGGCTGTTACAAATAGTATCAGAGCCGAGGACGGCTCTGCCCTCGGTGGGGGATATTGTGACGCCCCGTTACTGTGGTCACATGTGGGCGGGCCCCAAGATGGCTGGCAGGCTACTATGTGGCTGGCAGGCTACTGTACACACAGTAAAGGTGAAGCTTTGTCCCACATCGGAAGTGTCGTCTGAAGTTGTGGTGGTTATATGTAGAGTTGTCACCCTATACCGTATGAGGCCTTTTGGGGGAGTTCCCCGAGAACAAAACCGTGCGGGCCGTGCCCAGAGCGGACAATATCATACAGTGTGGGCGTGGGCTGTTACATTCTTCAAGAGCGGACAATATCATACATAGGTTGCAAATTTATTCTTCCGAGAGGTTTTTCAACTACACGAAGTCCCAAAATCTATCACCTCGAATGTGACACTAAGTTCTTTAGGTCACTTTTAAAGGCCTTTGTGGAGGCGATTTGACACCAAGTTACAATTCAACAGTGATATTATCCCCAAACAGATGAGCAAACCGAGGTGGGGAATTGTACACTCGAGAACCTTATACGATGCATCTCAGGTGATAAGCCCAAACAATAGGATTTTGCCTTGGCTTAAGCAAAATTTGCATATAACAATATCTAAAACCATTCCACTGACAAGTTTCCGTTTGAAGTTGTGTACGGACGACTACTTAAACATACTCTTAATTTGGTTTCATTGCCTAAGCTACCAGGCGTGAGCATTGTTACAGAACATATGGTAGACCGAATCATAAGTATACACGTTGATGTTTAGGCCCAATTGAAAGCATCCAACGACAAGTACAAAGAAAGGGCCGACACACGTCGATGTCTAAAGGTGTTGAATGTGGGTAACAACATTATGGTTCACTTGTGCAATAAAAGATTTTCAACTGGAATGTACAACAAGCTAAAGAATAAGAATAAGAAGTTGACAACTTGGGGATCTCAAGCACATTCAACATGGCAGACCTATACGAGTATCATGAGTCGGAATCGGATGATATCTCGAGGAAGATTTTTTTTTTAAAGTGTAGGGGATCTGATGTAGGATGTGAAGCAAGCACGTGCCTATCATAAATAGACCATAAGAAGTCGAAGAAAGAAATCAACGAAAGTCAGCATAGTTTGATCGATCGAGGTCGATTAAGCAGATCAATCTAGCCAAACGATCAGTCGGATCGATCAATTGATGGAAATTTAAAATTAGATGAAAAGCTTGCTAGATACTTTTTTTGCTTAGTTCGATTGGTCGATCGATCGGAACAAATTCGATTTTATGGATCTTAGTCTCTGGATGTTTTTGGGCTCTTTCAATCGATTGATTGACCGACCGATTGACAGAATGCGAAAATTTGCACATTTTTCAATTTTTATTTTCTTATTTATTTAGGTCTCTTGTAATTGCGTCTTAGAATTTGTTTAGGGTGATTTAAGCATTAAAACTCATTTATTTTGGGAGCTTTTAATAAAATTCTCAAATTTTTTTATCATCTCTTTCTTGGATTCAATAAACTTCTCTTGTGGATTCAGGGGAGCCTCGTAGATTCAAGGTACTTATCAGCATTCGAGGAAGATGGTGATCGATTTCACCACATCCACCCATGTGTCAAGTGTACTACCAAAAATATAAAACCAGTGGGTGCATTGTATCAATTAAAAGGTGGAAAGAGAGGCTATCAATCAATAAAGCTAGGATCAGGAATTTCAAGAAAGGCCATGGTCCATGAATCGATCTCCTCACTACCTTCCAAAGCTGAGGTTTGGATTCTCTCTCCAACTAAGCAATAATAGAAAATTGACGGGTGCTATTGTCAAATGCCTTTCTCTCAAAAGAAACAAAGGTTCCACGTTGTTTTGTGCTCCATTGAAAACAGTTAAATATAGATTGATGTTCACCTGTAGGTGCCGATTTTCTGTAACCCTAACTTCTGTGGGGCTCAGTACTATGATGCCTTTGTTATATTCATTCTGTTCATTGATTGCGCCAGCTTATGTTAGAACATGAGCTAAAAGTTCACGCATCCCACTATTGGAACCTTTCTTTGGGCCCACGAAAGTTTTGATCATTCTGATATTTGTATTTTTCCTTCATCCTGGTGGGACCCACATGAAGGGCTTAGATGGTACATAAACATGAGGGTGGGCCAGGAGGGTTTTTACAGTGTCCCTTCCATCACAACTGTTTTACCAGTGTTTTGGATCTTTCTCATTGTTTTGGCTCACGTCCTAACATGAGCTGGTGAAGCTGATGGATGGAGTGGACGTAACACAGAGATCACAGTGGCCCCATAGAACTTTTTATGGTTTCAGGGGCTGGTGTCCGTTACTTGTCCCAGGAGGCACGTACCAAACTGACACGCATGTGTATGATGATCCAAACCATCCATCCTTTAAGCACGACCGTTGATTGGCTCCTAACTAAATTTCGCTATGATTAATTTGACTATCTGATAATATGGGCCTTCCCTCAATTAATGGGAGCAATTGCTAATTTATCTTCTCAGTGTTCATTTATGGCCACTAATAACAATGTGGTTTTCTTAACCTGGCCCATTCACTGTTGGAAATTCTAGATTGACGGTTCAGATCCAATCTATTTATGCAACGTGCTAGGGATATAAAAATATGGAGGCACGGAAGAATATATATCCTGTGCAGCATCATCTTAGTTAGTTATCGACCATCCAATACGTACCCTTACACGTGTAGGAAATCACGGCCTTTCATCTGGTGGGCCCTACCATGGATACCAAAGATCTCAATGGTCTGAAAGGTCTAGCCATTGATGGAAGAGTACTCTTGAGGATCACAGATGGGTGGCCAAGAAAAAGTCCAACTAACATTTCATTGGGAAGAAAATGGCTAGGATTCTCTCATTGGTGTGACTTTCATTGAATGACGTGTGCACCATAGGGCACTGTAGATGAATAGTTCAAATTTCATGCGTGTGGGCCAAATGTACGGTAACTGAGTGATTGATAACTAACTTGGAAATAAGTGGCTGGGCTACCTTTTTCATGGGGAGTCCAAATGACCGCCATGATTGAAATCGCATACATTTTGAAGATGGTGGAGACTCTCCAATCTACACTTTCCACACTTTTACAGCAACCCATACCGTCCAAATGGATGAATCAATTGTAGCTAGAACATGGCCCGAAAGTGCAGCCAAAAGATGATAGTGACCATCGGATTTTGACAGTGTAATCTGGACCACTTTGATTTTACATTGAACTGTTCATTTGATAGCCATCCGGTGGATAATTTAATTCGATCAGTATGGTTTTAAAAATATATCCCATCTGCAATCTTTCCTATAATTTGGATGGTCTGGATTTCCATAAATGACTACCACACATGTGAGGAGGATGAGTCATCACCATTTTCAAAACGGTGGTGGACTATCACTGGACTCTATGGCTGATTGAATTACAAAAGCTTATAAAAAAGCATGATACCATAACAAGAGAAAAAGCTAAAAAAGTGGGAGGAACTGAATTTCCAATTCCCATCGATGATAAACAAAGGACCTACATGATTCTCTACCGAGGATGCTGATGAGTATACTTAGGTTTTCAGTTTGTAAAGTTGGAGCCCATGTTTCTTCGATCCAGACCGTTGATCTATTGGAACACACTATGGATGGACCATGTCCCAAAAAATCATCCAGTTTGAGATATCACAGCCACCATTCCTGATCCATTTATCAGTTGATGGAATTCTCTTCTTAACAGTCTATTTTTGGAAAAATAATTTATAAGTTAGGATATTTCCATCGAAAGATCCTCTTCCTGATCCATCTACGGTTGGCCCCCAACAAACCAATGGTATAGATCACGTAAAAATGTGCCCCATTTGTATAAACTAAAACCTGAGGATACCCTCAGATCGAGTATCACATGATTTCTTACAGAAGATAAGGCAATGGAATACCGAGGAGCACGCTCCATATCTTATTCAAAAAGTGCACACGTGGCAAAGATAATCCATAGCATGCATAGTGCGTCGGACGCGAATTGCGTCCTAGGCGGACGGTAATCCGTCCGGGCAGGGCTCTGTGGAGCCCACCGTGATGTAACTGTTTCATCCCGCCGTCCAACGAATTTTTCAGAAAATTTTAATATGCGAACCAAAAAATGAGGCAGGTCCAAGCTTGAGTGGATCACAAAGTGGGGATTGAACGTCCACCATTAAAAGCTTCTTGGGAGCCTGAGAAGTTTCGGATCAAGCTGATATTTGTGTTTTCACTTCATCCACGTCTACGTGACCTTATGAATAGGTTTTATGGTAAAAACACATCACGTGGGCCCTTAGAAAGGTTTCAACGGTAGGTGTCATATCAGTGTAGGTTTCTTTGGTGTGGTCCACTCAAGCTTTGTACCTGCCTCATTTTTTGGATCACATATTAAAATTTTCTGAAAAAATGGTTGGACGGCGGGATAAAACAGTTACATCACGGTGGGCTCCACAGATCCCTGCCCGGACGGTAATACGTCCGGGCGGGGGTAGGACGCAATTCGCGTCCTAGTGCGTCTTATGCACGCCTTGCTTTGTTCTTATTCATAAGCAGTTGGGAACTGTAGACGTCATGGTGAAAGTGAAGCCCACCTGACTATTACATACCTTGCTCTATATTTCTTACACGTGGAAAAAACCAGCAGATGTACGAGAACGGAGCGCCTCTTTACGGCAATTCCTACCGTCCGTCTACATGCCTTCATGATATGCTAAAACGGTTAACGGTCATAACGGTAACAGTGCCAACCACTGCCAGTTTGGACCGAAATTACTGTGTACTGTTACACGCTAAAATAGAGTTTTTAACAAAATTAAAAGGCCGTGACTCTCTCGTTACACTTACGGCCTGTTTGGCCGGGCGAATCCCACGGGATTATGAGGTATGCGATGGATTTTAAGGTAATAATGGTGATGTCATGTCAGTGGATTAGTTTAAGATCAATGAGACATGATAAGTTTACTGGGTCTGTTAGGCACGCGGGGCAAATCTCAAGATTTTACCTTCCAATCTATCTAACCAAGGGATGGGATCAAATTTTAAGGTAATGATGGTGATGTCAATAGATTAAGATACATGGGATTGCTTATATCCCGGGACAAGTTCACCAGGTCTATTTGGCTTGTTATGCATATCCCGGGATATCGTGATCTCATCCCTTCTAATACCGTGGGATCGGTCTGGCCAAACAGGCTCTTACCATTAATTTTTTTTTAAAAAAATAATAATAATAATAATAATAAAACATGTAGAATGATAGCGATTATGGCCACTGTTATCGTTACGAAATATCCCATGTCTTTACTCAAAAGTCTTTGTACGCATGTGGCCCACTTGATGATCATATATATCAATTTGATTCTTGAGAGAAATGATATACAGATAGTGTGAGATAGATGATGAGTGGTTCTGATCATGTGAGGTGCTTACCTTTATGTGAGTGTGTTAAGTATAACTTGAATGGTCGAGATTTAACATCGATGGTGTACAAAGTCCACACCGATCAAGAAACCCCAGGTGCATTATCTCTCATTTGGGAAGAAAAGAGAAATTTCCAACTGTACGACCAGTATATGGCACACAGTCTTTTTAAGCCCACTCGCTTTTTACCTTCCAAGAATACTCCCCAGCTGCACGGCCCCATTTCTCAGGTCAAAAATGCCCCTGCTTTCCTTCCTGAGGCGGATCACCTGGTGCTCGAAGACGAGCGCTTACGCTCCTCGAACTCCGAGTTGTACGAACCGTTCAAAAGATATCGACGTTGCATGGGCCCCACAGTTATGTATTTATTATATCCACAACGTTCATCCATATTTCGAGATCATTTGGGAGCAAGGTATGTAATAGTCTGGTGGGCTTCACTTTATCGAAATATGGATGAACGTTGTGGATATAATGAATTGATTTATCGAAAAAAAAAAAATCATACCCAAAGATCACCTGGACCACACCACAATGAGCAACCGAAAATTGATTTTCGCCGTTAAAATTTTTATAGGGCCCACCACAACATATATTTTCCATCCAATCTATTCATAAGGTCACAAAGACCTGGATGAAGAGGAAAAACAAATTTTGTAATGATCGAAAACTTCTGTAACCCCTAAAAGGGTTTCAATGGTAGACGTTCAATTCCCCAATGCCGTTTAAAGTGTGGTCTGCTTGATAGTTAGATCTGTCTTATTTTCTGTCTCAAGCTGTAATATGAGTTCGCCAAAAAGATGGACGGTTTGGATATAACACATACCTCATAATAGGACCCACAAAAAGCGATGGTATTACAAAAGCAAAAAATAAAAAAATAAAAAAATAATAATAATAAATAAAAGACCAAGAACTTATGGCTACGGGTTGTCTATAGCTACGGATAATAATCGTGTTGAATGAATGTTGACCATTAAAAACTTTTTAGGGGCCATAAAAGTTTTGGATCAAGCTGATCTTTGTTTTTTCCCTTCATCTAGGACTATATGACCTAATCAACATATTAGAAGTCAAATAAACAATACAGTGGGCCTTAAGAAGATTTAAATGTCGGATATCCAATCACTAATGTTTTCTTGTGGTGTGGTCCATTTGAGATTTATATCCCTCTCATTTATGGGATTAAGCCATAAAATGATAAGTAAAAATGGTTGAACGACATGGGTGAAACACATACATCATGGTGGGCCCACAGAGCACCGACCACTAGCCACCGGGCTAGTGTAAGATGGAGTAGTCAATCCGTTTCCATGACACTCTCCTAGAGTATTTGATAACTAGTCAATCCGTTTCCATGACACTCTACCAGAGTATTTGATAAGTAAAAATGGATGAACGGCATGGAGAAACACATACATCATGGTGGGCCCACAAAGCACTGACCACCAGCCACCGGGCTAGTGTAAGGGGGAGTAGTCAATCTGTTTCCATGACACTCTCTCAGAGTATTTGATAACTAGTCAACCATTGAAAAGGTACTCTCCTAGAGTATTTGATAATTGAGTTTTTTCCGTCTGTATATTTCACTTTTTACCCATCGTCTTTTCTCGGACGAGAAAGCCCCTTCAATACAAACCCAAATTTTGAAACCCTTCTATCTCCTTCATACGACAATACCGTAGCAGCAAAAACCTATTTTCTGATTTCTTCTCTCCTCTTTGCGAGAGAACACTCTAACACCAAATTTGTGATTTCTTCTCTCCTCCTGGTATGAGAATACTCTACCACCAAAAACCTATTTCTTGAAATATTCTCATTTCTTTCTATTTCTTCTTTTGGTCGAGAATACACTAGCCACATACTTCATTTTCTTCATTTTTCCAATGCAAGAGAGGACGAAAATGGTGCCTCCATCAAAGAAGCAACGAATTACAGGTATAGTTGAAAGTGTTGACTTCATTATGTGGACCCCACCATATTATATATGATATATCCGCACTGTCCACCATCCATCTATTTTACTTAAACATTTAGGACATCAGCCAAACAATGAGGCAAATTCAATGCTCAAATGGCCTGCATGAAAAAAATAGTGGCTTTAATTCCTCAATCATTGAAAGTTGTTTCCTTCGCTAGGCCTACATCGAGGTTTTTTTTATATTATCATATAACCTGTTCATAGGGTCACACAGAATGAAGACCGAAGTGAAATTGATTAAAGACTAAGTGAAACGACCGAGGACATAGTGAAATTGATCGAGAACTATGTGAAAGTGATCGAGAACTAAGTCAAATTGACCGAGGATGTCGTGAAATTGACCGAGAAGTACGTGAAAGTGATCAAGAACTGAGTCAAATTGACCGAGGACATCGTGAAATTGACCTAGAACTACGTGAAAGTGAGTAAGAACTAAGTCAAATTGACCGGGGACATAGTTAAATTGACCAAGAACTACATGAAAGTGATCGAGAACTGAGTCAAATTGACCAAGGACTAAGTGAAATTGACCAATAACTGCTTGAAATTGACATCGTGACCGAGAACTAAGTCAAATTGATCGAGAACATCGTGAAATTGATTAAGAACTGCGTGCAATTGACTGAGAACTTGTCGAAATTGACCAAAAACTTCATGAAATTGACCAAGAAATGAGTGAAAATGGCTGAGAATTGAGTGAAGGTCGATTTCCGCAAGTTCTCGATTAATTTCTACAAGTTATTGGTTAATTTCACTCATTTCTCTGTCAATTTCATGATGTTCTTGTTTCTCGGTCAATTGACTAAGAATTAAGTGATTTAATTATGAATGGTGATCTGTTTGTGAATTGGTATGATTTATCCGAGTTCCTCAGTTAATTTCAATATGTTCTCATTCACTTCAACGCTATTCTCGATCAATTTCACGATTACCTTATTCAATATCACGTAGTTCTCGGTCAATTTCATGATGTTCTCATTCAATTTCATTTAATTCTCTACCATTTTCACTCATTTCTATGTTAATTTCATTCAGTTCTTGATTAATTTCACTTAATTCTCGGCCATTTTCACTCAATTCTTAATCATTTTCACTCATTTCTTGGTCAATTTTATTCAGTTCTCGGTCAATTTGGTGAAGTTCTCGGTCAATTTCATATGGTTCTCAGTCAATTTCACAATGTCCTTATTAAATATCATGCAGTTCTTGGTTAATTTCATTATGTTCTCGGCCATTTTCACTCAATTCTCAATCAATTTGGCTCATTCTCGATCAATTCATGTTGTTCTCAATCAATTTCATTATGTTCTCGGTCAATTTCATGATGTTCTTGGTCAAATTCACTCGCCATTTTCATTCATTTCTTGGCCGTTTTCACTCAATTCTCAGTCAATTTCACAATGTCTTTATTCAATATCACGCAATTCTTAGTCAATTTCATTATGTTCTCGGTCAATTTCATTCATTTCTCGGTCAATTTCACTCAATTCTCGGCTATTTTCACTCATTTCTCGGTCAATTTCATGCAGTTCTCGATCAATTTGGTGAAGTTCTTGGTCAATTTTATATAATTCTCTGTCAATTTTACAATGTGCTTATTAAATACCACACAGTTCTCGATCAATTTCATAATGTCCTTATTAAATATCACACAGTTCTCGGTCAATTGTATGATGTTCTCAGTCAATTTCACAATGTGCTTATTAAATATCACATAGTTCTCGGTCAATTTCATAATGTCCTTATTAAATATCACACAGTTCTCGGTCATTTTCACTCATTTTCGGTCATTTTCACTCAATTCTTGGTCAATTTGACTAATTTCTCGGTCAATTTCATACAGTTCTCGGTCAATTTCACTCAATTCTTGGCCATTTTCACTCAATTTCTGTTGTTTCATTTTGTGTGGTCCATTTGATTCAACTGACATAACAAATGAGCGATGTGGGTTAATGTTCACAACCCTAAGTGTAGGGTCACGATGTAATAATAATCGTAGTAAGATCGAGGTCGAATCCATAGGGACTAATCTTGTGAGTATTCTGAAAGCAACTAGAAGTAGAACTAGAATAAGATGTAAATCTAACTATGGAATTAAAGGGAGTAATTGTGAAAGTTTTAATTAGAAACTTAAGAATTCAAAGGTGAGAACTAGGGTTTCCAAGGATCCACTTGTAGCAATCAGGGAGATCTATTACTTGATTCAAGGACACAACCGGAATCGGAGTCCTATCCTATCCAGTTGGAAGATATCTCAATAAAACCAAATCTGAATTTCCTTTGACCTAATTCTCAACAGATGAGAGTTGTGAGAACTGGAAGTAATTCCATCACCTAACTATGTTCAGGAGACAATGGCAAGCAATAGGATATACCAATTCCACAATCAAACATAGGAGAATTGTGAGGGTTATAAGGGATTCCATCACCCAACCATGCCCAAGGGATGATGGTGAACAACAAGCTTTACCAACTTCACAATCTCAATACATGAAAAGAAGATACTCAAAGCTATTGCAGATCTATTGTAATTTGAGTCACAACAATTGTAACACCCCGTACTTTTCAGTACTCGGGCGTCGCCATGGCGATCTAGTTTAATTTACACGCGTGTGGGAACACACCTAACTTACCTTACATGTCATCATTCGGCGATTCACGATCTGTCCATCTTAACCATTTCATATGGACCATGATGATGATGGACCCTTAAGAGTTAGTTCAATCCGCCCTAGACCCTAATGGCTTTTAACCATCTTAATTTAAGCTGGGACAATCCACAACACATCTGTAGGGTCCAAAGTCAATCCACCTTGGATTGACCCTTGATTGTTTATGGTAAGGTTGTTGTAACACCCCATACCTTTCATTACTTGGATGCCACCGTGGGAACCAAATGCAAGATAGAGACAAAACTTGATTTGACCAGGGTTTGACCCCTTAGGATTAGGAAACGCACCATCAATTAGGTTCGCCAGACTCTAAACTTTGAAAACCCTACTCCTAATATCCAGGTTATGGCATAACTCTAAGAAATGCCCGGTTAGACAATGTGGATCACCCCAGATCGATATCAAGGTTTGGATCAACAGATTCGTCGTCCATCAGGTTTAAAACATCCTGTTGTACAGCTATCATCCGAAAAATCAAATCGAGATTGTTAACTAGGAGTTCATGTGGCATGGCCCACATAACAGTTAAACAATAAGCATCCTAAACATGCAAGTAAATCCCTAGTGCCCTTTTGGCCGTTGGAATCAGGATCGAAATCAATCCAACCGTTGGATCAGTAAAGGCCAATGGAATAACCCAAAATCAAGTCATGGGGCCCACCTAAAGTTTAGATTTGCCTGATTTTCGGTTAGAGGCCCTGATTGGGACCTTTAAAGTGAGGACGAAGTGGATTTCTCATAAACATCACGGTGGACCCCACACGGGTGTTGCATGTGCACCAGGGGTGGTGCACCCGCTGCGCACCGGACCGAGGGAATTGGTCAAACCTGCCTTAACCGATAAGTCCCGAAAAAAGAAGGATTTTCCTTCTTTCATTTTCCCGCCCGCAGGGAATTCAAACAGCGGCCCACTCGAGCATCCAACGACCTGCCTGTAGAGATCTGATCGCTGATCCAAACCGCCCATCTTGTAGAGCTCTCAGGCCCTACCGAAACCTGGTCCCTCCCACATACAGACGCGCGTGTACACGATCGGCGACACAGATCGGCTATGCGCGACCATTTCTATAAAAAACGGAAAGCCCGTTTCTCCTCCTGACTGTCAGGGTGGCGATCCGGGTGAGGAGAAGCCCTGCTATCCCAACTGCCCCTCTAAAGGGAATCCCAGCCCTACGTTTCGACGCTAAAAGCAGGCAGACACCCGACTAAGAGATGGCAAAGGCGTGGGAAGCCTTTCCATTTTGGGAAATCGCGCTGGCGCGATCCAGGCCTTCTGCAAGGCTATGTGGAGAGATCTCTATACCATTCCCTACTAGGGCAACAACGGCTTTATCCGAACGAGAGCCTTATCCCACAAGATGCGGTTGCGGCCGAATTTCTCGTGAGATGCTATCGAGATCACGGTTACATATGGGATAAGTGGGCCTCGCAATGATCAGAGGCCTCATCTGATCCATCCAGAAGGATTGGATTGCCTCTTTAACTAGCCAGCAAAAAGACGTCATTGGAGGCCGCACCATCTTCTCCATCCAACCCAAAGACCCGTCATTATGGCGTGGGCCCCATTTCTAGATCAAGGGAGTCTTTTCGGTGTCCCTCCGTGGTATAAATAAATCCCACATGGTGGATTGCCTCCATACATCCAGAAAATAGAAGGATGGCGAGATATGTGGCCGCCCATCCTAGCCGTCCGTGACAGCTAAAAGAGGCAGGTGCGAGCAACCCTAAGTCTATAAAATGGGCCCTGATATCTCGGGATTCCCACCAAAAATCCTGAGAGAGAGAGAGAGGGAAAAAAAAGGAGGGGAGAGGGAGAGTTCGAGCGAGAGAATTTGATGCCGCTGGTCTCACCACGACGAGTTGACACAATCGACTCGAGTCGGGCTGACTCAGGGTGAGTTAGAGACCCAGTGTAGGAAGGGAATAGAAAGAGAGAAAAGAGAAAGAGAGAAGGAAGAGTGAGGGAAAAATAATTTTGAGGTGAGCCAGGGCGTTGCTGCAACACCTGGTGTGAGTGTAGGAACGCCAAGTCACAAGCTCGAGTCAGGTTAGGACGTATGTGAGTCCATCAAACTCGTTGGACATGATGGTTGGAAGGAAGCAAGAAAGAAAGGAAAAGGAGATTAAGAAGAAGAGAGAGATAGAAGAGAGAGAGAGAGAGAGAGAGAGAGAGAGAGTTGTGGGTCAGGTTGCTGGGCAAACCGAGTCAGGTCCTGACCGGGTCCGCCTCAGCTGAATGGGCATGCCGGCCATCGAGTTTGGGGCTGATTTGCTATGTTGGGCGAGCTAAATCGCGACCACACAGTGCTGATGGGTTTTCAACAGAGAAGGGAGATAGAGAGAGAGTGTGACAGGAGGAAGGAGATAGGACATGGAGTGTGTGCGGTGCAACATCAACTCTACCCAACTCATGGGCTGTTGTCGAGTTGACTCACTGCCCAGGGCAATGGCTGTCAGGTCTGGAATCGAGTCCAGATAGGTCAGGTTAGGCTTGGGCCTAGTTTGGTCCAGGTCATCCCTTGAAAGATAGGAAGAAGAAAAGAACATGAAGGAGGAGAGAAGGAAAGATAATGAGTGAGTTGACTCGGTTAGAGTCAAGTTGGGTTGAATCACGGTAGCCTAATATTGCATTCTCGGTTTCACGTTGTTCAGACCAAGAGTGAGCCGAGTCAAGACCATTTGGGAAGGTTCTAAGGGCGTGCACACTTCCTCACGACATTAGAAGGTGAATCAACACTTTCTAAGCTCATTTTAATGTATTATTACCATTGTTACCATTATTTTATGAGGATTGATAACATTAGATATGGTTAGCCATTAATAAATTATCTATGCTCAAACTAGTTATTATAAACAAAATTGTAGTTATCAAATAGTAGAATTCTATTTAACTCTCTTAAATATTATCCTTAATGGTAGATCATTGTATTTATTATCCTGACTAGATTCATTATTGGTAGCTATTATTATTATTATCATTAGAAAATATTATCATGAGATTAGTATAATTCTTGTTAATATGATTATTAGTATTAGTCCTTATCATATTATTGTTAGTAAAACTATTATTGTTATTACTTGTATTATTTAATAGATTATTAGCCATTATAAGAATATTAGATAACGTTGGTATATTTAAATATGAACTTGTGAATCATCATTATTAATATTGATTGATTAATACTTCTATCATGAATATTATTTTATTCATTGTACAAAAATAATAATAATATAATAATCAGAGTTCAAATACTAAAAATCTAAGCCTATAATTAAACTGTAGGATGAAGCCTTAAACCTAAGTAATCCTAAACCCTGGGTCAATACTTAAAACGTAAATAGTAAGTTAAGTTTGGATCTAATGGTACAATTCCATAATTTATGGTAGGGTTAAAGTCTAAGGGCGCGTGCACTTCCTAGCAATGATGTAGGCGGTTCAAAACATAAGGTGATGATTCATTCCCCTTAAGCTTTCCATTTCCAAATTAGTTTAAGTATATAATACTCTTCATTAGAATCATATATGTTATCTCATAGCATGCGATCTTTTATCGATTCTTAAGGCATGACTTATACTTGAGTTATAGTTGATAGTTGTGAACCATGATTCTATGCAATAACTACTTACATGATGGTTTCATCTACATTTAAATTGATAGTTCTTATCACGACTTATTGCAATTATTATGAATCAACTTATGTCTGACATACTATAACTATATGCTTTATCATGGATTGTTGTGAGTCACTTATGGATCTCTATTCACTACACTTAATGGTGGGTGATCCCTTTCGTGTACGTGAACCTATACTTAGGATGTAATAAGATGGGTTGTGGTAAGAAATGGGCCCTCAATTTAAAGGTTATATGAGACATGGAACCTTAATGTGGGATTTACCATCCATATATAGGACATACGGCTTGAGCGGCTTAGAAATGATCTCTTTTAACCGCACTAATTTAGTCTTAGCTGACCCTTTTACCATTTTGATTTGATGTCCGTGACCCTTTTTACTGCAGCGATTTGACATATATCCCATGTTTTGAGGTTTGCCCGGCGTAGCTTTGATGGCCTATACCATGCGATGGTAATCTCTACTTACTGAATTTGATTGGCTACTAGTCGACGGACATCCATTAAACATCCTAAGGTAGAAAAATCTTATAGGTCGATGATGGTAGTCATAGGACACTATGCCCGAGTTGTCAGCTAAGCTGGGTGATGAGCCCCCCCCCCCCCCCCCCCCCCGTAGTAACCACTGAGTTGCTTAAACCGGTTGATTGTAATTGGAATAATAATAGTTTGGCTAATCATGCATTCATAGCATATTGATGATGACGAGTGGCTAATTCTGGATGTTGTAACACGTGCCCTTAGGCTTAGTGGGGTATCGTTTTGCTAGTTCTCGGACCATCGACTATCGACCTACGTACGTGATATGTACGATGACTTGGTTACTATGATGTACGAGATATGCTACGCTAGTGACCGGTCTTATGCATGGGTGACGAGCCCAAGTATGACTGGATGAGCATCCCTGGGTCGATGTGCATTCACGCATCCATGCATTTAAAAAGACTGCATCATGTATTATTTTGATTGCCTTGTTATTTTTAACTATGCTTAATTAAGGCGACGATGTGTAATCTTAAAGGGAATTCACACTGTGTTGGTCACTCATCCATCAAATATATAATCATAAAGGTAGCACAGGTGGCTTAAAAGACGTTCATATCCAGATTGATATAGAGCAGGGTACAATTATCATGGATGCATGACTCTATCTGTCAAGAGAAGCTGCGTGATCTTGCGGCTCAAGTTTATATGCATTTTATTATTTTCCTTGTAAAAATCATGTAATTCTTGTATTTGTTATTACTGAGACATTGGTTTGTATAAGTCATTATGTGCAGTCGCTTGTATATTCTGGATGTAATGTAAATTTTCCTTTACGTTTGCTTTGTCCATCTTTCACTAAACTGCTATCTCTGAAAGAAAAAGAAAAGAAAAGAAAAATACCTAAACTTGACTATCTTTAAAGGTTAACACTTGAATTTTTGGAGGGCGAGTCATATACTCGAGTTTCGAAAACTCGAGGCGTTACAACAAACCATTAAGAACTGAAAGTATTTCTTAAATATCAAACTAGAATCAAAGAGAATTCAACATAAAAATGAATCAAAGTAATTGAAACATCTCATCACGTTACAAGCTTCACCTCTTAGCCCTAGCTAAGAGGTTTAGCCAACCATAGACATGATTAGACCAAAGTCTCTTAAAAAAAATATGAAAAAAACTAAGGAAGAAGAAGAAAAACTCTTTGCGACGGCTTCTCCACCATTTTGCTCCACTCCTTAAACTCTAGAAGATGCCTAGGAACATCATAGGGAGTCCTATTTATAGTTGTGGAACTCTAACTTTCGCACCTAGTTGGAAAACTCTAAAAACCGCCTCAAATTTACGCAGTTTACCCAAATAGACTTCACTCTACGCAGTTTCCCAAAATAGACTTCACTCTGCACAATTTCACAAAACGACCCAGAGTTTCAGAATACAGTTTTTTAGGATGATTTCAGGATTCATTTTCTTCACTTCAAATTTTTTATTCTCTTCATTCCTCACTTGGTTTTCTTGGATCTTTGGCATGTGAATTCTTCAATCTTGATCTCCTAAGATCCATTCATTGCCTTGGTGATTCTTGAGCATCAAATCCATGCTTTTAGCACCCTTTTCAATCTAAGCTCTTAAATTCACCTTGCAACACAAACATGAGTAAAAAAAAAAATATTAAGCATTATCATGTTCATAAAACCAAGATATAAATGGAGGATAATATGCAATATTTGACTCTTACCACAATCCCCAACCAGCATTTCGCTAGTCCCGAGCAAAGTATGCGAAAAATATTTCAAAAACTACGAGATAATTTCTATAAGCTCAAGTGGTTTAAAAAAAAAAAAAACAATCCAGATAATTAGAATTCTAAAATACATCGATGTTGTGCATTGCCTTCTCCAAAACTTTAGCATTGGGTAAGTTTCATAATCAAGTTCAAAGCATCAATCCTCCAATTAGAACAATTTCAAACATTGAGTTCCATGGGTGTATAATGAAGTCTAGACTTATCACAATCAAAGGTTCAATTCTTCACTTTCATAATAACATTGATAATTAAAAGAGCATTCAGGACAACCAAAACCTAAACCGAAACTTGCTTTATAGTTCATCTTTTAATTCCCTCTTTATTTTTCCACCTTTTGATTTTTTCATCGATGGCTTTCACGCTATGTCAATCTTTTTTAAAAATATTTAATAGGTGGTCTTTTCGAAGACAACTATTTTTTAGCTGGACATTTTTTTTTTCCAATTCTTCTAATCGAACATGATAGACAAATTCCCCAAGTTGGTTCCTTTCATGCTAAATAATCACCAAGTTGACAATTAAATGTTAACTGAAACTTTAATGTGACTGCTAAATGTGGCATGCGAAATCATGACTCGATCAATGTTTAAAACTTCTACTCATGGATTAATAACTTGAACTTAACTTTGAAATCTCCAAGTAACTGAATCTAAGGGATATAAATCATCAACATTAAGCATTTTATACTTCTATTTTTCAAAAAAATTCCAATTTTTTGCACTTTTTTTTCGCAAATTTTACTTAAAGACTAGGAGAACACTTGATTAGGTAACCTAATCCCCCTATCCCCAACCTAAAATCTACATTGTCCTCAATGTAAAAGAAATAAGCATGTAATGCAAGAGAGGCAACAAAAAGAAAAGGGAAGTGATGGAAAGATAGTACTTGAAGAAGGAATTTTAAGGTTTTTCCAATTATCTCAGTACGAAGATGGGATACACAAAAGACTCGAACAGATAATAAGCAAATTATCCTAAACAGCGAAAAGCAATAAACCTAACTACACCTCCGTCAGAATAGGAGGTCAATCTTGGCAAACAGGATCATTCAGAGGTATGGACATGTCCTCTGAATCAAATTTTTTAACAAATGGCTTTAAACGGTGTCCATTCACTTTGAAATCATTGCCATTATTTGGATTCCGAATCTCGACAGCCCCATGAGGATAGACATTAGTAACAGTGAAAGGGTTGGTCCAACGAGATCTGAGTTTACCTGAAAAGAAATGTAATCAAGAATTGTATAAAAGGACCTTCTGACCTGATGTGAATGATTTTCGAAGAATGTGTTGGTCATGAAACACTTTTATTCTGTCCTTGTAAATTCTTGAGTTCTCGTATGCATTGTTCCATATTTCCTCAAATTAATTCAATTGAAGTTTGCGCAGCAAGCCAGCGTTGTCCAAATAAAAGTTCAGATTTTTAATCGCCCAGTAGGCCCTATGTTCTAACTCCACAGGTAAGTGGCAAGCCTTCCCATAGACAGGTCTAAAGGGAGACATTCTAATAGGAGTCTTAAATGCAATACGGTAAGCCCATAAAGCATCAGCCAAGCGGATTGACCAATCCTTACGGTCAGGGTTAACCGTTTTTTCAGTATGTGTTTAATTTTCCTATTGGAAATCTCGGCTTACCCACTTGTTTGTGGGTGGTATGGAGTGCTCACTTTGTGAGAGATGCTATATTTCTTCATTAAATTTGTGAATGGCCTATTACAAAAGTGTGATCTTCCATCACTAATGATGGCTTGAGGAATTCCTAACCGGGAAAGGATATTTTCTTTTAAGAATTTAATGATGGTTTATGGTCATTGTTCCTACATGGGATCACTTCAACCCATTGAGTGACATAGTCTACTGCTAGTAAAATATATAAATTTTCAAAGGATTGGGGGAATGGTCCAATGAAATCGATGCCCCAATAATCAAATGCTTTTATGATAAGAATGGGGTTTAAAGAAATCATATTTCTACGGGACAATGCTCCCAATTTTCAAGAACGTTCACAAGCTTTGTAAAACTCATGAGTATCTCTGAACATAGTGGGCTAATAAAAGCCACATTGTAGAGTTTTGGTCATGGTCTTTTTAGCTGAAAAGTGACCACCATAGGTCTGAGAGTGACAAAAGAAGATGACACTTTGGTGTTCATTGTCTTGCACACATCTCCTTAAGATTTATGTGAAAAATATTTGAATAAATATGAATCATCCCAGAAAAATTTGCGTACCTCGACAAAGAATTTCTTTTTATCTTGCGTAACCCAATGTGTCAGTGTGGAACCTGTGATAAGATAATTAGCAATATCTGCGAACCAAGGTGATTGAGAGACTTTAAACAATTGTTCATCAGGGAACGTGTCATTTATATGTGTCGTCTTAAGGGAATCAAAGAGATCAAGAGCGGGAAAGGTGGTCAGCCACTACATTTGTTACTCTCTTTTTATCTTTTATTTCTAAATCAAATTCTTAGAGTAAAAGGATCCATCTTATCAAGCGGGGCTTAACATCATTCTTAGAAAGAAGATACTTGAGCGCAGCATGATCCGTGTAGATGATTATCTTGGATCCAATCAGGTAGGACCTAAATTTGTCCAAAGCGAATACTATGGCTAAGAGTTCCTTTTCCGTAGTAGTGTAATTCACTTGGGCAGGATTTAAGGTTCTACTTGCATAATGTATAACATAGAGTCTCTTATCGTTTCTCTGACCTAATGTCGCCCCAAGAGCATAGTCGGATGCATCGTACATAAGTTCAAAATGGATGCTCTAATTGGGTGGCTACATGATAGGTGTGGTGGTTAACATGCCCTTGAGCTTAGAAAAAGCTTCTTGACATTGCTTAGTCTACTCGTATGGCATATCCTTTTGAAGTAGATTGCATAAAGGATGAGAGAGGTGACTAAAGTCCTTTATGAATCTTCTGTAAAATTCGGCGTGTCTTAAGAAGGATCACACATCACGTATGTTATTGGGTGGAGGTAAGTTAGAGATAAGATAAATCTCAGCCTTATCTACCTTAATTCCTTTGGAAGAGATGATATATCCCAGGACAATTCCCTTACGAATAATGAAATGACACTTCTCCCAATTTAGTACCAAGTTCTTTTCCTCACATTACTTCAGCACACATTTAAGATTCTCCAAACAATCGCTGAAGGATGGACCAAAAATAAAGAAATCGTCCATGAAGACCTCTAGATATTGCCCCACTATGTCAGAAAAAATACTCATTATGCATTGGTGAAAAGTGGTGGGGGTATTACACAGTCCGAATAACATCCTTCAGTAAGTAAAGGTGCCAAAGAGACATGTGAATGTGGTCTTTTCCTGATCTTCAACGGCTATGTCTATCTGGTTGTAGCCCGAATACCCATCGAGGAAGCAATAGTATGAGTAACCAGCTAGCCTTTCTAAAATTTGATTAATGAAAGGTAAAAGAAAGTGGTCTTTCCTCGTGACAGTATTCAATTTCCTGTAGTCAATGCACATTTTCCAACCAGTAATAACTCTAGTTGGCATGAGTTCATTGTTGACATTGGTTACTATGGTGATTCCGAATTTCTTAGGAACCACCTGAGTTGGACTCACCCATTGGCTATTCGATATAGAGTATATGATACCCACATCTAATAGCTTAAGAACCTTGGCCTTAACCACTTCCTTCATGTTTGGATTTAATCTACGTTGTGGTTGCTATGAGGTCTTTGCATTATACTCTAGATAAATGCTATGAGTACAAATCGAAGGGTCAATTCCCTTGAGGTCTGCAATTGACCATCGAATGGCTTCCTTATGCTCAATGAGAGTAGAGATAAGCATACTCTCATATTCCTGCTCAAGGAGGGAAGAAATCACCACCAGGTATATCTCATCTTGACCTAAATAGACATATTTCAAATCAAAGGACAAAGGTTTTAGGTCAAGCTTCAGTGCCTTAAGGTTAAACGGTAGAGGCACTACATCAGTTTGGAGTAATTCTTAAAATTGTGGCCTCCATCAGTTAACTTCAAGTACCGGCATAGTATCCAACATAGTTCCCATCTCCCTAATCACATCATCATATAAATCATGGGAGTGGGCCAAGCATGTCTCTAGAGGGTCAGAGGATAAGGTTAGAAAAGTTCTATCTTCCACGAAAGAATCAATCCAGTTAATATCGTGGAAATCGTCATCTTCCTCTAACTGTTTGCCTGCATTGAAAAAGATATATATTTAGTTCTAATGTCATATTTTCAAAAAACAAACTCATGAATTTGTTCTTGCAATTAATGATTGCATTTGATGTGGCAAGGAATGGGCGACCAAGAATGACGGGAATTTGAGTGCTTATGTCCATGATGGGCTGAGTGTCCAAGACGATAAAATCTACTGGGTAGTAGAATTTGTCAACCTGGACCAACACATCTTCAATTATCCCTCTCAGTACACAAACTGAGCGATCAGGAAGTTGTAATGTGGTCCGGGTGAGTTTTAATTCACCTAAACTCAGTTGTTCGTAGACTGAGTAAGGGATCAGATTTACGCTCGCTCTTGAGTCAAGAAATGCGTTCTCAATCCAGTAATTCGTAATTACACAAGCAATGGTTGGGCTACTGGGATCTTTATATTTCTGTGGCACATCTTGCTTCAGGATGACACTCACTTTTTCTGTTAAAAAGATTTTTTTTTGAATATTTTGCCATCTTTTGGTCATACAGAAGTCTTTCAGAAATTTGGTATATGAAGGTATTTGCTTAACGGCATCCAGTAGAGGTATATTGACCTTCAATTATTTCAGCACCTCTAAAATGTCCTGAGAGTTAAAGAGAGGTTTTGGTGCAATCAACCGTTGGGGAAATGGAGCAATCGGCTTGCCTTGAAGTTCCGGTTCTAATTCTTGTGGAGCAGTGCTAGATTTATCATTTTTATCCTCTTCCGGGTCCTTAGGCTTTTCAGCCCTGACAGAAATGGTTTTGTCAATGGTCTTCCCACTCCTAAGAGTGGTGATAGATTTATCTTGCTCCATCTGATTTGAAGAACTTGGGTCGCTGACTTCATATTGTGGTTTTGGATTGGGAAGAGATTGAGCTGGAAGGCTTCCCTTATTCCCAATCACATTATGTCTCAAGCCCTCGTATGGCCTTTGTAAGGTCTTGAAAGGCTTGTAGCATCCCTTAATTGAAAAGCTCTTGATTTTAAAGATGCTTTAGAACCGGATCCTTTTGAGGTTTCCCTTGATTTGGAATTTGATTAAAGAATCCTTGAGGAGTAGCAGTTTGTTCATTCCTTCAATTGAAATTGGAATGATTTCTTCAACTAGGATTGTATGTATTGGAGGTGGGTCCATTGAAAGGACTTTGGTAATTATTCACGACATTAGATTGCTCATTCAGTAACTCTTGAAAAGCAGGTATTGTTGGGCAATTTTCAATTGTGTGAATGTTGCAAGCACAAATACCGCAAATAGTTTCCTTAGCCTTATCCTTCTTTAGTTCCATGACATCGAATTTCCTTATGAGATTAACCACTTTAGCATTGATATCATCATTCTCTTTCAGAAGGTATATTCTGCCCCTCTCCTTTGATTGAGTGGGCCTAGAAGTGGTGCTTGATTTTGGGGAGGTGTCCCATGATTGTGCGTTTTCAGTAAGTCTGTCCAAATAATCCCACACATCATCGACATTTTTGTTCATGAATTCCTCATTGCACATTGTCTCGACCAATTGACGCATGGAAGATGTCAGTCCATCATAGAAAAAGTGTGTAATGCGCCACGTTTCAAAACCGTGTTGTGGGCATGAATTGACAAGATCCATGAACCGCTCTCAACATTGGAAGAATGTTTCATCTTCCTTTTAGGCGAAGTTCATGATTGACTTTCTGAGGGTGTTCGTTTATGGTGTAGGAAAATTTTCTTTATGAATTCCCTTGTCATGTCATTCCATCTACCAATAAATTGTGCACGTAGTGAATGCAACCACGTCTTAGCTTTCTCTTTTAAGGAAAATGGAAAGAGTTTCAGCCTAATCGTGTCCTCAGACACGTTCGAAAAATATACGGTGGCTATGATCTCATCAAATCTTTCACGTGTAAATATGGATTTTCATATTCAAGTCCATGAAATTTTGGAAGGAGTTGGATCACCCCTGGCTTGATATCCATATGTCATGTATTTTATGGAAAAACCATATATGAAGGTGTGCTCACCCCTGCCGGTTGTAAATAATCTCGTAAAATACAAAGCGGGGGTGCTTGATGCACCTCATTCTCATCCTGAATTTTCTCAACCCTAGGTTGAGGTGGATTTGGAGTTGATTGGCCGGTTGATTGGCAGCCATAACTTCAGTTAACTTTATGGATCTCGAGTGGTGTCTAATCTTATAATGGATAGATAACCTCTCAACCAATTCTCCTTCACTAAAGAGATGTCGAGTGTTATCACGGACCTACTTAGGCATGAAATACTCTCAGCCCTCAATTTCAGAATCTAACCTAAACCTAAAAGGAAAGAGGGAAATAGAAATCTAGAAATAGAAAGAGAGAGAGAATTAGAAAGGAGTTATTAAATTAGAAGTTTCTATTTTGGGATCCTGCAAAAGAAAAAGGAAAGTGAATTAGTTTCTAAAAAGTAACTAAGAAAGCAACCTAGTTTCTAAAAATGAAAAAGGAAAGTTTTTAAAAATAGAAAGTAAGTTAGTTTCTAAAAATAGAAAAAGAAAAGGAAATTAGTTTCTAAAAACGAATAAGGAAAGTTTCTAAAAAATAAAAAATTATTTCTAAAAATAAATTAGGAAAGTTTCTATCCTAGAATTAGAAAGTAAATTAGTTTCTAAAAATAGAAAGGCAAGTTTCTAAACCTAGAAATAGAAAGCTAAGTTTCTAAAATAATTCTTAAAAAAAACCCAAACCTAAAAATAGAAAGTAGAAAAACCCTAATCTTAAACTAATTCCAAAAACTAGTTAATCTCAGAAAAGCGCAACCGTTAATCCCTGACAACGGCGCCAAAAACTTATTCACAACGCCAAGTGTAGGGTCGCGATGTAGTAATAATCACGATAAGACCGAGGTCGAATCCACAGAGACTAATCTTGTGAGTATTCCGAAAGCAACTAGAAGTATAATTAGAAGAAGATGTAAATCTAAATATGGAATTAAAGGGAGTAATTGTGAAAGTTTTAATTAGAAACTTAAGAATTCAAAGGTGGGAACTAGGGTTTTCAAGGATCCACTTATAGCAATCAGGGAGGTCTATTACTTGATTCAAGGACACAATTGGAATCAGAGTCCTATCCTATCTAGTTGGAAGATATCTTAATAAAACCAAATCTGAATTTCCGTTGACCTAATTCTCAACGGATGTGAGTTGTGAGAACTGGAAGTAATTCCATCACCTAGCCATGTCCAGGAGACAATGGCAAACGATAGGATATACCAATTCCACAATCAAACATAGGAGAATTGTGAGGGTTATAAGGGATTCCATAACCCAACCATGCCCAAGGGACGATGGTGAACAACAGGATTTACTAACTTTACAATCTCAATACATGAAAAGAAGATATTTAAAGCTATTGCAGATCTATTGTAATTTGAGTCATAACAAATCATTAATAACTGAAAGTATTCCTTAAATATTAAACTAAAATCAAAGAGAATTCAACATAAACATAAATCAAAGCAATAGAAACATCTCATCACGCTATAAGCTTCATCTCTTTGCCCTAGCTAAGAGGTTTAGCCAACCATAGACATGATTGGACCAAAGTCTCTTAAGAAAAACATGAAAACAACTGAGAAAGAAGAAGAAAAACTCTTGACGACGGTTTCTCTACCCTTTTGCTCCACTCCTTAAACCCTAGAAGATGCTTAGGAACATCCCAGAGAGTCCTATTTATAGTTGTGGAACTCTAACTTTCGCACCTAGTTAGAAAACTCTAGAAACTGCTTCAAATTTACGCAGCTTGCTAAAATAGACTTCACTCTACGCAATTTCTCAAAATAGACTTCACTCTGCGCACTTTCACAAAATGACCCAGAGTTTCAGAATATGTTTTTTCAGGACGATTTCAGGATTCCTTTTTTTTCACTTTAAATCTTTGATTCTCTTCATTCCTCACTTAGTTTTCTTGGATCTTTGGCATATGAATTCTTCAATCTTTATCTCCTAAGATCCATCCCTTGCCTTGGTAATTCTTGAGCATCAAATCCATGCTTTTAGCACCCTTTTCAATCCGAGCTCCTAAATTCACCTTGCAACATAAGCATGAGTAAAAAAGAACATTACCCATTATCATGTTCATAAAATCAAGATATAAATGGGAGATAATATGCAATATTTGACCATCAACAGTTAAGTCACATACATCATGATGGGCCCCAGCCAAAAATAAGGCAAATTTAATGCTAAGAGGGCGGCGGCACCACCACCAAACAGATCAGGGGGGTAACGACACCACCGCCGCCCCTTGGGCTGTTTTGGTGGTGGCTCCGCCAAATTGGTGGTGGTGCCGCCACCCTCTAAGTTGTTTGGCGATGGTGCCACCGCCCTCTGAGCATTGAATTTGCCTCATTTTTCAGTTGGGTCCCATCCAAACCCCTCTTTCTAAACCCTATAAATAAACCCTCTAACTTCTTTCCAATCCCCTTTTTCTAAACCCCTCTTTCCAAAAACCATCTTCCATTCCAAACCTTTCTTTCTAAAACCCATCTTCTTCTTCTTCTAAACCCTTCTTTCTAAAACCCATCTTCTTCTTCCAAACCCCTCTTTCCAACACCCAAATCCTCCAAAGATGGTGCATCGATCAAAGAAGCCACGCATGGGTAGAAGAGGAAAATTTTATGAAATATTGTATTTTGTTGTTAATAATATCTTGTATAAAATTCATGTTGAATGAAGATTTTTTTGTGAATTGTGAATTAATTTAATTGTGGATGGTGATTTCTTTGTGAATTGTTATGATTTTATCGAGTCCTCGATCAAATTGACCGAGAACTGAGTGAAATTGATCGAGAACTTCATGAAATTGACCAAGAAATTCATGAAAATGACCAAGAACTTCAGTAAATTTCATGAAGTTCTCGTTTAATTTCACGAAGTTCGTAGTAAATGTCACAAAGTTCTCGGTCAATTTCACGAAGTTCTCGGTCAATTTCATGAAGTTCTCGGTCAATTTCATAAAGTTCTCGGTTAATTTCATAAAGTTCTCGATCAATTTCATGAAGTTCACAGTTAATTTCATGAAGTTCTCGATCATTTTCATGAAGTTCTCGGTCACTTTCACTAACTTTTCGGTCATTTTCATGAAGTTCTCAGTCATTTTCAAGAAGTTCTTGGTCATTTTCATGAAGTTCTCGATCATTTTTAAGTTCTCGGTCAATTTCATGTATTTCTCGGTCAATTTCACGAAGTTCTCGGTCAATTTCATGAAGTTTCCAGTCAATTTCACTCAGTTCTCGGTCAATTCCATGAAGTTCTCGGTCAATTTCACGGAGCATCATTCAATTTCACTCAGTTCTCAGTCAATTTCAAGAAGTCATCGGTCAAATTCACTCAGTTCTTTGTCAATTTCCGCAAGTTCTAAATCAATTTTGCTCAGTTCTTAGTCAATTTCACTCAATTCTCGATTAATTTCATGAAGTTCTCATTTAATTTCACAAAGTTCTCATTCAATTTCATGAAGTTCTTGGTTGATTTCATGAAGTTCTTATTCAATTTCACGAAGTTCTCGGTCAATTTCATAAAGTTCTTGTTCAATTTCATGAGGTTTTCGGTCAATTTTATAAAGTTCTCGTTCAATTTCATGAAGTTCTCAGTTGATTTTCGAGTTGTACAAATGGTTCAAGGGATATTAAAGTTAAATGGGCCCCAAAATGACTTATTTATTATATCCACACTGTTCATCCATTGGTAGAGATCATTTTAGAGGATGAGAAAAAAAAATGAATCATATCCAAACTTTAAATGGACCACACCAGAAATAGCAATGGGGATAATGATTTTCATTGTTAAAACATTTGTAGGTCCCACCGTAACATTTATTTTCCATCCAATCTGTTCATAAGGTCAAAAAGGCCCGGATGAAGAGATAAAACAAATATCATATTTATCCAAAACTTTTGTGATCCCAAAAGAGTTTCAATGGTAGATGTTCAATCCCCCACTGCTTTTTGCAGAGTGGTCCACTTGATCTTTAGATCTGTCTTATTTTTCGGCTCAAGCCTTACAAAGAGCTCGCCAAATGGATAGACGGTTTGGATATAACATATACCTTATGATGGGACCCACAACCTTAATACAACATGAAAATGGCGGCACCACTGCCGGATATGGTAGTGGGCTGCAGCACCACCGTTGGATTAATGTTCAAGGGGGTGGTGGTACCACCGCCGGTCCGAAGGCACCACCGCCATACAAGGGTATTTTGGTCCGGTTGAACTGGATTCGTACAATGGGGTATTAGTTTGAGAAAGTAAAGTATGGATTATATGAAAAGGATGATGGGAAAAGGTGGGATTTACGGTTAGAAAAACCTCTTGATAACTTTTTTTTTTTTTTTTTTTAACACATGCACATATACCCCCACATACTCGAAGCAGATTGGCTAGTTTACCTCACACCAGCTATATAGCTGTTGTATTGACATCAACAAGTTCTATGTGTATGATCATGATGTATGTGTTATTATCCCAATTGTCCGTACATTCTGCGAGCTCGTCTTAAGGCTTGAACGTCTACCATTGAAACCCTTTTTAGGGTCACAGAAGTTTTGGATCAATATGATTTTTTTCCCTCTTTATTTAAGTATTTTTGACCTTATGAACAAATTGGATGTAAAATAAACATTACGTTGGGCCTTAAAAATTGCTCAACGGTGAAAATCATTATCTCCGCAGCTATTTACGATGTGGTCCGGAAGATCTTTGATATGATTCATTTTTTGGATAATGCTCTAAAATGATCTCTAAAAATATATGAACGGTCATCACTGTGGAGCCCATGTAACTTTGATTTCCTTTGAACCGTTCGTACAACTCGGAGATCGACGTACTTATAACAGCTATATAGCTGGTGTGAGGTACTAGGGGTGTACACGGGTCGATCCGAGTCGAACAGGGCTAAACCCGGCCCGGCCCGATCACCAGCCAAACCTAGCCCGAACCTGGCTCGGCCCGGTCACTGGGCCAACATGTCCAGCCCGAACCTAGCCCGGTCAGCAATTGGGCGAGTTCGGGCCAGTTTCGGACCTTACTATCACTTCAAAGATGGGTGGTGAACTATACCAGAAGGGTAAAAGGGAAAGGGAAGAGTAGGGTTTTGAATATATATACATACACACACACACCACTTGATCAAGTCGAGTCGAGTCGGGCCGAACTGGGACATATTCAAAGTCGACCTGAACTCAGTTTCAAGCCGAAGAAAATGGCCCGTCCCGACCCGAACTCAGTTCCAGGTCGGCTGAGTTGAGCTTTTTCGGGCGAGTCCAACAAGTCCCAGGTTGGCCAAGTCGAGCTTTTTCCGCCGAGTTGAGCTTTTTCCGGGGAGTCCAGCGAGTTAACCGGGCTAGCCCGGTTCGTGTACAGCCTTACCCTTGACTCCCGAGAGTCTACAAGTACAGGCAAGGTACCGCAACCCGTGCTACTGTACCATCTTTCTCACCGATGTAATACATCAGTACCACCGAAACGGCATTCCCAGATACAAGCATTACGTGAAATATACATATGGAATCAACGGACAACCGATTGTTTGTCCCAATACAGAGGCCTAGTCCACACTGGGAGAAAATCAGTCTGATTTTGGATAAATACGATATTTATGGTGGGACCTACCGTTTCCATTGTACCGATTTTAAAAAATAGTAGTACATTGGCAAGAAAGATGGAATGGTACCAGTCTCTGGTAGACTTGCATGCAGTCGGCCATTTTTCTCCACCTTTCCATTCCTTCACGTTTCCTAATCATAGTCGGCAAGCAGGACGCGGATTAGATACTGCCAAGTGACAGGTTGAGCAGCGAGTCGGCTACTGAAGTGACGTTACCAAGTTATGTGGGCCACTATAATGTATGTGTTATATTCACACCGTCCATCTATTTTTAGATATCGTTTTAAGTCATGAGCCAAAGAATGAGGCGGAAAAAAATCTGTAGTGGACCCCACCACAGAAAACAGTGGGGAGAGTGATTTCCACTGTTGAAATATCTTAAGGCCCACCATAATGTTTATTTGAAATCCAACCTGTTCAATAGTTAAAAAAGACATGAAATAAGAGAAAACATAAATATCAGGTTGATGTAAAACTTTTGTGGCCTTTAGAGGTTTTTAATGGTGGGGTCACGGTCTTCACTGTCTGTCTTCTGTGCTGAGTCCACTGGAGCTTTGGATTTAATTCAATCTTTGAATATTGTCCTAAAATGATCTCTCCAAATGTATGGAAGGTGCGGATATAAATCGAACATCATGGTGGGGTCACGGAACTTGGTTGACGTTACTTCAGTACCGAATCTAGCTACTCAACCTGTCAGTGGCTAATCCGCGAAAACGGATTGACTACTCACCGTGACACTAGCCAATGGCCGGTGGTCGGTGTTATGTGGGACCCACCATTATGTATTTGTTTCATCCATGCTATCCATCTATTTTTAGAGATCCTTTTACAGTATGTATCCAAAAACGAGATATATAAAAATTTCAAGTGGACCACATCCCAGGAAACAGTGTTGAACGAGGGTTGACCATTAAAAACATTTTGGGGCCATAAAAGTTTTGGATCAAGCTGATCTTTGTTTTTTCTCTTAATCTAGTCCTTTATGACCTAATCAACAGATTTGATGTCAAATAAACAGTATAGTGGGCCTTGGGAGGATTTTAATGGTGGATATCCAATCACTATTATTTTCATATGGTGTGGCCCACCGGAGATTTATATCCCTATAATTTTTGGAATCAACCCATAAAATGATCAGTTAAAATGGATGAACAGAATGGATGAAACACATACATTATAGTGGGCCCACATAGCACCGACCACCAGCCACGGAACCGGTGGCAGGGAAGTAGCCAATCCGTTTCCCTTATACGCGCCCAAGCAAGTACGGAAGCGGATTGGCTGATGTACCTCACATCAGCTAGGTGCTGTATTCACATCAGCTAGGTGCTGTATTGACGTAAGCAAGTTTCGTGGGTCTAATCATGATGTGTGTTATATCCAAACCACCCATCCATTTTGAGAGTTAGTCTTAAGGCTTGAGACGAAATATTAGACAGATCTAACTATCAAGTGGATCACACTGAAAAATGCAGTGGGGGATTGAACGTCTACCATTGAAACCCTTTTTAGGGTCACGGAAGTTTTGGATCAATATGAAATTTATTTTTCTTCTTAATTCATGTCTTTGTAACCTTATGAATAGATTAGATAGGAAATAAATGTTATAGTAGGCCTTACAAATTGTTTAACATTGAGAATCATTATCTCTGCTGCTATTTGTAGTGTGGTTAAGATGATCTTTAGATATTATTAATTTTTTAAATAACACCCTTAAATGATTTCTAAAAATAAATGGATGAATGATATAGCTATAATAAATACATCACTGTGGGGCTATGTAACTTTGATCTCCTTGGAACCGTTGGTACAACTCGGACTTCGAGGAGCCTCAGCGCTCGCCTTCGCACCACACGTACCAACAGCAGCTGTTTAGCTGGTGTGTGGTACACCAGCCAATCCGCTTCCAGCAAGTACGCGTGTAACATTCACCTTTTATGGTGAAAACGTTGATTCGATGTATCCGTAAACAGATACCGATTAAAAAACATTTAATATGCGTTTTATATATATTCGTGTATAAGACAACGGTATATAGAAAATATAAAACCTAACTTAATCCGCCCAAACGAATCCCTTCGAATCCAACGGCCTGGATTATCGCCCCTGCGGATAGCTCTCTCTCTCTCGGTATATAGAAAATATAAAACCTAACTTAATACACCCAAACGAATCCCTTCGAATCCAACGGCCTGGATTAACCATTGATTTAAGGACACTTATTTGATCAATTAGGATCATTGGATAATTTTCATTTTTATCCATCCAATATATGTCCACCAACATATATGACGGGTTTCATTTTTATCTATCGAATATATGTCCACCAAATACGACGGGAAGATCTAAACCGAGACCCATCAAATGAACAGTAAAATTGTAGCCACATGCGTTTTGCAAATAACGTCAAAGTGAATGTGTATCATGCATCATACTTTGTCAGAGTATCGACATGATTTTTTTAGAAAATTGACTCAATGAAATCAACTCTATCTTTCCATTTTTATTTTTATTTTCTTTTTGCGTTTTGTTTTTTTTTGTTTTTTTGTTTTTTGTTTTTTAACACACGCTCGCACCCCATGCACTCACACCACAACGGGTACTCGAACCCAGCTTGGGTTGAGACTCTTGAGAGTCTACCACTAACGCATGTATCTTTTTAGTTTTGATCATCCAATAAATCTCTAATCCAATAATAAGAAGAATAATTAATTATAATTTTTGGTCTAAGATCGATGCATCTAAACTGTGTCATTATCATCATCATCATCATCTAATTTTATCCAAACTAATTGGGGTTGGCTATAAGAATCTATTTTGCCATTAGCTCTATAAAGGGAACCTTCAACATTTAGAAACTCACTCCTAATTGGAGGACTAAACCATATATGATTATTATTTCACACCTTGTCACCTATTCGTGCTACCCTTAAATTCTCTCAAGTATATTCATTTCTAATTCACTTATCCATCTCTGCATCCTCATTTCAGCTACACTCATTATATATGTATTGTTACTTAATTGTCTACTATTTTATCCCATAAAAGCATGGTTGGTCTTATAGCCATCCAAACTATGATCCATAATTTGGAAAAATAAATTTGAAGACTTACATGTTGTGCTCAAATTACTAAGGGCCCATGTGGGAGCTTGAATTTGGAATGCATTGGAATCAAATCACATTATATTGGAATCAAGGTGATTTTGAATCCTCATTTATGTTTGTTGAAAGCACTAGAATCTAAATCTTCTGTTTAGGAGCTTGTATTTTGAGGGCATTGAAATTCTTTGGTATATTCACTGGTAGAGCCGGGCATCGAGTTGAGTCGAACTGAGTTTAGAGCTGACTCGATTATATCTGGTTTTGAAATAGGACTTGACCTGAACTCGACCCGACTCGGTACCGAGTCTAGCATGCCTGATCCGATCCAAGTCCAAGTCTGGCCATGAGTAATCCGGACCGAGTTCGACCTGGTTAGAGGTATCGAGTCGAGTTGAGTGCAACGAGCATCCACGAGTTGAAATCACAACTCAAAACCTATTGTAACCTATTTATCGACTATTCGGTATCTCGGATATGAAACATATTTATACACACACACACACATATATAAATATATAAATATATATATATATATATTATATATATATATATATATATATATATATATATATATTATATTATATATGTACGAGTCAGGTTTCGGATCGAGTTGAGTCAATATCGAGTTGGATTTTGGGTCGAGTCGAGTCTAATTACTATGTGACCCAAACTTGATTCAGTTTCTGTTCAATTGGACAAAGTCTACTCAGTTCGAATCGACTCACCCACTCGATTTAGGTTGAGTCAAACGAGTCAAGTCTGCCAAGTCGAGTCATCCAGTGACCAACTTATCTATTCACAAGACTTAGATTTGTCTAACTGAATCAACTTTCATATCCTAAATTAGTGTATATATGTGTGTGTGATATTTGATAGAATGATTATAATAAACCAATTAAAATTTAGACTTTAGAAAAAAAATAAAAATAAAAATAAAATTTCGAGTCTTAGGTAGGCCACAAATGCAAGGATCACAAACATGTGACCCATCAACAATTTTTAAACCGTCCATTTAGATGTCCAACGCTTAAATGGTTCGGATCATTATATCAATGTGATATTTGTGTTGTAGCCGATAATTGAATTGTTTTGGGTATCATTAGTGTGCTATGTGTCCAGTGAATCATTCTATTTACCTACCTATGTGAATCTGAGACAAAAAAGTAGCTATTTATATTAACCATTTACCACCAAATCTAAGGTCCCAAGGAGGTGTAAGTAATATCTAAGTACCTGTGTATAATCCATCATACTCTACCAGAGTATCAAGCCATTTATTTATTTATTTCTCTCTCTTTTCGAGATAAAGGGTTTAGACCTCTTAGATTAGTTATGCGCACCATTCTCACATGTGGTCATCACACTGGTAGACAAATATGTAGGCTATACAAATTGTCAATCTTATTATCAATGAAGCATATCTCCAAAATCATCA
>JAJHSJ010000002.1:108076159-108297694 GCA_021015155.1 Magnolia officinalis
CCTGTCTAAACACATCATTATTCTAAAATTAAGATTGTTTAATTACATGGCTATTGTATTGGCTCACATTTATTGGATGGTTGCACAGTCCAATTTCAACAAACAAGTGTCCATAAATCAGAGGCTGGGATTGTCAACCAATCCGATTTTCAGACCTTGGCTTAGCATACCAGCAAATTTAGGTTAGTTCAATCTGATTTTATGCTGTGGTTGCAATTTCCAAGTGCCTGTGTATGAAGCATCTTACGCTGTTAGAGTATCAAACAAACGTAGGAGGCTGCTGTGGACTTTTCTAGAGACGCACTTTTGTTTCATTTCGTAGTGTCGACAAATTACAAGCTGATTACAGCCACAGGGGTCGAACGCTTACAGTGTCAGAGTCCGTAATATTAGAGAACGAAAGGTCACTTTGGAAGCGCGTACAGTATAATACACCTCGACCTTGCGTCGAAAGCGACCATTTCGGCATTTAGAGGCCTTCTTAGCCGTTCGTTCTTGCAATCTTGCGTCCTCTTTAATCTCCACCGTTCATCTCCCCCTTATTCTTCAACATCTCTGGAAATCGCGCGAGGGAGAAATTACGCCAATGCCACTGCAGATGGCACCTCTCGTGGGCCCCAGTTCCGCGGCCGCCGCATCCATCTCAACCGTCGGATCACATGGCATTGATACAGAACCAGGCCAATTTCGAGAACGCTTGCAGACGCAAGTCGATCGCTCGGATATTGAGGCAGGCGGGAATTGCTTCTTCCCGATGGTGTTGATCGGAGAAGAGAGCGGGTCAGGCCATACGTCCCATCGCATGCAGAAAGTCGATGACGTGGCAAAGGGGTCGAATGCGGCGGGCCCACCCGAAGCGCGTTCGGAGGCTCGGGCCAATGCCGATGGCAATGGCAGTGATGATGGTAGGATCAACGGTGGAAAGAGAACCGTTGGATCGGGTAATCGGCTGAATCTGGGAGAAGGATTCGCGATCGCGGTCCGCCTCCCGGATTCGGATGGGAATGGGGGTGCTGCCGTCGGGGGCGGTTCAGTAAATATGAAACATTGGAACCTGCCAACGGGAATGGAGTCACAGCACCAGGCAATGCTAATGGCGGGCCGGTATGTTCGACCGCGCCTGGGGAGGCTGAATACACTTCTCTTTGGAGGTGGGGTGTGGAGCGACTCACCTCTGTGAAGAGGCGGGCCAGAATGGGATCTGCAGCTCCTCGCGCTGCTGACCCCAGTCCTGTAAATAGGCTGGTCGGGAGGGAAGTTACGGCGCCTTGGAAAGCCCGTGGTAAATCTGTAAATAGGCGGGCCAGTAAGGGCAAGAAAGTCGCCGCAGTACCAGCTGCTCGAGGTCCAAAGGTGAATAAGGCCGGGGATGACAATGTCGTAAATACTGGCAGGAGGAATGCTGCCATCCGTGGAAAGCGGCCTTTGGAGGTGGACCTGAGCAAGAAAGATGGAGGTGATGGAAGAATTGGAAGGCGGAAAAGGGCCCATCTCGTCTGTGCACAAGAGTACAGCCCCTCTGGCGAGAAGAAGGTACCTGAATGTGGCCCATCGGGCGAGAAGAGGGTACCCGAATGCAGCCCGTCAGGCAAGAAACTGGCACTCGAGTGTGGCTCCTTGAGCAGGTTGGCCATGGAGTGGGACATGGTGCCCTCTCCTGGAAAACCTGCTTTCGACTCGATGGCTGGGAAACTGTTAAGGTTGTTGGAACTCCACAAGAGTAATGTTGCCGTCAAGAATATGTTCCGGGCAGGCATGAGAACATCCAATAAGAGAGTTCGAGTCTGTTCGATCTATTGGCGATCTCAAGCCGGCTCCACTGGAAATGCTCAGCTGCAGGGCTTTGGAAGGAGCGCGGATAGGATGCAGGCCCAACTGTGGGAACTCAAATGTCAGGCACGCTTGGCATGGGAGTGCCTAAGATCATTGAAAGCATCATCCTGCACAGCTTCAGGCAGGTTGAAGCTCGAAAAGGCCTGGAGGCCTATGGTGTTGGCATCTATTTCTCAGCGGAAGGCAAGTCCTATGCAAGGTATGCCTCTTAATTTATAGTCACGATTTGGGTCTATGAAGCCATCTGTTTTTCTACTTCTTTCTAGCGGGTTCGGCTACCTACCACTGTATTGAATGCATCCGTTACCTTGTTACTATCGCACCTGGTCTGCATATCGACAATCTCCACAATCTCGAGGTATGCATAGGAATATCACGACGGGTGGTGGAGCGGAACTGATGATCTTATGCATGATTGCCGCGTTGGCATGGGTTGTTAGCACTCACGCCAGTCTCGCTTATCCGACATGGGTATCTTATCTCTTATTCATTAATTTCTATTTTATTTAATGAAGTCGTATCTTCGCTTGGTGTCTATTGTAATTATTCTGAAAAATGGGTCTCTATTTGGAAATGTTTCAATTGATAATTTTTGTTAAGTAATTTTTGTTCCTAATATGTATATGTGGCCTGTTTGGTTGATACCTGAAAGTGAGTTCGTCTCATTTTAGTTAGTCATAATTCTGTATTAGAGATCGTATTTATTTTTGGTGACGATTAAAAGCAATCTCGATTACCAACATTCATGATCTCCAATACATAGGTATCATTGACTTATGAACTCATTTTCAGGTGTCTACCAAAATGGCCATAAAAACTGCTTAGGGGCTGTTTGGTTTCCCAATTACAATGGTGAATGGCTGTAAATGGATTATTTACTCTTGAAATTGTGTGGTGTGATCATTTACATTTGACTACAATGATGATTTTGCTAAAATTTTCATTTCACCCATAAATCGCTGTTAAAATGGAAATTTTATAATGTGGAAAATATAATGATTACAATTTACTTTACCTATTTCCTTTACAAGTGTGTATTTGCCTTCAATTTATAAGTCATAATTCTTGCTTAAACAAACACCTAGAAATGATAATAATAGCTCATTTACATTGCATTTCACAGCAGATTGGAAAACCAAACAGACCCTAAGCTTTAAGATGCAGTGGGGAAGCAACCAATCTGTATTACCTTTACCTAATCCTTCATATCTGCTAAATTGCAATTATGTTGATCTTTTTTTTTTTTTGGGAAGTGGGCTCTTGCCACGATTTCATTAATCACAAAATTATGTTGATTTCAATTCTGACTTGAAAGGAATACAACTGCAATCTACTTACGAACCCTAGGAAATGTAAGTAATTACAATTTAGTCATCTCCTCTTGATTGAACTCAATTGTCAGTTATGCATCCAAATGCAACCTAAGCTGTTTGATTCTCAATCTATTAAATGGTCATCAATTCACACAATAATTACATCAATTCACTGAATGTATCAAGTGATTTTGTTCTCCAGTGCAAGATGATGATGGAGTGCGTTACATGGTTCTATGTTGAGTTATCATGGGAAATATGGAGGAAATCTTGGTGGGGTCTCGTCAATTTTTGCCAAGTAATGAAGAATTTGACAGTGGTGTTGATAGTTGAGAGATCCAACACACTACATTGTTTGGAGCAACAACACGATTACACACATTCTCCATGGATACGTTTTAAGCTTCAGAGTTTCGGAGCAATTGGGAAGTAGACTATCTGTGATGAGTGACTTACAAATATTATTTTCCGCATTCATCTGAATCATCTGATTGTTTAATCAGAAAAGTTTTGGTCCCCATGCTAATGCTTTTATACTTTTCCAGATAGAAGAAGGCTTCAGAGAGAGACGGGGGGCTGTTCTGTCATATCCTGGTTCTCCGAGAGGCATCCCAAAACCTGTTTGAGTACTCCAGCTCAATCAATATAATCCATTCCGCATTTTAAAATTGTCTTTTGTAGAATCCTATCTTGAACCTTTATGTTCCCATTGGAATGCTCGAGATAATGTTTCCAAAATCTACTACTATCCATTGGAGGTGGGTGTGATTCCCATGAGCATTCAAAATAGGATTCGTGCCTCCTAAACCCCAGATTGGGTGGGAGTTCTAGTTTGGATGTGCATAGGAGTCCGATCCACGACCAATGGATGGTGGGACATTTTGGAACACCAACATTCCCATTGTTAGACAACGTCTTTTCCCTATGATGGTACATAGCATCCCCTTTTTGTATGAAGTGTTTTATTCTAGCATTTAGGTTCCTCCTGTGGTGCTCCCCCTTCCTTCACAAGGACAAAGCATGGCAAGGCATCCCCATCCCAGAATGGTACCAAACCTATCGTACCAAACACAAGTGGTAAACAGGGCAGAGTTTTTCTCATTACGATACCGAACATATTGTACCAGGCATAACTCTCAGCGATGAGAGGAAGGCTTACTCAAAATAGTTTTGGAACATTAGAAAACATATAATGATGCACTGGTAATTCATCTTAAGGCTACTAGGTGTTTGTTTGTTTTTCAATTTACATAAATGATATAGGTATGTTCCTTATCTCACTATAATTTCCAGGTTGTGAAAATTTGATTACATGACCTTGTTAGAACAATAAGGTTGGTGCCTGGAGATGAATTATTTGTTGTCACCGTCAATAGCATGCTAGACAGGTATGAAATTTAAGCTCTTTTGTCCTAAATGATAATTCAAGTGGGGCATTAGTGGAACCTTTCAGTTAGATTCGTCAACATCAGAGGTGGGGACCAACACAAGCCACACAAACATATGGAGAAGAACCGTTTGATAACACATTCTTGATGTTTTGTTCAGTGCTTGAGTTGCATTACCCTTTTTATATTAATTTCTACGAAGAGAATATCACACTTCCTTGCATTTGGATTTAAATGAAGGATATAATGCAGACATTCATTTTCATCCAAAGCCACACTTCCTTTTGAGAAAGTGGACGGTACCACCGTTTATTTATTGATCAATGAACCCCATTTGTTACTTGCTACAGAAGAAAGTTTGGAATTTTAAAGGAATTGATTTGGTGCTTAATAGTTTCTACAAAACTAAGGACCCATTGCTTGTTTATGATTGAGGTAGGAAGTACACATATTGACTGCTTCGAAAAGGATAAAGCATTTTAAAACAAACGTTAAGTGATACAAAAATGCCTATTTTAAACAAATTTCATCAGAGGATTTGATCTATTTAGTTCAATCATACCCATGAGATCTGTCGTTTTGGGTCAACCTTTTATACTTGTCTTTTTTGGTGGTTAAATTGGCCATTTTCTGCATGTGTTCTTGGTGGCACCGCATGTCATGTCTCCCCTCCTCTGCTAATTTTGGCTATGCATACACCATCAAGGATATTGGGCTTTTAGAAACAACAGAACATTTCAAAGCTTCAGTTGCCATTGTATAAGGCTTCATTACAGGGAAGAGGTTGATTATTTTGACGACAGAGTTTAAGACTGCCATTCACTATTTGTTGCATAATCGGTTTATCTTTTGAGATTGAGGCTATCTAGATTTTGGTGTCGGTGATTTTTTTCTTTATTATCTGGAAAGTCAAACTATCACAGTCTCACTTCTTGTTTGTTTAATGTGGCATTGGTACCTCATATGCCTTTCTTACCTCTGATCTTTTTGGCGTTTTTTTTTTTTTTTTTTTTGCACAGGCTATTTCTGTAATGGATGGAGATGATTGATGTTCTTGGTTACCGAAGCATAGGAGACGATGAGAACTCTTGAGTGGAGGTTTCGATATATGTTTTGGAAGCCAATGAGTGGGTTCCATGGTTTAAAGTTTAATTTTGTAACCGTTTGTTGTCTCCAATGAATGGAAGTATCATAGTATTAAGATTCAGCTCTCTCGTAGGAGTTCAAGGGTTTGTTCCTTCCTTCGAAATGTCCTTGCACAATGTGGGGGCACATACCACAACATAATATATGAAAGTGAATGCTTTTACTCTGCGACTCAGTTAGCATGTTGCAAAGTGATTTGATCTACCGATGGATACTAAAATTGCATGGTGATGCGCTGCATGAAGAGCAGTGAATCACCTGTTTTTTTTTTTTTTTTTTTCTTGAAAGTTAGATGTTTAAAGCATTTAAGAATGTTCCTGATGCAGGATGTGTGATCTAACTATTTGGTTGCGGGAGATTATTAATAGATTAATCAAAGTAAATTAAATATGATAACATGCTATCCTACCATGATTAAAAGAGTATCAAAGAGGCAATCAAATTTAGACTTATGTTAAATTCATGATCCCAGACAAGCATGAATCATGTAAGCATGAAAACCTAAGGCTCTGTGGCAGTGAGAGATTGGAGCTCTCACATCAACATAGGCATGGTTCTAATTCAATATGCAGATTTGGTGCAATTCTAAGGTTATGAAATTTGGGGATTTGGGAATTAGGGTTTAGAATTAGGGCTAGGGAGAATTAGGGTTTGTTGAGAAATAGGGTTTTGAGAACTAGGGTATTAAGTTAGGGTTGGGGATCTTAAAGGGGAAAAAGGAGCAAGGATTAAGAGGGAAAGTGAGAAAGGGAGGGTTGGCTGTATGGACAGTTGTACGGTCACACCCGTACGGACGCATGGTCTAGGGGTTTGGTCGGTATGGTCGTATGATTTGAATGGGCTAGGTTTAGGTGGTTTTGGATGTGATGGGGATGAGTCTTGGTTGAGAACAAAGAAAAAGGAAGAGAGAGAAAAAATAAAGAGTGATTGAGAGAGATGGAGAAGGAGAAAGTAGAAGAAAATACATTTATGGTAGATAATGAGAGAGAAGAATAAGATAATGAGCTTTACACCCTTGGATTCACACCAAAATAGCCTATTTTCACAAGAGATTCTCACATCACATGAGAGGATGCTTTTTCTAAGCAAACGTGAGCTTTTCATTCCAAGGGTACTCAATAATGCATTTTTACAATAATGCCCCTCACATAAATGAAAATATCTCACATGTCCTATGACATAATAAAACATAAATCTGCTAATCCTAAGATATGAATAATCAACCAAAATATAAGATATGCTAATCCAAACGCTCATAATCAAAGTGATCAAGGATCACAATGATCCAACCGTTCGATCGAAGGATCCACACGATTTAATAGCCCGATCGTCATGTCCTTGCGATCCAACGGTCAAAACTCCTCAAATAAGTAGCCCACATGCATCTTCCTAATGTAGGGTCTTCGAAGATACACGATCATGCATGTGGGGTCTTCAAGGCTTCAGTGCGGCCCACTCGGGCCCATGTACAAATCATCGAGCCAAAGTGAAGGCTGGGCCGATCTCCTCTGGTACACTATAAATGGTCGAATGTCCTCATCATCTCCACACTATATATTATATATATATATATATATATAATATATATATATATAATATATATATATATGAAAACATGGTGACCCTGTAATGCAAATAGGATAACCGGTTCCTAGGAGTTTGTAGTGCGAATCTTTAGAGAGTGACTCATGGTTCCTACAAGAATTCAAATCGAAAGGCACAAATATGCGGTTTGAAGATGGAGTGTTAAGTGAAATCGACGAATCCTACAACTAATGTTTGGGTAACTTATTTATTAATAAAAGAAGATGACTAATATATACTCGTCTAAAAAAAGTGAAAATTTGAAACTTTCTGCGTATCCACTCTCCATTATTTATCATGCTCTCTCTCCTCCCCCTCTCCTAGAAAAAAATAATCTTGCTCAATAAGTTTGTTTGACATTACATTTTCTAAACTCCAAACTGATGTTTCAAATAGCGCCCGTAGCGTACGTACATAGCGTAGCATGACTGTAGCACTACGGCTACGTAGCGTATCATGACTGTAGTGCTACGTAGCATCCTAAATAGCATAAATCTCTCATAGCGTATGCTACAGGGGTCGTAGTGTATGCTACAGTTACATAGCGTATAGCGTGTAGCGTACGCTATAATGCATTTTTTTACTATTTTTTTTTCATATTTTCTTTGTATCTAATGTTGAAGAATGTGACACTTGTATCGTAGTTATACTTTTAACCCATGGAATTTTTATTTCTTTTCATAATTGTGACTCGTGGTTTCAATTAGACATTATTAATTAAAGTGGTTTGCTTAGAAATTTTTTTTTTTTTTTTTCTTTCGGAAACGGAACTTTCATTAAGCCAAAGGGTAATGGGAAAACCATGTATAGCTTTCGGACGAACCCGCAACAAAAAACGGGCGGACCGCCTATCATATTCTAACATTATACCTGAAGGGCCAAAAGAAAACTAAACACGGGAGACAGAACGGATCGAGCCAAGCCCGACCTTGTCGAGAAACACCAGTTCCCTAGTTTGCCTAGGGAGAGATGCGAAATGATCGTGATAACTATGCACCTGCATTTCACTCCCCATTTTCTGTAACGCCCCGTGTTTTCAGGACCCGAGTATATGACTCGTTTCCCGAAAACCCGAGTGTTAACCTTAAAGGATGGTCAAATTCGAGTGTACAGTTTTTTTTTTTTTTTTTTTTCTTTATCAGAGTAAGCAAATGAGCGTAGCGTGGACAATTCGACATAAAGGAAAGTTCTCATTATCATTTAAATATACAAGAGCTGCCCATAATGACTTATACAAACCAATGTCTCCACAATAACAAATATAAGATTACACACATGAGAAATTTAAAAACATATGAAATACAACGAAAACTGCAAGATCGCGCAGCTTCCTCGACAGGTACAACCATGTGTCCTTGACCCCCATAATGGCTCCTCATCAATCTGAACCTGCATATCACTTAAGCCACCTGTGCTACCTGTACGGTTATATTTTGATGGATGAGTGGCCAACTCAGTGTGAATTCCCCTCAAGATTACACACCGCCGCATTAGGTAAGCATAGTTACAAAACATCCAGATAACCAAAACAAAGTAAATGCAGTCTTATTAAATGCATGGATGTATGGAATGCGTTCACGCCCCGGGGATGCTCATCCGTGCGGACAGGGCCGCCGCCCATGCAATGCGTTCACGCCCCGGGAATGTTCATCCGTGCGGACAGGGCCGCCGCCCATGCAATCATCGACCTAGGAAAACATCCAGTCGGAACAAGGGTCGATAGTCGGTGGTCTGGGAGCTAGCGAAACGATACCCTAACAACTCTAGGGCACGTGCTACAGCATCCAGAATAGCCACCCGTCATCGCCAATATGCTATGAATGCATGATTAGCCAAACCATTATTAGTCCAGTTGCAATCAGCCAATTTAGATAAGCTCAAGGTCACTACGGGGAGCGTATAGCCCAGCGTAGGCCGACAGCTCGGGCATAGTCCCATTACCACCATCCCCGGCTCATGAGACTACCACCTTAGGATATTTAATGGAAAGCCGTCGACTAGTGGTCAATCATATTACAACATATGGGGCTTACCATCGCGTGGTTGCACGATGTAAAAATCGAACCCATACAGGGCAAATACCAAAACAAAACCACGTATGCAGATATCAAAAAAGCCACACGGGGCGAGTATCAAAGTATGCCACATAGGGCGAATATCAAAACATACGATAAAGACCATCCTTAAAAATCATTGGACACAACAACTTGGATGGTAGGCCCACATCAATCATCCTTCTAGACCACCACTCAATAACCACCTAGTCGAAGGTCCATTATGATCACAACTAGTCAAGTTACATCCCAAGTATGGGTGTACATTCATATGTGGGAATTTTCCACTAATGTACCAGTTTAAGTTCCATAAGCAACCCACACAAAGAAATCCACAAGCATGAGCAATTATACAGGATAATCATAAAACATGTAATAAACAATACAATTTCCACTAGCTAACACATGTGATTATAAAGGGAGATGTCAATTATGAATTTAAATAAAAACTATAACTTAAGCTAATGAGAAGATGGAAAGCTCAAGGGGAAGAATCATCACCTTATAGTTGGATCGCCTACCAGCATGGCTAGGGGACGTGTGGTCCCTTATAATCAAGTCCTATCATGAATTAGGAAATTACATGGTTAGATCGAGTTGTATACACTATTTATTGTTGAGATTATAACCTAGGGTTTGAATTATTTATCTTAGGGTTAGTCTTAAACTTAAATTCTAAAATTTGAATCCTGAATTTTAATATTATTATTCTTATCGTGCAACTGATCAAATAATATTTATTATAGGGGTATTAATCCATCAATATTAATAATGTGGGTTCATAAGTTCATATTTGAATGTACCGTCATTATCTAATGACTAATAACCTCCTAAGTATAAATATTTACTAATGATAATAAATAAGGACTAACACTAGTATTTCAAAACAACAAGTAATATTAATAATATGCCCAATATTAGCTAACATGACACTAATAATCATTGTGATGAAAATACATAATATGCTCTACCCTTAATGATAATATTTGATAATGATAGAATAAAACATTAATGTCTACTATTACTAATCTTTATATGTAATTTATATGTAATATCTAATATAAAATAAAATAATTTACTAAAGGCCATACATTTCTAATATTAGTAATCCTAATAATGATAATTATGGTAATGCTTAAAAAGAGTCTAGTGTGGGTTTGAGGGGGCCCATGAATAAGATTATTTGGGCTGTAACATGCACAACAGTTAGGAGGTTTATCCACCATTAAAGCATTCACAATCATTTGTTGGGCCCACCAAGTTGTGGTTCACCAATCCAACCCATCCGTTATGTGTGTCCACTAGGTTAAGGGGTCAACCAAATTTCAGGTGCATCCAAATCTCAGGTGGACCCCAGCAGTTGCTTTTATATGATTTAATATGTCTTCACAAGGTTGTAGATTGTGTGGGCCATCTTAGCTCTATGTACGGATGATTTTTGGATAAAGATCACCCCCAACGGTTATGTTTATGTCAGGGCAAGGATGTAAGGCTAGAATAGTTGGATTGGTATCGTACACATGTATATGTCACGTTGAATCTTATGGTAATGCTCGAGGACTTTCGATGCCCGAGCATCGAAAAGTTCGGGGCGTTTACAATCTACCCCCCTTAACAGAAATCTCGTCCCCGAGATTTGATGATGCTTGTCAATATTAAAATTTCTTATAGTATTTACTAAGGTTACAAATTCATTTAGGTGGCCACTAATAATATCCTACATCCTTCTCTTTATTTCTCTTTCCCTTAATGATGGTTCACTGCTAACTAAAGTACATTACAGTTTTCTACTTTAATGCTCGAGTCAACACGAATAGATGGTTGTAGTAGGTTTGATCCCGATACATCAGTCGTCTGCCTGCAGGACAGAGGATTTCGGTATCAATTCACAATCCTGTTAAGTCTCGATCCTTTGCTTGATCAGGGCATTGGAATCATTGAGATTTGTTAGGACTTTAGAATTTGAGACAAACCATGTAAACTTCATTTAAATATGGTTCCATCAATCCGTGATCCCGATTATTATAGACTTCTGGGAAAAATATTATGTAATCTTATATCCTCAAGTCTATGCGGCCCATTATACTTCCACTACGCGCTCTGATTACCTAATGCACTACTTGGAAGTTTCAAGACCAGGATTTCTATATGAAACTTGAGTTTGAAATTTTGGTAATTTATTTAGGATTTCAAATCTAGTTCTAATATGTTTAGTCTCAGGTTAAAATTTTACTCAGAATTCTATGACTTCATCACTAATAAATCTTAAGTGTTGAGATCATGAAAACTCTTATCTCTAATTAACGAGATGCATTAGGGAATTTAAACTATAACCCCTACTATGATTCTTTAAGTTTGTACGATGTTGTGAGTAATGGAGTTTCCTTACAATGCCTAAGGTTGTTTCATTCCCTGGAGATGACAACAATATGATTTCTAACTACAAAATCTTTAAAGAAGTTCAAATTTCTAAATTTATAAAATTTGTTCACCAAGAGTCATGTTCAAGGAATGTTTTCATTGGATTTCTTATACGTCATGGTGGGTATTTGTTCTTCCACAGTACCTAAGTTTAACTTCTAATTCAAACATGAGATTTCCAAGGGAATCTAAGTTCCATTCCTAAGTCCTAAGATTGTCAAACAATGTGTTAGGGGCCTAAGATCTGGAATTTCTATATTCTCACTTTCTCCTAACTACAGGGAAAGTTCAAATGAGTTCAAATGGTTATTCTAATAATTTTTAAGAGGAACCTAAGTTCATTCTTAAGTTCTTCGGTCCTCCAAACAATTTCTAAGGGGCCTAAAATTTTGAGTTCCTATATTCTCAAATTTCTCCTAGCTACAGGGGGAAATTCATAGAAGTTCAAATGGTTACTCTAATAATTACTAAAGGGACATAAGTTTGGGTTTCTACGTTCCCCAAAATTTCCTAAGTCTAGGGGAGATTCACCTAAGTTCAAATTTCTATTTTCAACATCCTAACTTAAGACATTTAAAGTTTGTATAAGATCATTCCCCACGGCCAAGTTTGTCCAAACTATGCTCTGATACCAACTGTAACGCCCCGTGTTTTCAGGACCCGAGTATATGACTCGTTTCCCGAAAACCCGAGTGTTAACCTTAAAGGATGGTCAAATTCGAGGTGTACAGTTTTTTTTTTTTTTTTTTTCTTTATCAGAGTAAGCAAATGAGCGTAGCGTGGACAATTCGACATAAAGGAAAGTTCTCATTCATTTAAATATACAAGAGCTGCCCATATGACTTATACAAACCAATGTCTCCACAATAACAAATATAAGATTACACACATGAGAAATTTAAAAAACAATATGAAATACAACGAAAACTGCAAGATCGCGCGCAGCTTCCTCGACAGGTACAACCATGTGTCCTTGACCCCCATAATGGCTCCTCATCAATCTGAACCTGCATATCACTTAAGCCACCTGTGCTACCTGTACGGTTATATTTTGATGGATGAGTGGCCAACTCAGTGTGAATTCCCCTCAAGATACACACCGCCGCATTAGGTAAGCATAGTTACAAAACATCCAGATAACCAAAACAAAGTAAATGCAGTCTTATTAAATGCATGGATGTATGGAATGCGTTCACGCCCCGGGGATGCTCATCCGTGCGGACAGGGCCGCCGCCCATGCAATGCGTTCACGCCCCGGGAATGTTCATCCGTGCGGACAGGGCCGCCGCCCATGCAATCATCGACCTAGGAAAAACATCCAGTCGGAACAAGGGTCGATAGTCGGTGGTCTGGGAGCTAGCGAAACGATACCCTAACAACTCTAGGGCACGTGCTACAGCATCCAGAATAGCCACCCGTCATCGCCAATATGCTATGAATGCATGATTAGCCAAACCATTATTAGTCCAGTTGCAATCAGCCAATTTAGATAAGCTCAAGGTCACTACGGGGAGCGTATAGCCCAGCGTAGGCCGACAGCTCGGGCATAGTGTCCCATTACCACCATCCCCGGCTCATGAGACTACCACCTTAGGATATTTAATGGAAAGCCGTCGACTAGTGGTCAATCATATTACAACATATGGGGCTTACCATCGCGTGGTTGCACGATGTAAAACATCGAACCCATACAGGGCAAATACCAAAAAAACCACGTATGCAGATATCAAATAAGCCACACGGGGCGAGTATCAAAGTATGCCACATAGGGCGAATATCAAAACCATACGATAAAGACCATCCTTAAAAATCATTGGACACAACAACCTTGGATGGTAGGCCCACATCAATCATCCTTCTAGACCACCACTCAATAACCACCTAGTCGAAGGTCCATTATGATCACAACTAGTCAAGTTACATCCCAAGTATGGGTGTACATTCATATGTGGGAATTTTCCACTAATGTACCAGTTTAAGTTCCATAAGCAACCCACACAAAGAAATCCACAAGCATGAGCAATTATACAGGATAATCATAAAACATGTAATACAACAATACAATTTCCACTAGCTAACACATGTGATTATAAAGGGAGATGTCAATTATGAATTTAAATAAAAACTATAACTTAAGCTAATGAGAAGATGGAAAGCTCAAGGGGAAGAATCATCACCTTATAGTTGGATCGCCTACCAGCATGGCTAGGGGACGTGTGGTCCCTTATAATCAAGTCCTATCATGAATTAGGAAATTACATGGTTAGATCGAGTTGTATACACTATTTATTGTTGAGATTATAACCTAGGGTTTGAATTATTTATCTTAGGGTTTAGTCTTAAACTTAAATTCTAAAATTTGAATCCTGAATTTTTAATATTATTATTCTTATCGTGCAACTGATCAAATAATATTTATTATAGGGGTATTAATCCATCAATATTAATAATGTGGGTTCATAAGTTCATATTTGAATGTACCGTCATTATCTAATGACTAATAACCTCCTAAGTATAAATATTTACTAATGATAATAAATAAGGACTAACACTAGTAATTTCAAAACAACAAGTAATATTAATAATATGCCCAATATTAGCTAACATGACACTAATAATCATTGTGATGAAAATACATAATATGCTCTACCCTTAATGATAATATTTGATAATGATAGAATAAAACATTAATGTCTACTATTACTAATCTTTATATGTAATTTATATGTAATATCTAATATAAATATAAATAATTTACTAAAGGCCATACATTTCTAATATTAGTAATCCTAATAATGATAATTATGGTAATGCTTAAAAAGAGTCTAGTGTGGGTTTGAGGGGCCCCATGAATAAGATTATTTGGGCTGTAACATGCACAACAGTTAGGAGGTTTATCCACCATTAAAGCATTCACAATCATTTGTTGGGCCCACCAAGTTGTGGTTCACCAATCCAACCCATCCGTTATGTGTGTCCCACTAGGTTAAGGGGTCAAACCAAATTTCAGGTGCATCCAAATCTCAGGTGGACCCCAGCAGTTGCTTTTATATGATTTAATATGTCTTCACAAGGTTGTAGATTGTGTGGGCCATCTTAGCTCTATGTACGGATGATTTTTGGATAAAGATCACCCCCAACGGTTATGTTTATGTCAGGGCAAGGATGTAAGGCTAGAATAGTTGGATTGGTATCGTACACATGTATATGTCACGTTGAATCTTATGGTAATGCTCGAGGACTTTCGATGCCCGAGCATCGAAAAGTTCGGGGCGTTACATTTTCGCCAAGCTGTCAGCCGGACCATTACCTTCCCTAATAGTATGTTGGAAGTAGAAATTACCGAATTGCCTCAAGTTGTTGATCTGATCCACCCAAGGCTTCCAGCTCCATGGGCAACGAGAATCGCCTGCTAGGGTGGCAATTGCCATCTTCGAGTCCGATTCGACAATTACCCTATTCATCCCTTTAAGCAAACAAAAGTGGATATCATCATATATTACTCATAATTCTGCACAGTTGTTGGTTCCGAAGCCATATCCAGACGAGAAGGCGAAAATGAAGGATCCATCCTCTTTTCTACAAATCCCTCCATCTCTAGAGAGGCCAGGGTTGCCCTTGGTAGCACCATCCACATTTAATTTTACCCATCCAGGGGTTGGATGTTTCCATTTGACCACTACAGAATCAAACCTGCTTGACCTGAGAGATGAGGAGGAAGGGGTGGCCCTATTCGAAAATGAGGACGCAGAAGGAGTGGGAGAATCCAACGCCTGAAAGTTTTGGATAGTATGGGAGGCCCACCACTTGATTCGACCAATGGATCTATAAGCGTCCATCGACTTAGCACCAAAAGTCGCTTCATTACGAGCTCTCCACAGTTCCCAGAGAATCAGAAGAGGAAGAGTGGAGCGGATTTGTTGGGAGGCAGCCCCTGGCGCAGAAGCATTCCTCCATTGACTGATTTTGGCAAGAACCGAGATCTGGGGGGCTGAGGAGATACCACATAAACCCTCAAAGTGGGACCAGAGTTGGACCGCCTGCTGCCCAAAGAGAAATAAGTGGTTGATCGATTCAGTAGCTAGAATGGAATCATTTTCATGACGGCAACAACGACATTTTGATGTCAAGGCGATACCTTTTGCTTGAATTCTATTGTCCACTGGGATAGCATTTTGCACCACCCTCCAGATGAAGATTGAAACTTTGGGAGGAGTTTTGCCTATCCAAATCCAGTCTCCCCATGAGACGTGAGCGTGCGCTCCCTGCTAAGTTTCCAGGCTGACTTAAGCGAGCAATTCCCTGACTGTTCATGCATCCAAACACAGTCCACCGGATCATCCGTGATGGTGAAACCCCTGGAAAATATTTCGTCTATTACTTGCTGGGGCAGAAATTCCCAAATCCTAGAGGGGGGAAGAGGACCAGATTTCCCAAGCAACTATTTGAGCTGCATCTGCTTCAGATCATGCGGAATGAGACCAGTGGTCAATTGCTGAAGTGGACCCAACCCAGTCCAGTTATCTGTCCAGATATTCGCCTCCCCCTGCCCCACCATCCAAAGAGTGTTTTCTTGAACTAAAGGAAGGAGTTGCTTGATTTGTTTCCACATCGGGGAAGCGTTTCGCTGGTTTATAGCCGAAGAATCATCCGTAAGGTCCGAAAGTTGATGATGTGATAATCATTTTATTTGGTTTATATATACACATTGACTTTTGATAAATAATAACTAATAACTTGTTTGAACATGCTTATAATTGATAAAATGAATCATCTTTTAGGTATTTTTATATTTTTTTTCCCTTTTTCCCACTCTTTATTATATTTGTCCTATTTTTAAATTAACAAAATAGAAGTATCGTGTAGCTTACACTATACGCTACGTATTTATGCTATACGCTATAAAGGGCTGAGCGTTAGGCATCACACTATCGCTATTTAAAACACTACTCCAAACTTTTCACAAATTGGTTAAAGCACAATAGTTAGGTTACCCATCGATCATTGGGCATATGAATAGTGTTAACAACACACACACATATTATCACAATCAGTATCTAAGCCTTATCCCAAGTCCTAACTAATTGCGGTCAGCTTCATGAATCCTGTTCTGCCGTTACGCTCTATCACCAACCATATACTCAGGTAAACCATGAGTACTCAAGTCTGTTCTCACAACATCCGTACACATCCTTTTGGGCCTTTCCCTTGCCCTTTTAGAGCCTTCAACTTGAACTAGCTCACTCCTAAATGGTGTAGTTGTTGGTCTTCATTGCACGTGGCCAAACCATCTACGTCTACTTTTCCTCATCTTATTACCTATTGGTGCTACTCCCAACTTCCCTCCAATGCTTTCATTTCTATTCTATCCTTGTATTGTCACTTATCCATGATATCTCAACATTCTCATTTCAACTACTCTTATCCTATGAACATATGGCTCCATGACTGCCCAGCATTTTGTCCCATAAAGCATGGCTGGTCTTATAACTATTCTGAATGTCCCCTTTAGCTTCATTGGTATGCAACAATCACATGAAACTCCAAAGGCACATCTCCACTTTGTCCATCTAGCTCTAATTCTATGAGCAACATCCTTCTCAATCTCTTTGCTTGCTTAAATTATTGGCCCAAGACATTGAAAATGGTCATTTTGGGGTAGTTATTATTATTATTATTATTATCACCATCATCATTTTTTGAAGATTGAATTTTGGGGTAGTTCTTGGTCAAAAATCTTAACTAATTCCTTGTTTCCACTCCTATTGTTACTAAAATTGCATATGTGCGCTCTCCTTGTTGTCTTTTATGGCCAACTACTTGGGCATGTACATTCCACTTTTGGATGTCGGTGGTACATGTTGTGCCTCAGTGCCAACTTGGGTGCCTACATATTATCCAATACGGGGGTGTTCCAGGTATGTGTCCCCTGTGTTGAGGGGTATGTTTAGAACTGCCCCTTCATGACTTTCCTTTGCTTACTTGCCCATTGAGGTGTTCTTGTGTTTGTTGGGCTAGGGTTAGTAATGGTGGGAGTTGTTGCCATGCAAGTGCTCTCAATTGAGCCTTTGAGTGGCTGGTTCTAGGTACCGGGTAAAAGAGGAAGGTTGATGTCCTTTTGGTAGCTGATCATAAAGCTTTCGCCAATCGACCAATGTTTTGCCAGTCTGCCAATGTTCTAAGACTCGGACTAGACCCTGACCCACTGACTTCCGTAAGTGATTTAGTCCCAAACAGTCCAATTACCAGTCCAACAGTTCCAACTAGTGACATCTAGTATATTCAATGGTACTTGTCATCCAACAAAAGCACCTAGACTAGTGGTTAAGATAAGTAGGAGGCCAATTGTTCAAATCATAACTAGATCAGATAACTTCTTATTTAACTACATTTTGAACTAAAAGTAATTGACTAATTGACTCCCCTAATCTAGTGCTTGGTCTTGAATTGAATCGGTTGAAACAGGCAATCCAAACAGTTTCTTTTGCAAAATGGACTCCTAAGCTACTGGCCTATTATCCATCTAGTTCCAGTTGCCAAACCAGTTTGACTGGATGGTCTAGTTTTGGTTTTAAAACATTTTGATCTACCAAGTTGAGAGGAAGGATAATGCATGTGCATTTTCATACCGGGTTCGAGTGGGGTTGCATGTGGGATGCAGGGGCACACTCGGGGTGGGCGGCTCGTGTGAATGGGCCTCACCCGTGTGAGGCGGTACGTACCCATGTGATTTGGGGCCCACAAGGGGGGTTCGGCCGAGGTCCTAACCCATGAGATGTGAGGCCTGGGCTATGAGATAAAGGGATTGATTCGCCATGCTCTAACAGTTCTAGCTTTTAGAGCAAGTGGTTAATTGTCTCGCATCAAATTGGTATCAGATTGGGAGGTCTCGTGTTCTTGAGTAGGGTTTTTTGTAGGATGTAGGGGCACACTCGGGGTGGGTGGCCCGTGTGAGGGGGGCCCCACCCGTGTGAGGTGGGTGGATCGTGTGATTTGAGGCCCATGAGGGGGGTTCGGCCGAGATCCTAACCAATGAGATGTGGGGCAGGCATGAGAACAACCAATAAGAGAGTTTGAGTCTGTTGGTCCTAGTGGAAGTGCTCGGCTGCAGGGCTTTAAAAGGAGCACGAAGATGATGCATGCAACTGTGGGAACTTAAATGTCAGGTATGCTGGGCAAGTGCCTAAGACCATTGAAAGCATCATCCTGCATAGCTTTGGGTAGGTTGAAACTCGACAAGGCCTAGAGGCCTATGGTGTTGCCATCTCTCTCTCAACAGAAGGCAATTCCTATGCAAGGTATGCCTTCAAATTTATAGTCATGATTTAGGTTTAGGAAGTTGTCTGTTTTTCTACTTCTTTCTAGCGTGTTCAGTTACCTACCACTGTATTGAATGCATCCGTTACCTTTTTACTATCGCACCTGCTCTGCATATCGACAATCTCGAGGTATGCACAGGAATATCATGACGGGTGGTGGAGTGAAGTTGATGATCTTTTTCATGATTGCCATGTCAGCATGGGTTGTTGGCACGCACTCTAGTATCGCTTGTCCAGCTGGATATCTTATCTTTTATTCATTAATTTCAATTTTATTGAATGAAGTCGTATCTTCACGTGGTATCTATTGTAATTATTCGAAAAAAAGAGCCTCAATTTGGAAATGATTCAATTGATAATTTTTATCAAGTAATTTTTGTTCCTAATATGTAAATGTGGCCTGTTTGGTAGATGCGTGAAAATGAGTTTGTCTCATTTTAGTTAATCATAAATGTACATGTGGCCTGTTTGGCAGATTCGTGAAAATGAGTTCGTCTCATTTTAGTTAGAGATTATATTTCTTTTTGGTGAGGATTAAAAGCAATCTTGATAAATGATAACCAACATTCATGATCTCCAATACATAAATATGATTGACTAAAATGAGATGAACTCATTTCAGGCGTCTACCAAACTGGCCATAAAAAAGTATGATTGACTAAAACGAAATGAACTCATTTTCAGGCATCCACCAAACTAGCCATAAAAACTGCTAAGCTTTAAGATGCACTAGTAATTGAAATTACAAATTGCAATAGTTAGTGGGTAGCAACCAAACTGTATTACCTTAACCTTAACCTTCATATCCGCTAAATTGCAATGATGTTAATTTCAATTCTGACTTGAAAGGAATGTAACTGCAATCTAGTTATGAACTTTAAGAAATGTAATTACGATTTATTCATCTCCTCCTTTTTGGTCTTCCAATCTCCCGTGAAATGCAGATTAAATGAACTATCATTATCATTTCCTACTGTTTGTTTAAGTCAGAATTATGGCTTGTAAATCGAGAGTCAAATACACTTGTAAAAGAAATAGGAAATGTAAATTCTAATCATTACATTTTCACATTATAAAATTTCCATTTTTATAGTGATTTCTAGGTGAAACAAATAATGTGGCAAAATCATCACTGCAGTCAAATGTAAGTGATGTCAGTGTCACCACACAATTACAAGAGTAAATAATCATTACCCATTTACAGCCATTTACCATCGTAATTGGGAAACTAAACTGACCCTTGATTGAACTCAATTGTCAGTTATACATCCAAATGCAACCTAAGCTGTTTGATTCTCAATCTATTAAATGGTCATCTGTTTACACAAAAATTACATGAATTCACTTAACATATCAAGTGATTTTGTTCTCCAGTGCATCTTGCATGGGTCCGGATGAAGATGACATGTGTTACATGGTTCTATGTCAAGTTATCATGGGAAATATGGAGGAAATCTTGATGGGGTCTTGGCAATTTTTGTTAAGCAATGCAGAATTTGACAGTGGTGTTGATAGTATGAGAGATCCAACACACTACATTGTTTGGAGCATCAACATGAATATGTAAGAACTCTATAAGGTGGGCCTTATTGATTAACGGTCTATATTGTCCTGATAGTTAGACTATGTGATCGGGTAAACCAGTGGACCCCACTTTAGTGTGATTCATGTAGAGTATTTGTGTATAGATGCGTAAGGGGTTGGAATGCTCTACCTGTGGTTACGCACACAACAATTTAAGTTCTACTAGGATTCTGAAAGTGTGGAGCCGTGTGAAGAGAGTTGTGATTGGTTTCAAACTCTCTTCACGACAACTATATAATAGGATAACCAGTTCTTAAGGGTTTGTAGTGTGAATCTTTAGAGAGTGGCTCATGGCTCCTGCGAGAATTCAAATTGAAAGGCACAAATATGCTGTTTAAAGATGGAGTGTTAAGTGAAATCGATGAATCCTGCAACTAATGTTTGGGTAACTTATTTATTAATAAAAGAAGATAACTAATATATACTCATCTAAAAAAAGTGAAAATTTTGAAACTTTTTGCATATCCACTCTCCATTATTTACAATCCTCTCTCTCTCTCTCTCTCTCTCTCTCTCTCTCTCTCCTCCCCCCTCCTAGAAAAAACTAATCTTGCTTAATAAGTTTGTTTGGCATTACATTTTGTAAACCCCAAACCGGTGTTTCAAATAGCACTAGTAGCGTATGCTACATACCGTAGCATGACTATAGCACTACTGCTACGTAGTGTATCATGACTATAACGCTATGTAGCGTCCTAAATAGCGTAAATCCCCCATAGCATATGCTACAGGGGTCGTAGCGTACACTACAGTTACATAGCATATAGCGTGTAGTGTACGCTGCAATGTATTTTTTTACTATTTTTTTCATGTTTTCTTTATATCTAATGTTGAGGAATGTGACACTTGTATTATAGTTGATACTTTTAACCCATGGAATTTTTATTTCTTTTCATAATTGTGACTTGTGGTTTTAATTAGACATTATTAATTAAAGTGGTTTGCTTAGAAAGTTGATGATGTGATAATTATTTGGATTTGGTTTATATATATGGATTTACTTTTGATAAATAATAACTAATAACTTGTTAATTTGAACATGCTTATAATTGATAAAATGAATCCGGGCGGTCGCTACGGACGACAAGATCCAATTGCGAGGCACCTCCCTTGCCTCTAGGTGTATATGCTGTGACAGCGGCCCGAATTCCACCTCCCAACCTGAAATGTTGGACCATCTTTTCTGTAGGGGGTTCTAGCGTCCAAAATTTGGCACGAGTTCAGTGATATTTTCGGCATCCAGCCCACCGCTTCTTCCACTATTGCCAGTCTTTTCTCGATATGGTGGAATCCTACTCACCCAGGTAGAGAATCAACTCTTCTTCGCCGTATTACTCTGGGTTTAATTGTATGGGAGATCTGGAAAGCAAGGAATTCAACCAGGTATGATGGGACAAAACCTGCTAGCAGTAGGGTCATTGGCAAGGTTAAATGGTTTCTCGTTAAGCTTCTCCAAGGGTCCCAAGCTTTGAATCCGCTCGCCTCTCGCCTCGGATTCGCTCAATGCCCTCACTCTTCTCGTTCCTGTCAGCTTGTCAAATGGTCCAAACCGACACAGGGCAAGGTAAACTTAAATATTGATGGGGCTGCATCGGGAAACCCCGGCCTGTCTGGCGGTGGCGGCATCTGTAGAAATGCCAATGGCGAACTGGTTTTCGCTTTCTATAAGGGTTACGGTCACGCATCAAATAACAGAGCTGAACTTTGGGCCCTCCATGATGTGATGCAATTCAGCCTAGAGCGGGGGCTGCAAGATGTGATCATTGAATCGAACTCCTCCTTTGTCGTGGATGCTTTCAAGGGGCTGTCGCACTTACATTGGAAATGGGATTATTGGATAGCACGAATTAAAAATCTTCAAAAGAAAGGAAATTTTCTCATATCTCTCATTCCCTGTCAAATCAACGGGCCAGCGGATGGCCTTACTCGAATCGGAGCAGCCAAGCAGGATTTCTTCATCGCGAACACGAAGGCCGCTCTCCCTAGGCTGATTAGGGGCCTCTGTTTTCTCGACAAAGTGGGCATTGGTGCGCAAAGGGAATCTTAATCCCCTTTCCTTTTCATTTTCTGTCTTTTTATAGCCACATGATAGGCGGTTCAGGCATCCTTTTTGTCAGCCCGTGTGCGCCCGAATGGGGGTTCCTCTGTATCTTTGCTGTTTGATATGAATGGAATCTCAGGTTTTTTTTTTTAATTTTATTTTTAAAAATCATCTTTTAGGCATTTTTGTATATTTTTCCATTTTTTCCACTCTTTATTATATTTGTCTTATTTTTAAATTAAAAAAATAAAAGTATCGTGTAGCTTACGCTACACGCTACGTATTTACGCTACACGCTATAGAGGACTGAACGTTAGGCATCACGTTGTCGCTATTTAAAACATGCTCCAAACTTTTTGCAAATTGGTTAATGCATAAGTTTGTTCTCACTACATCCGTACACATCCTTTTGGGCCTTTCCCTTGCCCTTTTAGAGTCTTCAACTTGAACTAGCTCACTCCTAAATGGTGTAGTTGTTGGTCTTCATTGCACATGGCCAAACCATCTATGTCTACTTTTCCTCATCTTATTATCTATTGGAGCTACTCCCAACTTCCCTCCAATGCTTTCATTTCTATTCTATCCTTGTATTATTCTTATCCATCTCAACATTCTCATTTCAACTATGCTAATCCTATGAACATATGGTTCCTTGACTGCCAACATTCTGTCCCATAAAGCATGGCTGGTCTTATAACTATCCTAAATGTCCCCTTTAGCTTCATTGGTATGCAACAATCACATGAAACTCCAAAGGCACATCTCCACTTTGTCCATATCTAGCCCTAATTCTATGAGCAACATCCATCTCAATCTCTTTGCTTGCCTAAATTATTGGCCCAAGACATTGAAAACAGTCATTTTGGGGTAGTTATTATTATCATCATCATCATCATTATTTTTTGAAGATTGAATTTTGAGGCAGTTCTTGGTCCAAAATCTTAACTAATTCCTTGTTTCCACTCCTATTGTTACTAAAATTGCATGTGTGCGCACTTCTTGTTGTCCTTTATGGCCAACTACTAGAGCATGTACATTCCACTTTTGGATGTCGATGGTACATGTTGTGCCTCAGTGCCAAGTTGGGTGCCTACATATTATCCAATATGAGGGTGTTCCACGTATGTGTCCCTTGTTCTGAGGAGTATGTTTAGAACTGCCCCTTCATGACCTTCCTTTGCTTACTTGCCCCTTGGGGTGTTCCTATGTTTGTTGGGCTAGGGTTAGTAATGGTGGGACTTGTTGCCATGCAAGTTCTCTCAATTGAGTCTTTGCAGTGGCTGGTTCTAGATCCTGGGTAAAAGAGGAAGGTTGATATCCTTTTGGCAGCTGATCATAAAGCTTTCGCCAATCGACCAATGTTCTGCCAGTCTGTCAATATTCTATGACCCAGACTAGACCCTAACCCACTGACTTCTGTAAGTGGTTTAGTCCCGAACAATCCAATTACCAGTCCAACTGTTCCAACTAGTGACATTAGTATATTCAATGGTGCTCGTCATCCAACAAAAGCACCTAGACTAGTGGTTAAGATAAGTAGGAGGTCAATTGCTCAAATCATATCTAGATCAAATAACTTCTTATCTAACTACATTTTGAACTAAAAGTAGTTGACTAATTGACTTCCCCAATCCAGTGCTTGACCCTGAATTGAATCGTTTGAAACAAGCAGTCCAAATAGTTTCTTTTCCAAAATGGACTCCTAAGCTACTGGCCTGTTATCCATCTGGTTCCAGTTGCCAAACCAGTTAGACCGGATGGTCTGGTTCTGGTTTTAAAACATTCTGATATACCAAGTTAGGAGGAAGGATAATGCATGGTCATTTTCACGCCGGGTTCGAGTGGGGTTGCCTGTGGGATGTAGTGACACACTTGGGGTGGGAGGCCTGTGTGAGGCGGGCTCCACCCATGTGATGTGGTAACCATGCAATTTGGGGCCCACAAGGGGGTTTGGCCGAGGCCCTAACCCATGAGATGTGGAGCCTGGGCTATGAGATAAATGGATTGATTCATTATGCTCCAACAGTTGAAGCTTTTAGAGTAAGTTGTTAATTGTCCTATATCAAATTGATATCAGAGCGGGAGGTCTCGTGTTCTCTAGTGGGGTTTCCTGTGAGATGGAGGGGCACACTTGGGGTGGGTGACACATGTGAGGCGGTAGTACCAATGTGATTTGGGACCCATGAGGGGGGGGGGGGGGGGGGGGGGATCCTAACCCATAAGATGTGGGCAGGTATGAGAACAAATAATAAGAGAGTTCGAGTCTATTCGATCTATTTGTGATCTCATGTTGGTCCCAGTGGAAGTGCTCGGCTGCAGGGCTTTGAAAGGAGCGCGGAGATGATGCAGGCAACTGTGAGAACTCAAATGTCAGGTATGTCGGGCAAGTGCTTAGACTATTGAAAGTATCATCCTGCACAACTTCAAGCAAGTTGAAACTCGGCAAGGCCTGGAGGCCTATGGCCTTGGCATCTCTCTCTCAACAAAGGCAATTCCTATGCAAGGTATGCCACCGAATTTATAGTCGTGATTTGGGTCTAGGAAGCCATCCGTTTTTCTACTTCTTTTTAGCGTGTTCGGCTACCTACCACTGTATTGAATGCATCCGTTACCTTTTTTTTTTAAAAAAAAATTAGAAGGGCACCAGGCCCTGATTTCATTCACAAGCTTCAGGATATACATTCGGGGGCACGCAGGAAAAATGTCTAGGAACCCCTATTATGGCTCCAAAAAGGAGAATCTACCATACTACAAACAAACAAACCTCTCAAGCCCTCCTAGACTGATCCCTTAACGCGCCCAAGCCGACCTTGTCCAGGAATAGACTTCCTCTGACGTTCGCTGGCAGATCTTGGAGGCGGCAAGTGAAGAAATGGGAATTACTTTGATTACCGACTCCCGCCATCCCATCCGCCACCGCGTTACCTTCCCTGAAGATATGCATGAACTGGAATTGTCCCCTGTTCTTAAGCTGCTTGATCATGCACAACCAGTATTCCCATTTCCAACCGGGCTCAACCGCCCCCAGCAGGAGATTAACCGCCAACTGAGAGTCTGATTCAACCAAAACCTTGATGAAACCACTTTTCAGACAGATTTCCATCCCATCATGGATGGCTCTAAGCTCGGAAGTCACATTAGAACCTACACCGTATCTAGATGAGTAAACAAACAAAAAACCGCCTCTATCATTCTTATAAATCCCGCCCCCACCTGATTGGCCTGGATTACCCATTGATGAACCATTGACGTTTATCTTCACCCATCCATGAGGGGGTTTAAGCCATCGCACCAGCCGGGTCTTGCTTGATTAGGATGCTGAGTATATGTTGCTGGAATCGTGGGGCCAACAGACTGTCTAACCGCGTTAACCTGACCGTCAGTCGTTCTCAACGCTGCAACAGGGGCCGACCTCGACGGACCCCCCGGAACTTTGCAATCTATCATCGAAAGCCACTGAAACACTTCTGCTATAACTGTAACACTAGACCGATACCTCCCCTCGAACCGGGCCTCATTTCTGCACTTCCATATGACCTACAGGACCACAGCCGGTAGCACCTTGTACGCCACCTGGTCCGCTGATTTGATCACCGCCGCACCCCACTACTGCGCAATTCTACACCCAAACGACTGCGTTTCCAACAGGTGGATGTCGAACCTGTTCCCAAAGAATGACCACAGCGACCTTGCCAAATAGCTGAGCACGAACAGGTGATTGATACTTTCAGTTCCATGGCCTTGCTGCGGATCACCTACACAACACACACACTTCGACACCAGCATAATGCCTCTAGCCTGAACTACTTCATCTACCGCAACAGCGCCCATAAATATCCGCCAAGAAAATAGAGAAATTTTAGGGGGAAGGACCTTGTGCCAGACTCCTTTCACCCACACTTGCTGGGGACGGGCAGCCCGACAATTCCTCCATGCCAAGGAGATAGTGAATTTCTCCGAACGGGAGAACGACCACACCGGGGTATCTGGGCCCTCAGCAATGCAGAAACTCATCTGGAAAATATGGTCAATAACATTTTGCAACAGAAAGTTGTAGACGGCAGACGGCGGAAGTGGGCCTGCCTTGCCCAACACCTGACAGGTCTTCATGGAGAGAATAGATTGAGGAAGAGAAGCCGACGCCAACCTGTGGAGAGGGCCAAGCCACGACCAGTTGAAGCACTAGAAACTACTATCTCCCTCACCAAGATTCCATTGAACTTGGTCTTTGGCTGTTGGAAAAAGGCCCAGATTCTTTTCCATAACGGAGACACAAAAATGGGCAGGGAGGCAGGGATAGGAGATGAGAGGTCCTGCTTGTATTTGGTTGCCATAAAAGAGCCCCATAATGTTTTCCCTACACCAAACTGGATAGCCCAGGCCAACTTGAGGCGCATTGCCGCCATTGTTTCATTCATCCTTCTGATTCCTATTCCTCCTTATTCCTTCGGGATCGCAATATTCTTCCAGTTCACCCAATGTCATTTACTGTTGTCATCTTTCCAGCCCCAAAAGAAGGACGCGTACCTCTTCTTTAGGGTGGCAAGAACATGAGATGGAATATGGGCTCCCGCCAACGTATGGATCGGGATATTGCTCAGGACGTGACGAATGAGAACTATTCTGCCTGCCTGAGAAAGACACCTTGCTTGCCAACCGCAGATGCAGCTCACCGCCTTGTCAACCAACGGCTGGAAATCAGCTGCTTTAATTCTCCCTATTAGCAAAGGGACTTCCAGGTACGTGAAACCCCCCGATCCTCTAGCGATGCCAAGGGTCGAATCAATAGCCCTTATTCTAGTCTCTGGCATCTTACGAGAGTGCATAAATGAACTCTTCCTCAAATTGACTTTCTGCCCCGACGCCTTTTGATAAGATTCCAAAAACGTTTTTGTCTCCCTTAAAGCAGTGACACTCCCATTAACGAACAATAGCGTATCATCCACATATAGCAGGTGGGAGACTGACGGGCAGCCATCTCTGACTCTATACACCTGGACAATGCCGTGACTGGTAAGAGTTTTGAATCCTCTACTTAGCACCTCTGCCGCAATAATGAACAAGCTGGGGGAGAGCGGGTCGCCCTGTCTCAGACCACGGAAGGACTTGAAGAAACCCACATTCTCGCCATTTATCAGCACCGAGAACCAGTTGTTCGCCCAACATTTCTCCACTAACGTTATCCACCTATCATCGAACTCAAACCGCTGCAATACCAGTTTGAGGAAATCCCAATCCATCTTATCATAAGCTTTTTCCATATCCAACTTGATTGCAATGTTACCACCCCACACTTTGCAATTCAAATCTCTGAAGAGTTCCTGGGCTAACGCAATATTCTCCGCTATAAACTTGCCTTTAATGAATGCCCCTTGCTCCGCCGAAACCAGACGAGGAAGCACTCGGCTCAATCTATTAGAAATGACATTGGAAAAAATCTTATACAAGCAATTACACAAGCTTATTGGACAGAAATCCAAAAATCTCTTTGGACCCACGATCTTAGGCATGATATATATTAGCGAAGCCGAGACTGCCCTAGGGAGAGGGCCCCCAAGTAAAATGAAGCGGAACCCGTTGAGCAGGTCCAACCCCACTATATCCCAGCAGGCCGAGAAGAAGCTACCTGAAAATCCGTCGTGTCCAGCTGCTCATTCGGATGGGATAGACTTAACTGCTTGGTGCACTTCTTGCACAGTAGGCGGGGCTAATAGGGCGTCATTCTCTTCTCGAGAGACCAGCGTAGGAATCGCATCCAACAACCCACTATCAATTTCGCATGGACAAGCCTTGAAGAGGCCCTCAAAATGCTCCACTGCAGCCTGCTTTATACCTGATATGCTGTCCACAACCTGCCCAGAGTCCAAAACGATGCTGTTGATGGCTAATTTTCGCTGTTTTTCCATAGCCAATGCGTGGAAAAACCTCGTGTTCTTGTCCCCTGCTTGCAACCAACTAACCCGGGCCTTCTGCTTCCAATATAGCTCTTCCAAATTCTGAATATTAGACAGGGACTGAGAAGCCTTGACAAGCTCTCACTGTAGTCTAGCCAACTCTGCTTCATCGACTGCCACGTGCATCTGTGACTCAATGTTCTCCACCGCGCATTCAGCTTGGTTAAGCTGCAAGAAAATGTTACTAAAAACATTTTTGTTCCAGTCTTTCAAAGCCATCCATTACCTTGTTACTATCGCACCCGCTCTGTATATCGACAACCTCGATCGAGGTTTGCATAGGAATATCGCAATGGGTGGTGGAGTGAAGCTAAAGATCTTTTGCATGATTGCCACATCAGCATGGGTTGTTGGCACACACTCTAGTCTCGCTTGTCCAGCTAGATATCTTATCTTATATTCATTAATTTCTATTTTATTGAATGAAGTCGTATTTTCGCCTGGTCTCTATTGTAATTATTCTGAAAAATGGGCCTCTATTTGGAAATGATTCAATTGATAATTTTTGTCAAGTAATTTTGTTCCTAATATGTAAATGTGGCCTGTTTGGTAGATGTGTGAAAATGAGTTTGTCTCATTTTAGTTAATCATATCATAAATGTACATGTGACCTGTTTGGCAGATGCCTGAAAATGAGTTCATCTCATTTTAATTAGAGATCAAATTTCTTTTTGGTGAGGATTAAAAGCAATCTTGATAAATGGTAACCAGCATTCATGATCTCCAATACATAAATATGATTGATTAAAATGAGATGAACTCATTTTCAGGTGTCTACCAAACTGGCCATAAAAAAGTATGATTGACTAAAATGTGATGAACTCATTTTCAAGAATCCGCCAAATTGGCCATAAAAACTGCTAAGCTTTAAGATGCATTAGTAATTGAAATTGCAAATTGCAATAGTTAGTGGGTAGGAATTGATGGGTTTTTTTGACTTGTCGTCCTTTTGCAACTGGGATGCGCAAGTCCTTTCGCAACTAGGATGCGGAAAGGAGTTTCCTAAAACTATAAAAAAGGGTCCCTAGGGTTTTTCTAGGGTATGTTGTGTTGATGAGAAAAACAACAAGAGGGTTTCCTAAAGCTTTACAAGGGATTTGCTAAAGGGTTTAGGGCTATCAAAGTGAGAAAGAGGGAGAAAGAGAGAGAGGAAGCTTATAGAAGGGAGGTTCTGCTCGTGGAGGTTCTCTATTGTGCAATCTATATCTCAGCGCTTCTATGTCCTCATAATCGGTGAGATCTCTCTGGTTTTCTCTATTTTTCTTATTGTTTATCCACTCTTGCGTGAGTGAAGAAGATTGTAACGTTCTACTTTATAGTGGATTGTTGATCTGGACGAGGTCCTGTGGTTTTTACCTCTTTGAGGGTTTTCCACGTAAAAATTCTCTTGTGTGGTGTGTGATTGATGCATTGATTATTTTCATTGTTTTATTATCCATAATTCTGGTTTGTTCTGGACGGCTAGATCCTAAGGTTTTGTGTAAGACCCCTAACAAAGTGGTATCAGAGCTAGGTTCATTGAACGGGTAGGATTGGTTTTGAATTATGGAAGGTAGCTCAAGGATGATCAGCCTCAATGGTTCTAACTGGACCATTTGGAAGGCTAAGATGGAGGACTTGCTTTATTGCAAGGACCTATATTCTCCAATTTTAAGCATATCAACAAAATCCAAGGATATGACTGATGATGATTGGAAGAAGACGGATCGAAAGGCGGTGGGGTTTATTAGACAATGGTTAGATGATTCTGTGTTCCACCATGTGTCTACAGAAACCTCAGCCGCTAGCCTATGACTGAAATTACAAGGGCTGTATGAGAGGAAGACAGCCGGTAATAAAATTTTTCTGATAAGGCGACTTGTGAATCTCAAATTCAAAGATGGTGGTTCTGTGGCCGAGCACATGAATGAGGTCAGCAATATAGTGAACCAACTCACCTCTATGAAGATGGTCTTGGATGATGAATTGCAGGCTTTACTATGCTTAGTTCATTGCCTGATAGTTGAGAGACATTGGTGGTGTCTCTAAGAAACTTTGCGCCAGACAGAAAGATATCCATGGAACAGGTGACTAGCTGTCTCTTCAATGAAGAGACAAGGAGGAAGTCTCAGGGGTCTACTCAGCAAGAGGCTCTTGTGACACAGGAACGAGGGAGAGGAAAGAACAGGAAGGGCGGGAAGGCCCGAGATAAATCAAGAGGCAAGTCGAGTAACAGAAAAGATGTTGAATGCTGGAATTGTGGCAAGAAGGGCCACTACAAGCATGAATGTTGTGGTAAGAAAAACGACAAGAAAGGAAAAGGGAAGGAAGATGAATCAGATTCTACTGCGGTCGCTTCAGATGACGACGTTGTAGTTATTCTTTCTGTGGATCATGACGTATGTCTCACGGCTTCGAGTCAGGACACCGACTGGGTGGTTGACTCGGGAGCTTCTTTTCATGCGACTCTACACAGGGACTCCTTCACAAGCTACAAGTCAGGTGATTATGGGACTGTGAAGATGGGAAATTCTGGCGTATCAAAAATCGTGGGAGTCGGTGATATTTGTGTGAAAACTGATGTGGGCTGCACATTAGTTCTTAGGGATGTGAGGCATATCCCAGACCTTCGCCTCAACTTGATGTCGACGGGAAGGCTGGATGATGATGGCTATGAAAGCTGGTTTGCTGGTGGGCAATGGAAGCTCATCAAGGGTTCGTTGATCATGGCCAGAGGGAAAAAGTGTTGCACCCTTTACAAGACAAGTGTCAGTATGTGCAAGGGTGGGTTGAACGCAGTGGAAGATTCAACTATTGACATGTGGCACAGGCGTCTAGGCCACATGAGTGAAAAAGGGCTTCAGGTACTAGCAAAGAAGCGGCTCCTTCCAAACGTGACAGGTACACCTCTCAAAACCTGTCTTGATTGTTTATCAGGGAAACAACATAGAGTTTCATTTGTTAAAACTGCTTCTCATGTTAATAAAGTGCATGCATTAGATTTGGTTTATTCTGATGTTTGTGGTCCGATGAGGACAAAAATCTTGGGTGGGGCGTTGTATTTTGTTACTTTTATAAATGATGCATATAGGAGGGTTTGGGCTTATGTTTTGAAATCCAAGGACGAGGTCTTTGGTGTGTTTAAATTGTTTCATGCTATGGTCGAGAGAGAGACAGGTAGACCATTGAAGTGCATCCGCACTGACAATGGTGGTGAATATATTGACGACTTTCACGAGTACTGCAAGTCCCTAGGTATACGACATGAACAGACGGTTCCCAAGACCCCCAGCATAATAGTGTAGCTGAGCGAATGAATCGCACCATTGTTGAGAGAATCAGATGCATGTTATCCCATGTGAAATTGCCCAAGACGTTCTGGGGAGAAGCAATGCACACGGCGGTATATTTGATAAACAGGTCTCCATCAGCCCCGTTGAATGGAGAAGTACCTGAGAAGGTGTGGACTGGACAGGATCCATCATATAGTCATCTCAGGGCGTTTGGATGCAGGGCATCCGTTCACGTACAAAAGGACGAGAGGTCCAAGCTCGATATGAAGATCAGACAGTGTGTGTTCTTGTGGTACGGTGATGAAAAGTTCGGTTATATATTGTGGGATCCGACCGAGAGGAAGCTCGTCAGGAGCAGAGATGTAGTTTTCTTTGAAGATCAGTGTATAGAAGACATTGATAAGTCAGAGAAGAATCAGCGTAGTTCAGGTGAGCTAGAGGACACGGATCCGATTATTCCTCCTGTGGTGCCTGATGACGGGGGAGTACAGCAAGGTGCAGAGGACTAGGGAGTTCCTTCAGAAGATGGACCAAGGGAGCAGCCCCCACTTAATCCACCTGTTGAGCCACAGGTGAGGAGGTCATCTAGGGATAGACAGCCGTCCAAGAGGTACTCGCCACATGAGTACATTATGCTGACTGATGGGGGAGAGCCAGAAGATTATTCTGAGGCCCTAGCCGACGAGCATAAGGGGGAGTGGTTGAAAGCTATGCAAGAGGAGATGAAATCCTTACATAAGAACCACACCTATGACATGGTGAAACTGCCTAAGGGCAAGAAAGCTTTGAGTAACAAGTGGGTGTTCAGAAAGAAGGTTGAGCAGAAGAATTCACAGACAAGGTTCAAGGCCAGACTTGTGGTGAAAGTTTTTGGTCAGAGGAAAGGCATACACTTCGAGGAGATATTCTTACCAGTGGTGAAGATGACATCCATACGGGTGTTGCTTGGGTTGGCGGCTAGCATGGATCTGGCGATAGAGCAGTTAGATGTTAAAACTGCCTTTCTCCATGGTGACCTGGAAGAAGAGATCTACATACACCAACCAGAGGGGTTCGAAGTCAAGGTCAAGGAGCATATGGTGTGTAGGCTGAGGAAGAGTTTGTATGGGCTGAAACAAGCTCCACGGCAATGGTACAAAAAGTTTGACTCGTTTATGTTGAAATATGGGTATGACAGAACGGAGTCGGACCACTGTGTGTTCACGCACAAATTCTCAGATGGTGATTTCTTAGTTCTGTTATTATACGTTGATGACATGCTCATCATGGGAAAAGACATCAAGAAGATCGACAGGCTGAAACAGGAGTTGGGCAAGTCTTTTGTGATGAAAGACTTGAGCCCGGCTAGACAGATCCTAGGAATGGAGATAACCCGTGACAGAAGCAGCAAGAAGCTCTGGCTGTCACAAGAGCAGTATATTGAGAAAGTCCTAGAGTGGTTCAATATGAATGCAGCGAAGCCGGTCAGTACTCTACTAGATGGTCACTTCAGATTGAGCGACAGACAGTGTCCCAAGATGAAGGCAGAGGTGAAAGAGATGCAGAAGATACCCTACGCGTCAGCTGTAAGAAGTTTGATGTATGCTATGGTGTGTACATGCCCAGACATAACATATGCGGTTGGTGTTGTAAGCCAGTATCTTGCCAATCCTGGAAAAGACCATTGGGCAGCGGTGAAGTGGATATTGCGGTATCTAAGAGGCTCGTCCAGGTTGAGCCTATGCTATGGTGACGGTAAACCTGTGTTAGAGGGCTACACAGATGTAGATATGGTAGGTGACATAGACTCCAAGAAGTTTACATCGGGGTTCATGTTCACGTTTGCAGGGGGAGCGGTTTCTTAGCAGAGCAAGCTACAGAAGGTCGTAGCATTGTCGACGACAGAGGCCGAATACATTGCAGCATGTAAAGAGATGCTTTGGATGAAAAGGTTCCTATAAGAACTTAGCCTAAAGCAGGAGGAGCACGTGGTCTATTGCGATAGTCAGAGTGCTACACACTTGAGCAAGAATCCAAGTCAGCATTCTAAGTCAAAGCACATAGAGATTCGGTATCACTGGATCAGGGATACTTTGGAACAGAAGGTGTTACAGCTTGAGAAGGTCCACACAGATGATAATGGGTCAAATATGATGACCAAGGCCTTGCTCAAGGGCAAGTTTGAGGTTTGTAGAAACTGACTGGCTTAAAAAGGTGAATCCCTCCTGGGTTAAAAAGGGAGAGATTTGATGGGTTTTTTTGACCTGTCGTCCTTTCACAACTGGGATGCGCAAGTCCTTTCGCAACTGGGATGCGCAAAGTCCTTTCGCAACTGGGATGCGCAAGTCCTTTCGCAGTTAGGATGCAGAAAGGAGTTTCCTAAAACTATAAAAAAGGGTCCCTAGGGTTTTTCTAGGGTATGTTGTGTTGATGAGAAAAACAACAAGAGGGTTTCCTAAAGCTTTACAAGGGATTTGCTAAAGGGTTTAGGGCTATCAAAGGTGAGAAAGAGGGAGAAAGAGAGAGAGGAAGCTTATAGAAGTTCTGCTCGTGGAGGTTCTCTACTGTGCAATCTATATCTCAGCGCTTCTATGTCCTCATAATCGGTGAGATTTCTCTGGTTTTCTCTATTTTTCTTATTGTTTATCCACTCCTGCATGAGTGAAGAAGATTGTAACGTTCTACTTCATAGTGGATTGTTGATCTGGACGAGGTCCCGTGGTTTTTACCTCTTTGAGGGTTTTTCACGTAAAAATTCTCTTGTGTGGTGTGTGATTAATGCATTGATTATTTTCATTGCTTTATTATCCATAATTCTGGTTTGTTCTGGAGGGCTAGATCCTAAGGTTTTGTGCAAGGCCCCCAACAGGAATCAAATTGTATTACCTTTACCTTAACCTTCATATCCGCTAAATTACAATGATGTTAATTTCAATTCTAGCTTGAAAGGAATGTAACTGCAATTTACTTACGAACCTTAGGAAATATAATTACAATTTATTCATCTCCTCCTTTTTGGTTTCCAATCTCCCGTGAAATGCAAAGTAAATGAACCATCATTATCATTTCCAACTCTTTGTTTAAGTAGGAATTATAGCTTGTAAATCAAGAGTCAAATACACTTGTAAAAGAAATAGGAAAAGTAAATTCTAATAATTACAATTTCACATTATAAAATTTCCATTTTTATAGTGATTTCTGGGTGAAACAAACAATGTGGCAAAATCATCACTGTAGTTAAATTTAAGTGATGTCAATGTCACCACACAATTACAAGAGTAAATAATCATTACCCATTTACAGCCATTTACCATCGTAATTGGGAAACCAAACAGACCCTTGATTGAACTCAATTGTCAGTTATGCATCCAAATGCAACCTAAGCTATTTGGTTCTCGATCTATTAAATGCTCATCTATTTACACAAAACTTACATGAATTCACTGTACATGTCAAGTGATTTTGTTCTCCCGTGCATCTTTCATGGGTCCGGATGAAGATGGCGTGTGTTGAAGATGGCGTGTGTTACATGGTTCTATGTCAAGTTATCACGGGAAATATGGAGGAAATCTTGGTGGGGTCTTGGCAATTTTTGCTAAAGCAATGAAGAATTTGACAATGGTGTTGATAGTTCGAGAGACCCAACACACTACATTATTTGGAGCATCAACATGAATACACACATTCTCCCTGAATATGTTGTAAGCTTCAGAGTTTTAGAGTGGTTGGAAGGTAGACTATCTGGGACGAATAACTTAAGAATATTATTTTCCACATTCATCTGAATCGTCTGATCTTTTAATCAGAAAATTTCCTGGCCCCCCCTTAACAATGCTTTGTATACTTTTCTAGATAGAAGAAGGCTTCAGATAGAGACGAGGGCTGTTCTGACATGTCCTGGTTCTTCGGGAGACATCCCAAGACCTGTTTGAGTACTCCTGTTCACTAAGTATAATCCATTCCACATTTTCAAATTGTCTTTCGTAGTAATGTTTTCCAAAATCTACTACCATCTATTAGTGGTGGGTGGGATTCCCATGAGCATTCAAAATAGGATTCATGCCTCCTAAACCCCATAGTGGGTGGGAATTCTATTTTGGATGTGCATACGGGTCCCATCTACAACCAATGGATGGTGGGACATTTTGGAACACAGTCTCCAACATTCTCATTGTCGGACATGTCGTTACCATATTATTGTACATAGCATGCCCTTTTTGTATGTAATAGTTTATTACGGTATCTAGGTTCCTCCTCTGGTGCTCCCCCTTCCAGCCTTCCTTCACAAGGACAGAGCATGGCAGGACATCCCCATCCCAAAATGGTACCAAACCTATTGTACCCAACACAAGGGCTTAGCATGGGAAAGGTAGGAAGACACTTTCGATTATGTAAAGGGTACCAACGCATATAGGGATGCAGAGCACCATAAATTGCACTTCTCTTGAACCTCGAACTCCTCATGGGTAGATCGCGCGTATTCTAAGAGAGTCACATGCAAGCGCCAACACCCCCTATACATCACCACAAGGGGTGGAAAAAGAGAGAAATAGAGAAGAGATCTCATCTCTTGTCCCTCATCTTTCCATCTTTTGTGGCCTATCTAGTGGACGGTTCTCATTTCTCTTCCATTCTCCAATCATACTCCTAAGTGTGATTGTGAGAAGAGTACTCCTAAGGGCTTCTCTTCATTTGATATAGATTGGGGAGAGGCCTTCTTCATCCGAGGAACTGTATCTTATTTGCACCAATCAAAGGACAAAATCACATGTATGATCTCAACCGTCCAATCTAATTTTTGGTAAATTTGATTTCATAGCTATATGAGGATTAGATCTAAAGGATTAAAATCTAGAATTGTAAATTTTTTTTCCTTCCATATTTAAAATATCCCAATTGAGCAACAAGGCAAAACTCCTTTAATGGCCCCATTGTAACTATCCATGATTCAAACTTTTAAGGGGCCCATTGAACTATTCAATAGAAAACGAGAACCTTTGTTTCCATCCGTCAGCTTTGGTAAATTCAATCGATCTTTCTAGCTAGCAATAACCGAAGTGGATTGTTCTAGCTATGCTAGATCACCGTGGGTTCCAAAGTCAACTCCGTCGGTGGAGGGCAAGTAGTTCCTAGTGAAGCTAACACTCCTTAAGTGAAGGAGTCCCTGAAACTTGGTGAGGAATTACTGCATTTTATCCATCCCCTACTGTTTTTTGCCGCCTCTCCAAAATTGGGTCATCTCTCTCTCTCTCTCTCTCTACAATTTATAAAGAGAGCAGAGTTTCTCTCTAACAGTCTGAGACAAATAAAAGAATTAAGGAGAAAAACATTACACAATTAAAACAAAAATGATTACAAAAAAAATTAATTTTTGAATTTTCCATTAAAAACATTAAAAAATAAACGTGTGGAAAGGACATGCACACAACACAGTGCAATATTGCGCCACGGCCATGGTGCGGTGTAACGCATCTCAACTTGGCTTGGCACGCATGCACGTGTGTGTAAAATTGCACAGGGCACACTCACCCTCATGCCTCTCAATGCATAGTCTCTTGAAAGGGCTTAAGCTCCCAAGGGATCTCCTTATAAAGTTTATTTAGAGTTCTTCCCTATCCGATGGGACAAAACACGAGCTACACAAAAATCATACCAGATATTTGTTCTAAAACCACTACAAACACAATAATCTCCCATTGTTTCAAAACGAACACTAATATTGAAAACAATGCGCAATGAAGAAAATATGAATAGATATAGTATCTAATGATTTGAACCTTTATCTATTACTTAACTTGATTGTTATGAGAATATGGTGAACCGAGTATGGAACCGATATTCTTTTACCATAAGAATCAAGTTAATTCACTCGTAACTTTTAACCACCAAACTTTCTTAAAAAGTCGGCATGTTATGCCATGTGCTATATACTGGTTCATGAGTGCTCTAGATATTCAACCCAAGTCTCATAGGAAGTGGCCCCACTTCCACACTCATATATGTGAGTCTATCAAGGATATATCATGTAACCAATATCTCACTGGGAGAGCTATAGACTCATAAAGAATTTAGTCTAGCCTTCCTCACGTTACGGTAATAGCATAATTTCACACCTTAGGAGTGGGACATAATTGGGAATCTCAATTCTCATTTACATTGGTGCTATATTTAAACTTCCAATCTTAGTTTCCCGTTGAACATAGATTTTTTGGAATCTCCAATCTCTAGGTTGGGCTCTTTGAGATTGAAATTTATTTTAAGGGCTGCAATCTCATTCCCCTTAATTTGTTTTTTTTTTTTTTTTTAAAAAAAAATAAAAAAATCTTATTCATCATAATGATTTCTTGTTAGAGGATATGCCAGATTCTCACAAAGTCGACAATTATCACTTAATAATCTAACAATTTTCTTATATAGTTGTGCTTTAGTTGCACTTTGCTTGGATTTCCATTGTTTATTTTATTTTGAGCTACTGCTGATAGCTGCATTAAAATCACAATATATTACAATATGAGGAATAGTTTCCCCCTTAAAGGCAAATTACCAGTCTATAATCTTAGATTCCATGGTCGAATGAGATATAACTATCTGTTTCTTCGACTTTTAAGAGATTGCACCTCAATCCAAGATGAAGATACAAACACTTGTGGATTGAGACCGATCAATGTCAAAGTTCTAGTCTGCATTACTGAATCCTTTTAAAACTGCATACGCTATGTCTGGCCCAATTCATAACATGCATTAAGCTGCTAATCACACTTTATATTCATGTTTTGAAATCCCATGACTTTTGTTGATGCAAAAATCTGGTCCACCCTCTTTAGACCTTTAGGTACCTGCACAGGAAGAAGACAAAGGAGACCCTAGCTAAAGCAGGCCCTCCAATGCCAAAGTTAGGCTAGGAATCTGAGTCTAGTAATATTGATGAGTTTTGGGTGAGAGATTTTGTGTACCTTTTCATGTAGATGGGTCCCTTATTTATAGTGTAGATGGGCTAGAGACGGTTCTCAATCACAGGCGTAATCTTTGCGTACGTTTCTCAACTGTTACGTGGGATTTGCGTAGGTGATAAGTGTTGATGTGGTTGGCCATAGAATCATGTAATGGGTGGTCGAGGCCGACCTAAGTCGAGCCCTCAATTAGATAAGTGCCGATCAAGATCGAGCTGAGCCGAGCCCTCGATCAACTAGGCTGAGGCCGACTTGAGCTGAACCCTTAACTAATCAGGTTGAGGCCGACCTAAGCCGAGCCCCCAATCAATCAGGATGATCTCCATGGTCGGCTTAGGGTGAATTTCTGTACCGACTACCATTGGTCAACTGATCGTCCTCTGGTCATACAAATCTGGATATTCCTTAGAGATCAGATAAGCTTGGTTGAAGCTCGGAAATGTATGTTACCGAGGCCTAGGCTCGGGAGTTCGGCGCATGCTCTTCCTCAGAACGATCTGAGACAGATGGTCGTTTAGGAGCTCCTTGGTCATGATCAATCCTGGTCCTTTCTTCCAATCTTGGACTGGGAAGCGCATGTTTGTGAGTCTGAGCTGACCCCATGAGTGGTGAGACCATTTTTACCCATAACAACTTTCATTTATGGTTAATTTAATACTAGGATTGAATGGTGTGCTTATCGGTTTACAATCAAGTTATTGTGCTGTTTAAGAAGATTCTCAATGTAGTGACATTGTGATTTGTGACAAAGCAATTCCATTTTCGATTTTCACAATTTCCATTCCTAGTAGTCTGCTTCACCTTCATCCTTCATTTTAAATGCGCATGATAAAAAAGCTTTTGCCTTTATGAGAGAATGCAGGTTATTTCATCAACTATTGTAATTCATGCATTTGAGACAATACAGGTTTCTCTGATCCACATTTGATTTGTAAAATATTTGTTCACAGCGAGCTTTTCAGCTCTTGCCTCATCAATTTTAGAAAACTTTTCTAATGATTTCCATAACTCTCTAGCAGTGCGAATTTTAGAGTGTTTGTCTAGATTTGATCAACAACCAGAGTGAGGATATGATTTTCTTTCTTTCTTTCTTTCTTTCTTTCTTTTTGCAGATCGAGTCATCATATTTCTATTTCTTATATATGAGCATAAGATGAATTGGGTTCAAGTTCATTAGTGGGGCAAGTTTCATTAAGCACATAAGCCAATTTCAATAATGTCAACAAAAACAACAGCTTTTGGGATCCACCCAAGAACGACTAATGGTGGTGATACGGAAGACACCACCCAAGCACAAATCTCACGTTTGATGGGGAAGTGGAAATGTTGCCATTGTCGAAAATTACTTCCATCAAACTAGTACAACCTAATAAGCTCTTAGTTCATCATTTTTAGAGATGTGTTTGAAGCCATACTATTCTTAAAATTATTAGTCCAAAGAGGCCAAGTACCAAAAAGATCTTACTTTTGTATCAGATGTGGATGGTGGTTGCTGTGTAGTTGACGAACTGACAGACCTCTCAGGTTTGCTGTGGCAGCAGAAGCACTTTGTTGAAGCAGTAGTGGCATTGCTTAGAAGATTGAACATAACCAGCTCGCTATATATCTTTAGGACTAGTTCCACCCCACAAAGGTGCAATGGTTCTACAACAGAGTAGTCAGGATTCAATGGCCTACTGTAGAAGTGACTCAATTTTTTGAGGCTAATCCAACTGCAATGTGGGCCACCAAGTGAATTTGGAGGCTTTGGGTCCCACTTGATGATCAGATGGTCATATTTTTGGCATTCCATTGTCATATTGTGTCAGCTGTATCTCGATATTCTCGCCGGAGATGGAGAGAGGGAGAAAGACGAAGTGTGATGGATGGGTTTTATCCCCACCGTCCATTTTTTATATGATTTTAAGGCTATAGACCCAGTAATGGAGCAGATCGAAGGCTTCAGTGGACCACACTACAGAAGCAGCGATTATAATAACACTAGCTGTTGAAACCTTACTAGGGCCCACCATAGTGTTTATTTGTCGTCCAACCTATTCACAAGGTCACATAGACCTAGATGAATGGAAAACACAAATATCATCTTGATCTAAAACTTCTGTGGGCCCAAGAAGTTTCAACGTAGGAATTCAATCCCCACTGTCTGGTCCACTTGAGCCTTAGATTTTCCTTTTTTTGGTCTTGTACCCTTAAAATGATATGAAAAAAATGGATGGTCGGTGTGGATAAAACCCATACATTATGTGGCCCCCCGGAACCCCTGCCGGTGCTGAGCTGGAACAGCGGGAAAAGTACCCAATTCCTGTCCATGCATACCTAACCCATCATCATATACATACATGATACATCCGGTCTACAGGGAGATTTTTGGGCATTCTCTAACACACGTCTACAAGACAGGAGATCTACACACGGTTGACATGGATAGCTGTTTCACTCATCAAGTGGGCCACAACACTAGCTTTGAAAAACTTGCCCAACTTTATTTTAATTGTCCATTTGTTAGGCCCTTGTAATCCCACGCGCGTGTAAAAGGGAGCCCATTTACGCGCCACTCATGTGACAAAGTAGAAAACACGTGCCAGATCAAAGCCATCCATCATGCCCTTGAGACTTGCCCAAAACAAACGAATGGTCAAAAATAGCCAAGTTTTTCTAAGGCCTCCTTCTGTCTATAATATCAGGGTCTGTTTCATGAGCAAATTAGCCAGATTTTACAGGGCATCTACACGGTGGGACCGCATGATGCATGGCTTAGATCTCAGACGTACTTGACATAGTTCCACATGAGTGACGTGTAGATGGCTGCTTGGTACAGGCTCAGCAAACCTAGTAGACTATAGCCCGCCTGATTATAATCAGACGACATACCTTAATTTTGAGCCGGGCACTTACATGTATGGACCCACCTGATGATGGCTTAGATCTCACACCCGTGTGCTATACCTATACCTGCACATGTGATGCCGTGCATATGTACCCGTCAAAATGACACCATGTGATGCCAAGCAATGACACACAGCTCAAAATACACGTAACCGAAATCAGTATCATCTCAATAAATTCTAACTAAGGGTTCATTGCACTTTATTGGATGCTTGCACAGTCTTATTTCAACAAACAAGTGACCCCAAATCAGTGGCTGGGATTCTTCAACCAATCGGATTTTCAGACCCTGCAGCGTGTTAGCCAATTTAGTCAGACGCTGCAGCGTATCGAGCATCTTAAGCTGGCAGAGTATCAAACAAATCTAGAAACGCACCATCGTTTTATTTCGTAATGTCGGCAAATTACAAGCTTATTACAGCTACAGAGGTCGGACGCTTGTTAGAGTCCGTAACAGAAAACGAAAGGGTGACTTTGGAAGCGCCTACATTATAAGAGCACCTCAAACCATGAGAAGGTATACATTAACGAGTCTCCACAGGCATGAGTGTTGGTGATTCGCGTTGTCCTCTGGAAAGCGACTATTGCAGCTTCTAGAGGCCTTGTTAGCCGTTCGATCTTGCAACCTTGCGTCCTCTTTAATCTCCACCGTTCATCTCTCCTTTATTCTTCCTCTTCTCTGGAAATGGCGCCGGGCAGAAATTATGCCAATGCCACTGCCACTACCACTGCTGCCGAAGGCCCCTCCCGTGGGCACCAGCGCCGCGGCCGCCGCAGCCAATCTCATGGCATTGATACAGAACAAGGCCAATTTCGAGAAGAGCGCTGCCCCGGCGCGAGTGATGCATTACCACGACGGCGGTTGGGTTGATTTTCCGGCCGAGGCCGACACTCTGAAGTCGCTTTCGTCGGCAGGATTCCATCCGTAGATGTCAATATCGACGGCTCCGATTTCGTCATCGACTTCTTACAGATGCTTGAGTTCGATCTGAACGCTTGCAGACGCAAGTCCATCGCTTGGATTGATTTTGCCGGGAATTGCTTCTTCCCGAAGGTGTTGATCGGAGAAGAGAGCGGGTCAGGCCCTTCGTCCCCTCGCAAACAAGAAGTCGATGACGTGGCAAAGACGTCGAATGCGGCGGGCCCATCCGAAGTGCGTTTTGAAGCACAGGCCAATGCCGATGGCAATGGCAGTGATGATGATAGGATCAACGCTGGAAAGAGAACCGTTGGATCGGCTGATCGGCTGAATCCGGGCGAAGGATTCGAGATCGTGGTCTGCCTCCCGGATTCGGATGGGTATTGGGGTGCTGCCGTTGGGGGCGGTTCACGAAATGTGGAACCTGCCAATGGGAATGAAGTCACAGCACCAGGCAATGCCAATGGCGGGCCGGTAGGTCCGACCGCGCCTGGGGAGGCTGAATACAGTTCTCTTTGGAGGTGGGGTGTGGAGCGACTCACCTCTGTGAAGAGGCGGGCCAGAATGGGATCTGCAGCTCCTCGCGCTGCCGACCCCAGTCCTGTAAATAAGCAGGTCGGGAGAGAAGTTACGGCACCTAGGAAAGCCCGTGGCAAATCTGTAACTAAGCGGGCCAGTAAGGGCAAGAAAGTCGCCGCAGTGCCAGATGCATGAGGTCCAAAGGTAAATACGGCCGGGGATGACAATTTCGTAAATACTGGCCTGAGGAATGCTGCCGACCGTGGAAAGCGGCCTTTGGAGGTGGACAAGAGCAAGAAGGATGGAGGTGATGGAAGGATTGGAAGGCGGAAAAGGGCCCATCTCGTCAGTGCACAAGAGTACAGTCCCTCTGGCGAGAAGAGGATACCTGAATGCGGCCCGTCGGGAAAGAAACTGGCACTTGAGTGTGGCTCCTTGACCAGGTTGTCCATGGATTGGGACATGGTGCCCACTCCTGGAAAATCCGCTTTCGACTCAATGGCTAGGAAACTGGTGAGGTTGTTGGAACTCCACGAGTTAAGTTGCGGTGGAGAATATGTTTCGGGCAGGCATGAGAACAGCCAATAAGAGAGTTCAAGTCTGTTCGATCTATTGGCGATCTCATGCTGGTCCCAGTGGAAGTGCCCCGCTGCAGGGCTTTGAAAGGAGAGCAGAGATGATGCAGGCAACTGTGGGAACTCAAATGTCAGGTATGCCTGGCATGTGGGGTCCGGTTCCATGGCTCAGTGATAGACAGACTCTGTTTCTACAATGAGACCAGGGATCGAGTGCCCATGTAGTGTGGGTGGGTGTGTGAGTGCGTGGGGGTGTGGGTGTGTGTAAAAAAAATAAACAGAATGGGGCAGTGCCTAAGACCATTGAAAGCATCATCCTGCATAGCTTCGGGCAGGTTGAAACTCGGCAAGGCCTGGAGACCTATGGCATTGGCATCTCTCAATAGAAGGCAATTCCTATGCAAGGTATGCCTCTGAATTTATAGTCGTGATTTGGGTCTAGGAAGCTGTCCGTTTTTCTACTTCGTTCTAGCGAGTTCCGCTACCTACCACCGTATTGAATGCATCCGTTACCTTGTTACTATCGCCCTCACTCCTGTATATCGACAATCTCGAGGTATGCACATGAATATCACGACGGGTGGTGGAGTGAAGCTGATGATCTTTTGCATGATTGCCACATCAGCATGGGTTGCTGGCACGCACTCTAGTCTCGCTTGTCTAGCTGGATATCTTATCTTTTATTTATTAATTTCTATTTTATTGAATGAAGTTGTATCTTCGCGTGGTCTCTATTGTAATTATTCTAAAAAACGGGCCTCTATTTGGAAATGATTCAATTGATAATTTTTGTCAAATAATTTTTGTTCCAAATATGTAAATGTGGCCTGTTTGGTAGATGTGTGAAAATGAATTTTGTCTCATTTTAGTTAATCATAAATGTACATGTGGCCTGTTTGGCAGATGCCTGAAAATGAGTTCGTCTCATTTTAGTTAGAGATCATATTTCTTTTTGGTGAGGATTAAAAACAATCTCGATAAATGATAACCAACATTCATGATATCCAATACATAAATATGATTGACTAAAATGAGATGAACTCATTTTCAGGTGTCTACCAAACTGGCCATAAAAAAAAAATATGATTGACTAAAATGAGATGAACTCATTTTCAGGCATCCACCAAACTGGCCATAAAAACTGCTAAGCTTTAAAATGCACTAGTAATTGAAATTGTAAATTGTAATAGTTAGTGGGTAGCAACCAAACTGTATTACCTTTACCTTAGCCTTCATATCCTCTAAATTGCAATGATGTTAATTTCAATTTTGACTTGAAAGGATTGTAACTGCAATCTACTTACGAACCTTAGGAAATGTAGTTACAATTTATTCATCTCCTTCTGTTTGGTTTTCCAATCTCCTGTGAAATGCGAAGTAAATGAGCCATTATTATCATTTACAAGTGTTTGTTTAAGTAGGAATTATAGCTTGTAAATCGAGAGTGAAATACACGTGTAAAGGAAATAGGAAAAGTAAATTCTAATAATTACATTTTCACATTATAAAATTTCCATTTTTACAGTGATTTTTGGGTGAAACAAACAATGTGGCAAAATCATCAATGCAGTCAAATTTAAGTGATGTCAATGTCACCACACAATTACAAGAGTAAATAATCATTACCCATTTACAGCCATTTACCATCGTAATTGGGAAACCAAACAGACCCTTGATTGAACTCAATTGTCAGTTATGCATCCAAATGCAGCCTAAGCTATTTGATTCTTGATCTATTAAATGCTCATCTGTTTACACAAAACTTACATGAATTCACTGAACATATCAAGTGATTTTGTTCTCCAGTGCATCTTGCGCGGGTCCGGATGAAGATGGCACGTATTACATGGTTCTATGTTAAGTTATCATGGGAAATATGGAGGAAATCTTGGTAATTTTTGCCAAGTAGTGAAGAATTTGACAGTGGTGTTGATAGTTCGAGAGATCCAACACACTACATTGTTTGGAGCGTCAACATGAATACACACATTCTCCCTGAATATGTTGTAAGCTTCCGAGTTTTAGAGTAGTTGGAAGGTAGACTATCTGTGACAAATAACTTAAGAATATTATTTTCCGCATTCATCTGAATCGTCTGATTGTTTAATCAGAAAATTTCCTGGCCCCCCTAACAATGCTTTGTATACTTTTCTAGATAGAAGAAAGCTTCAGAGAGAGACGAGGGCTGTTCTGACATGTCCTGGTTCTCCGGGAGACATCTCAAGACCTGTTTGAGTACTCATGTTCAATCAGTATAATCCATTCCACATTTTCAAATTATCTTTTGTAGTAATGTTTTCCAAAATCTACTACCATCTATTAGTGGTGGGTAGGATTCCCATGAGCATTCAAAATAGGGTTCATGCCTCCTAAACCCCAGTGGTTTGGGAATTCTATTTTGGATGTGCATACGGGTCCCATCTACTACCAATGGATGGTGGGACATTTTGGAACACAGTCTCTAACATTCCCGTTGTCAGACACTGTCTTTTCCATATTATTGTACATAGCATGCCCTTTTTGTATGAAATGGTTTATTACGGTGTCTAGGTTCCTCCTCTGGTGCTCCCCCTTCCAGCTTTCCTTCAAGGACAGAGCATGGCAGGACATCCCCATGCCAGAATGGTATTAGCATGGCAGAATTTTTCTCATTACAATACCAACGTATTGTACCATGCATAATTCTCAGCAATGAGAGGAAGCCTTCCTCAAAGTAGTTTTGGAACATTGGAAAACATATAATGATGCACTGGTAATTCATCTTAAGGCTACTAGGTGTTTATTTGTTATGCAATTTTACATAAAGGATATACCGTATGTTCCTGATTTCACTATAATTTCCAGGTTGGGAAAATTAGATTACACGACCTTGTTAGAACAATATGTTTGGTAGAGATGAATTACTTTTTGCGACCGTCAAAGCATGCTGGACAGGTATAACCTTTAAGCTCTTTTTGTCCTAAATGATAGTTCAATTGGGCGTCATTGGAACCTTTTGTTTGGATTAGTCAACATCAGACGTGGGGACTAACACAAGCCACACAAACATGTGGAGAAGAACTGTTTGATAACATCCTTGATGTTTTGTTCATTGCTTGAGTTGCATTACGACTGTAGTTATATTAATTTCTACAAAGAGAACATCAAACTTCCTTGCATTTGGCTTTAAATGAAGGATATAATGCAGACATTCGTTTTCATCCAAAGCCACACTTCTTTTGAGAAGGTGGACAGTACCACTGACTATTTATTGATCAATAAACTCCATTTGCAACTTGTTACTGAAGAAAGTTTGGAATTTTAAAAGAATTGATTTGGTGCTTGATAGTTGCCACAAACCAAGGACCCATTGATTGTTTATGAATCGGTAGGAAGCACACATATTGATTGCTTCGAAAAGGATTAGGGGCTAGTTGATTTTTCATTTCCTCTGTAAATACCTGGAAATAGCTCATTATTACTCCTTGAGCTGGTTTGAAAGTGGGCAAGTATTTTCGCCTCGAAAACTGGTCTGGAAAGGGCTGACTTAAATTTGTGGGCCTGACTGTGATGTACTAACATATCCATGCCCTCCATCCATTTTACTGGAACATTTTAGGGCATGAACCCAAAATGAGGCAGATCCAAAGCTCAAGTGGCCCACACCACAGGAAATAGTGGTCTTAAACAACAGAACATTGCAAAGCTTCTGTTGTCATTCTACAAGGCCTCATTGGAGGGAAGAGGTCGATTATTTTGAGGTCGGACTTTAAGACTGCCAATCACTATTTGTTGCATAATCGGTTTATCTTTTGAGATTGAGGCTATCTAGATTTTAGCGTTGGTGATTTTTTCTCTATAATCTGGTCAGTCAAACTATCAGTCACATTTCTTGTTTGTTTAGTGTGGCACTGGTACTTCATGTGCCTTTCTAATTACCTTTGATCTTTTTTGGTTTTTTTTTCTTCCACAGGCAATTTCTGAAATGGAGGGAGATTCGTGGTTGCTCAAGCATTCCCATTGTCAGACACCGTCTTTTCCATATTATTGTACATAGCATGCCCTTTTTGTATGAAATGGTTTATCACGGTATCTAGGTTCCTCCTCTGGTGCTCCCCCTTCCAGCCTTCCTTCACAAGGACAGAGCATGGCAGGACATCCCCATCCCAGAATGGTACCAAACCTATTGTACCCAACACAAGGGCTTAGCATGGCAGAATTTTTCTCATTACAATACCAAATATATTGTACCAGGCATAATTCTCAGCAATGAGAGGAAGCCTTCCTCAAGTAGTTTTGGAACATTGGAAAACATATAATGATGCACTGGTAATTCATCTTAAGGCTACTAGGTGTTTCTTTGTTCTGCAATTTTACATAAAGGATATACCGTATGTTCCTAATTTCACTATAATTTCCAGGTTGGGAAAATTAGATTACACGACCTTGTTAGAACAATAAGGTTGGTAGAGATGAATTACTTTTTGCGACCGTCAAAGCATGCTAGACAGATATGACCTTTAAGCTCTTTTTGTCCTAAATGATAGTTCAATTGGGCATCATTGGAACCTTTCATTTGGATTAGTCAACATCATATGTGGGGACTGGCACAAGCCACACAAACATGTGGAGAAGAACTGTTTGATAACATCCTTGATGTTTTGTTCATTGCTTGAGTTGCATTACCACTGTTGTTATATTAATTTCTACGAAGAGAACATCAAACTTCCTTGCATTTGGATTTAAATGAAGGATATAATGAAGGATATAATGCAGACATACGTTTTCATCCAAAGCCACACTTCTTTTGAGAAAGTTTGGAATTTATTGATCAATAAACTCCATTTGCAACTTGTTACTGAAGAAAGTTTGGAATTTTAAAGGAATTGATTTGGTGCTTGATAGTTGCCACAAACCAAGGACCCATTGATTGTTTATGAATCGGTAGGAAGCACACATATTGATTGCTTCGAAAAGGATTAGGGGCTGTTTGATTTTTCATTTCCTCTGTAAATACCTGGAAATAGCTCATTATTACTCCTCATGCTGGTTTGAAAGTGGGTAAGTATTTTTGCCTCGAAAACTGGTCTGGAAAGGGCTGACTTAAATTTGTGGGCCTGACTGTGATGTACGTAACATATCCATGCCGTCCATCCATTTGACTGGAACATTTTAGGGCATGAACCCAAAAATGAGGCAGATCCAAAGCTCTAGTGGCCCACACCACAGGAAATAGTGGTCTTAAACAACAGAACATTGCAAAGCTTCTGTTGTCATTCTACAAGGCCTCATTGGAGGGAAGAGGTTGATTATTTTGACGTCGGAGTTTAAGACTGCCAATCACTATTTGTTGCATAATCGGTTTTTCTTTTGAGATTGAGGCTATCTAGATTTTAGCGTTGGTGATTTTTTTCTCTATTATCTGGTCAGTCAAACTATCAGTCACACTTGTGGCACTGGTACTTCATGTGCCTTTCTTACCTTTGATCTTTTTTGTTTTTTTTCTTCCGCAGGCAATTTCTGCAATGGAGGGAGATGGTTGATGTTCTTGGTTGCTCAAGCAAAGTAGAGGAGCAGAACTCTCCAGTGGAGGTTTCGATGTATGTTTTGGAAGCCAATGAGTAGCTTCCTTGTTTAAAGTTTAATTTTATAACTGTTTGTTGTCTCCAATGAACGGAAGTATCATATATTAAGATTCAGCTCCATTGTAGGAGTTTAAGGGTTTGTTCCTTCCTTCGAAATGTCCCCCCACAATGTGGGGGCACAAAAATGATGAAATTCCAATTCTCGGATGGGCCTCAAGCACAAGATCACATCTGAGTGACTGGCCAATACTTTTTAACCGATGATTTATATAGACATTGTTTGGATGGCATAGATCATCGTATTAAAGTAATTATAGTGATGCAATTGATAATCTAATTGTTTGGGGATATCATAGTGGGTCATGTACTCAATAGATTAATACTCTAGTGATATATATATATGCTACACAACTCTTGGAAGGGTTTCAGATGTAATCTAGAGCTTTTACCTTAGATTTCAAACCCCCAAACTCCCATTACTTTACTTTATGGTGCCAAACTTACTGGGGAATTTGAAATCCTCCCAAATCCATGGTTCCAAGCGATCCCTAGCATCCTTCAATAACCTCCCTTTGCTGGCAACCTTCATTGTGAATTGTGGTCCATTTTTCTGTAGCCTCGGAATTGTGCCCATTGAATGGGGCTTGTTATTTCACGAAACCAGTCTAAGAGTTTTCCTCCTCCTTAGGAAAAAAAGGGAGTATGGAAAATACATTAGTCTGCAGGAGGGCTCGTGGCCATCTGCTGATAATTGGAGCATACAACAGGCCCACCAATTGGAGTAGACTAGGTATCTAACCTTGCTGTTTTATGATGCTGGACAAATGGCTACATAAATTACATATTTTGGTCGAACAAAATGTGCAGTTGAGTCCCACAGGTTGACGATCAGGTTTCCATGGTAGATGAGTGGGCCATGTAAAATCTTACTGATTGAATGATCGTAACCATCTAATTGGTGTGGACAACCTGTCCATCTTTTCTCTTCTTTATTTGGGTGCAATTTTAGTCATTTGTTCAGATTTAACATGTAATAAAAGAAATCCTTGGACACATAAAAGAAGGATTTTTCTAGAGTAGATTGGGGTGTGACTCCTCCATCATGGGCCTACCTGAAGAACAGCCGAAAACATAGAATGGTGGGCCCTGCTGGTTTACATCTCTTACATAATAGAAATACAGCAATGCCAAGTTTTCGTGAAGAGGATTGAGGACTTTCTTTTTGGTGCTATGAGGCACATACAAGCCATTCATCAGGTAGGGCCTCTTACCTTTGCAAACATGCCTTGTACAGAAATCACTCTTACTCTGCGGATACAATTTACAAGAGTAGGAGAAAAATAGACAGCTAAAAATGAAATGATCAATCACGTGTGGCTCACCTAGCTAGTGGACCGGGATCCTTTGCAACACTAGTAGCGAGTGCAACATCGGAGATCTGTGGGTCCCATCAGTGCCTGTGGAACATCCACTCTGTTCATCAATTTCTTCACTTCATATTCACTGCAGATGACGAAAATAAGCATGATCCAAAACTCACATGGGCCACAACATAGGGACAATGTTACATCGCACCTAAAATTTCCAGGTGTGGCCCACCTGAGTTTTGGATCAGGTTGAATTTTGGGATCTCTTCATCCTAGTGGGGCTCAACTGATATGGGTTGGATGGCATATAATATAAACAACACCGTGGCCCCAGTAAGGTTTCTATGACGGTTTCCCAATCCCCACAGTTCCGTAAGGTGTGGCCCACCTGAGTTTTGGATCGCCTGATTTTTCAGATCAAATACTAACATTAAGTGCCGAAACTGATTGGAGTGGATGTCAAATACAAATCATGGTGGGCATGGTGGGCCTACAGTGGTCGGGTGTTGCATGCTCTTCCTACATCGGGTTGAAGAGGATCCCATCCATTTCTTTCCGGAGAGTTATTTGATACTCGTGCTAGAGTCCGACGGAGAGACATTTGATACTCCGGCCCCCAAAAATTGTACACGTGTCATACATGAACACAAATTTACTATCTAAATTGTGAAATCCGTTCTTCTTAAACCTCTGGATCCGTGGAAACTTGTTTGTCGAAATACGACCATTGGATTTTTATTTTTTATTTTTTTTTCAAAATTTAACCGTCCAATAAATGTCCACTAATCTGATGGTCAGAAAACCAAAGAAGCATAATTTGAGAGTTATGATTACATCTAAACCAGGACCCATAATTTGGACAGTTTAATTTGCATTACTTATATTCCATGTATGCATTTTCAAAGTAATTTATAAATGCCTATGTATCATCCATCATACTCTGCCAGGGAATGAAATTTTTTCTCATTCTTCTCAGTGGAATAGTCTGCTAGAGTTCTTCTGTTTCTTTCCGTATGCCGCTGTTTCCTATAGCGCAGTCCATCTGAGATTTGGATCTGCTTCATTTTCGGGCTCATGCACTAAAATCATCTGGAAAAACGGATGGGCGGCTTGGATGTAGAATACATACATCAAGGTGGCCCCAATGAACGTATTGGGTGTGACCGGGGCCGCACTTAATCCGCTCCCCGCCTTGTGACCGTTAGGAATTCAAAAAATAAAAAATTCCCATTCTTCCCTCGGAAATCAAAATCCAAGCCGTTAGAATTGACACTATCAACGGTCAAAAAGAAGAAGAAGAAGAAATTAAATCAAATTTCAGATTTGCTATCAATCCCAACGGTCGTCTCTCGCTTATCCCCAATTTCCACATTTCCCCCTTTCGCGAGAAGGAAAATCGAAAACAAAAGGAAAAGAAGAAACCCGTCGAAGCATTTCTTTGCAAGAAAGAAGAAGAAAAACCACCATTCAAGAAGAAGAAGATCGAATGGACATCTCCAAGAACAAAATCTCATTGGCCATGACAAATCAATCTTCCTCTATTCCTAAATCCTTCTCTTCCGGTAAATCTCTTCTGATTTTAATTTTTTTAAAAAAATAATAAAAAAATCTATTGTGATTTTTTCCTCTTTATTTATTTATTTATTTTGAGTTCTTGGATTTTCTTCTAACAGTTTGTTTTTTTCACCGCACTTTTGCAGATTTTCATCAACGACTTTCTAAAAAGGCCAATTGGGAGGAGACGGACGAGAATGATCGGCATCTCAGCAGTGGTAGATTACAAAACTCAAGAAAAGCAGCCAAAAACTTCATGTCCCCAACCATTGCTGCCGCTTCAAAGGCCACTGCACCAAGAAAGAAGATCTTGGTTGAGAGGAATGAAGCTTCCGGATCAACCTACATCGAGAAAAGCCCAAAGATCAGCATGGAATTTACCTCCAGAGATTTGGGCTCTGGTTTATTTGATGGTTCTTCTTGTATGACGCCGCTATCTTCGAAGGTTTCAGAATCTGGCGATAGTCCTGATTCTTTGTCTTCCCTCCCTTACGATCCAGTGACGAATTATCTGTCACCGAGACCACAGTTCCTTCGGTACAAACCGAACAGGCGCCTAGAAATGGTTCTCCGCAGAGAAAGTGAATTGCAAAGAGGGGAAGAAAGGTTTGGAGTTGATGGATGTTGTTCCGTCAAGTCCAGGAAATCGATCCAAGAGGACATGCCGCTCAATGCTTCCATTTCTTCGCAAGATGAATCTGAAAAACAAGAAGATGGTTCTAATCTATGCACTGATAAACTGGATTCGGAACCATCAAGTAACCCAGAAATCAAAGAAAGTGACGATGATGAGGATGTCGACAAGGAAGAGGAAGAACATAGTCCTGGACTTTGTAAGCAGGTATTGAGATCTGTGCTTCTCTTACTTGTGCTGATTTGTGCTTCCTCATACATATCATCTACAGATCAATCTACCATTCCGCATTCCTTACAAGCTTTACCAGGTTTCAGAGAAGGGTATTTGAAGATTCAAGACCCCGTATACCAAATCACTGAGGATTTAAAAATGGGTCCAGAAAATTTTTCAAAAGTTATTGGTGTATTTTCAGGAGCATTCTCAATTTTTGGGGGTGATGCGTTTTCCCCTCATCCTCAGTTGGGAGAAAGAGGGCTCTCCGAGCCTTCCGTTTTAGAAAATGTAGATGAAGAAATTAACGGGGAATCGCTGTTCGTAGATGATCTCATGGAAAGATCTGACAAAGAAGAAAATGAATCACATGAAACTGCTCGAGTAATGATGACTAAGGAAGTAGGAATGGCTATGGAAACGGATTATCTGTTGGTTGATGATGTGAATTCATTTGAACGGGTGCCTGTTGCAAGAGAGAACAAAGAAGCTGGTTTATCTAGTAATTTCATAAAGCAAGAGGAGGCAAAAGAACAAAGAGTAACAGAAGAAACTGGGACTGTCGTTGATGAATGGATTAGAAAGGAAGAGAAGGCTGAAAATGAAATGGTGAAGATTGAGGACATTTCTGAGGAGACCCAATACGAATCAAAGTCCTTCGCTCTTCAAAATCTAGAATCAGAGCTAAATTCAAGCAAGAGGGAATTCTCTTGGATTGAATCCACGCAAGACAAGTTGTTCTCCAAAGTTGCTATTGTATTATCTTTAATTTTAGCACTTGTCGCATCTATGATTCTGGGTTTTCTTCATCTCAAGCATAGGAAAGCCTCTGTGAAGGATTCATCACCTACCTTCCAACAACCATCAGTAGAGAAGAGGAGCTCATGTTTTCTAGAGAGTGAACCGATCATTGAGAAGGAGAAGACCCATTCGGCATTTCTTAATAAAGAACTGATCGTTGAGAAGGGTGATTCTTGTGTTATTCCATCTTCGGCACACTCTATTGACAACTATGATAAGTTCAGCTTGACTCGTCCACCGGTGGTTGAATTGCTTGGAGAATACAGAGTGGGAGCAATCAACCACTCTGAGAAGAGCTTTGTCCAGAAATCCAAGAAAACAGGAACTGAGGAAATTGATTTCTCTCAATCTCAAGAGATGAAAAGGTCATCAAAAAGCAAGAAGCGCCTTTCCTTCAATAGCGATGCTTACCCATCTGTTTCAGACTTTTCAAGTGCAGAATCGTCTTCATTTGGAAGCTTTACTACTATGGAGAAGCTGAAGAAGAAAGAGGTGAGTGGAAATCTAATCTAATTTCATGCTTGCTATTATTTTTGGTTCATCTTAGTTATGCATGGGCAGCTCTGAATTTTATTAAAGACAGTTATTTAGGACTGTTTTGCATAAATGCATAGTTGCATGTCCTTGGAAGCTTGAAAGAAGCTTTGCTGGAGGATTTCACTGCTTATTCCATCTATTTAACAAGTTTTAGGCATGGTATTCAGATTTTAATTTGAAACTGTCAGACATCTATAAAAATGCATGTAAAACAATATCAATGCATGTCACATACCTACATAGTCACACATGCCTAATATACATGAGCACATTCACTATATTGGAGATGCTAATGCTACGGTGATTCGCTCCGCTAGACCACATTGATAATTAAGGGTCCTAACTTTTCCTTCAAATTTGCTTTTGATTTGAGTGGTGAATCATTGTCCTCTTGATGGCTAGGACTAAATCTCCTTTGCTGAAAACTCAGTGGTCTACCCTTTTTCTTTAATATCAAACATCAAACTCAGCCAACATGCAAGCCTAATATAGATTGGTTCTGTCTTGCTTTGAGTCATTTTTCATGGAACGATTCCAGCAGCTTGATGTTTTGTTTTCATGTCATCTCGCTTGTTAATGATATATGCGGCGAAGGGATTTGGATATATAGGGGCAGTACCGCTTGGCAACGGCAAGACTAGTGAAAATAGTGTAACAGTTGTTTGGTATGCCCAGAGAATTGGTTTTTCCCTCTTATTTTTCTTTGATACCATCTTTTCTAAAAGCTTACAGATGGTCTTATTAAATGCTTCTCCAACCCAGAAGCTGCCGCATTGTATAGTGTTGATGAAAGCAAATTTTGTAAAAGCGATCCATAGTCTTTATGAGTTGCTTAGGCACTCCAAATCTGCATATGATGTTCAACTTACAATTCTGTCTTGGCTTCTTTAGTGCGATTGCTTCTGCCCACTTTGAGAAGTAGCTAGTTACAGTGAGGATGAAGAGACGTCCTTCAACTGATGAGTGGGTATAGGCCCCTATAATGTTCATACTCCATACCCCCATGCCATGAAGGGCCATGAAGCTACTGTTGCATGTAGTGGGGTATGTAGGCTTGGCTCATGTTGGCCTGAAGCTGGAAGTCTATCTCATATAAAATAATAAAAAACAGAGAATTAACATTTTTTTTTCCAGCTCAGTGGTGAAGAGTGTTCAATTCTTCAGTAGAAGTCATGGGCTTGAGCTTTGATAGAGGTGGTTGCTTTTCTTTTACATAAGTCCGACCATTCATTGTCAATTCAGTTTGTTTTTATCAAAACACATACATATGCATACACATGCATATATATGCATATTAGTGGCAAGCTTTAATCACCAAAACAAATAAGCCTGTTATGCCTCTTTGTTGAGGGTAATAAATCAACGATACAAATGTGCCTGTTATGCCTCTTTGTTGAGGGTAATAAATCAACGATACAAATGTGTTGTATCCAATTCTTCCACATTCAGTCTGTTTTCTTGAATATGCATTACACATACATATATTGATGGTAAACTTGTTTTTGTTTCTTTCTTGTGAATCAGGAGGACAGTGATGGAAAGGTGGTGGTCACGACACCCGTGAGGCGCTCAAGCCGAATCCGCAATCGGGTCATATCTCCATGAATCGTGTGACAGAAACGTGTGACCCCCTTATGATCATTTTTCTGGGCCGCGAAGATCCAGGGAAAACAGCTTCTTGTTGTTTCATTGCTTAAAGACCCCATTTTTGTTTTTTTATTATTCCATGGTTCTCTTCCAAGTGCTTTGCTAATGGCAGAACTGTGCTGTTGAGAGCCCCCTCTCTTTTTCTTTTTTCTTTTTCCTTTTTTCTTTTTTCTTTTGATGTTATGGGGCATGAAGTGAAAGCATGAATGTTGCTTGATGTCTGTATTTTGTCATCTTGTCTCAACCATTCAACAGGGCATTCTAATGGCACCATTTATATTTTCGATTGAAGTCATTTCTTTCATTATCACGATATCACCCACTACCATACCATCATACATCATAGTCATGTGGTGGTTGTTGTAATTATCTTCCACATTCCCATCATCATTTTTTCTGTCATAGTTTGCAAACTAGGTGGGTCAACTCAGGACTCGCCCAAGTCAACCTAGCAAGGTCATGGCCCTGGTTAGTTGGTTGGTTAAACCAGGCAGGCCTTGGGTCAGCTTCGAATTTGGCAAAGAAAGGGCATGTAGGTAAATTTCACAAGGAGAAAAGAAAGATCATGCAATAATCATTGATTATGATTATTTATGACCTACCTAGTTGACTCGGGACTTACCGGGTCAACTCGACCCAGTGAGTGACCAAGCCTCTTGAAAACTACGATTTTCACATTGCTTTAATTAATGTTTCTTGTCAAAGCACTTCTGCAATGCATTTTTTTTCTTAAGCTGTCACTGTTATTTTGAAAGCATCATTTAGATGTTCTTTCAAGGGCTGTGTTTGGATACCTCTCCTGTCCAGCCCAGATCAATATCCATGACATGACATGTGGCAGTGATGTATAACCTAAGGTTGTTTGATGCCAGATTTTGTTGTGTTGCCCACGTTTGAGCATATCACCCTAACAACTATTCTGACCATCCAAAATATGGGTCCCATTCTAGACGGTGTATAATCACACTAATCAAACAATCTTAACCACTCAAACTAAGGGTCCCATTTTGGATGAAGCATATTTATAAAATCACTTTGATTAGACAATCCTAACCATCCAAGTAAGAGTAACAAATAAACGTTAAGTAAATTAGTGAGTGGCCCAAACTTGAAGGATAAAGTTCAGCTCCAGACAGATTTTAACAAACATGCATCCTTATTATACCCAGACAAGCTTACTAGACAAAACAAGCCTAACTTAGACATGCTCTCCCACCTTGAACTTTTGCTACTATCAAACAAGCCATAGACTAAGAATTCTAATCGAATTGTGTCTGACCTTGAACTTTTCCTACTACCAAACGGGCCCTAGATTAAGAATTCCACTCGAATAGTCTCCGAGCTTGAATTTTTGCTTCTATCCAACAGGCCCTAGATTAAGAATTCCAATCGAATTGTATAGTCTATGAACTGACTCTACACTATCCATTTTTATGAACTGTTCACGGCCTGTTTTGTGGTCAACTCAGTGCATCATCATTTCTCTCTAGTCCAATCAGTGCTGTTTTGTAGTTTATACACCTCTCTCTCTTCCAATCAGTTGTATTTGGGGTATATCCAGACATCCCAAAGTAATGAAATTTAATAATGTACTTTGAAAAAGAAAAATACGACTAAGAATATAAAAAATACATTAAACTATATGAACTTCCACTAAGCACACGCGTATGCAATGAAGCTGATATACATGCCACACATGTGCTAGCATGACACGGGTGTGAAATCCAATTCATCCATCATGTTGGTCTGACCTTCTAACACGTTTAGCCAAAAGTAAATATGGTCCATCAGCATGTGATCAGCTAGGGGGATGGGTTACAAACTTCCGCCAAGTTTTTCAAAGCTCTTTTTTTTTTTTTTTTTTTGCAAAATGTGGTCCACCTAACTAGTGGATCAACCTGATTCTTGGGCTACGGCATAAATATAGTGGGGCCATTCTGATGGATGGATTTGATCTTGGACTTATTATGCCATGCAGGCACTTTTGGTGGTGTACGTGAGCTTTATTGCAAACGCCTATGCTCTTAGCGCAACTCTCTAAAATATATATATTATACATGATTAAGAATATATATTAAACTAAAATATATATACTATACATGATATTAAGAATATATATATACTCTACATGATTAAGAATATATATTAAACTATATGGTGCATTTGGCGATCCACATGCATTATTGTATGCTCTAGTGGCCAATTAAAAGCCTGATTTGATTTTGGGGATGATCAATCAAGAAAACTTTAGGTATAATTGCCCACATGAATTTCCATTCAAGAAAAAAAGGCACTCCCCCACAAGATTACAAATGCTTGGATGGTTAGGATCAACTGACTTGTGCAATTTTTAGGCACTCCCACAAGATCACAAATGATTGGATGGTGAGGATCTACTGGCTTGTGCAATTTTTGGGCCAGACTTGTCCGACTCGGTGAGAAACGGTAGGGGTGATGCGCCTCTCCCGTGTAAGTTGCAACTCGGCCGAATCAAGCTGGAACGAGTCGCCGAGTCTGCGAACTATACTTGAGTTACACATATACACGAACTTTCAATTGGATAGTTAGGGTCACAAATTATTTGAATGGTTATGATCAACTGCCTTGTGCGATTTTCTGGGCCATCGCCCATCCAAGAGGTATCTCTTCTTGTCCTCACTGTTTCCTGTGGTGTGGTCCACTTGAGCATTGGATCTGCCTCATTTTGGGGCTCAGACACTAAAATGATCTGGAAAAATGGACGGACGGCGTGGATAAAACGAATACATTATGGTGGGGCCCACAGAGATTTTTCACCATTTTGCTGATTGGTGTGGGTCACCAGCCAATCCGCGTCCGAGTGATTGTATTAGATGTTAGGTAATCTTCGTATATACTTAGTTATGAGTATCCCACTTTTGGTACGAAATTAGTACAGTTTTTACTAATTTATTATAAGCTAAGCCATTATCCCGACAATCCAACGGTCAGCATCTTACCTGCTCAAGAGGGCTTCTTTTGTAATCCAACGGTCATACCTGCTCAAGAGGTGCTTCTTTTGTAATCCAACGGTCATACCTGCTCAAGAGGGCCTTCTTTTGTAATCCAACGGTCAGCATCTTATCCCGACAATACGGATGGGACACCTGCCATTTAAATGAATTTGGGACCCATTGAAGTTTTATATTTTTTTGAAGAGGCTGATCTTTGTTTTTCCCTTCATCCTGGTGTGAATCACCTAATGAACTTGTTGGAAAGCATATAAGGAGGATTCAACGGTGGGCATTCACAAACTCACTGTTTCCTGTGCTGTGGCCCACTTATTTTAAATCTTCTTGGATTTTGGAACAAAGGATGAAATGAATAATAAATAATTATGAACAGAGCTGATCCTACATCAGGATCACGGTGGGCCCACATAATTTTTTATGTTTCCTTATTTGTAGAAGCTGATTTCCGTTCGTGCTTAGTGGTAAGAGCGCCTTGGTAGTGGAAGGATCTGAGATTACAGGATGCGTGAATGAAATCTAATCCATCCATTAGATACTTGAGAGCATGCTACCACTAAGACAAAAGTGAGACTGTTTTGCAAATCATATAGGCTCATGCGCAAATAGATGGTATGTGTCCTCTCTCACATTATTACTGGGATTTGGGCTGCGGAATCACAGTGATCTGGATCTAGGATAGCAATCCAATGGTACAAAGCACATACAAGAGAACACAGATTTAACGTGGAAAACTCTTGTGAGAAAAAATCATGGCACAAAGCGACAGAATTCCACTATGAAAATAGAAATTACAAAGAAAGAGGACTTACACGATTCGAACAACCTCGAATCTCACCCTTGCTATACCCTTTAGAAACCCTAAAATCCTTTTAGGAACCCTTGGAACTCTTTTAGAAAGTCTTAGAATAGAATAGAATAGCCCTAAGTGATGGGGATTTCTCCTCACGGCTCAACTGGTCGAGAGCCTCACTCGACCGGTCGAGGGTGCTGGTCGACCAGTCGAGGACTGGCTCGACTCAAACTCTAGCGAGTTCGGTTTAATTTTTTCTGAAGTGTTCAACCAGTCGAGGGAGGTACTCGACCGGTCGAGTGGGCCGCTCGATCGGTCGAGGACCCTACTCGACCAGTCGAGGTTACGCGGATTTGAGTCCGGATTTTGTGCGAATTGCAAAAATTTGAGGTGGTTTTGTAAGAGGTGCGAAAGGGAGTTGCCTGAACTATAAATATGAGTTCCTAGGGCTTTTCTAGGTAATATAAGAGAGTTTCCTAAAGCTTTGCAAGGGTTTGCTAAAGGGTTTAAGGCTATCAAAGGTGTGTGTGTATGTGTGTGTAAGAGAGAGAGAGAGAGAGAGAGAGAGAGAGAGAGAGAGAGAGAGAGAGAATAAGCTTGTGGAAAGGAGATTATGCTCATAGAGGTGATCTATTGTGTACTCAATATCTCAGTGCTTCTACGTCCTCGTAATCGGTGAGATCTCTCCGTTTTTCTTTATTCTCATATTGTTTATCTACTTTTGCATGAGTGAAGAAGGTTTGATCCAAGCAGTGTGTGCTTGTAATCGGTTGTAACGTTCTACTTCATAGTGGATTGTTGATCTGTACGAGGTCCCGTGGTTTTTACCTCTTTAAGGGTTTTCCACGTAAAAATCTCTTATGTCGTGCAGTTTGTGCTTTGATCTATTTCATTGCTTTATTATCCCATAATTCTGTTATTTTTTGGGAGGCTAGATCCTAAGGTTTTGTGCAAGGCCCCCAACAAAGTGGTATTAGAGCGTTTAGGTTGATTAAAAAGGGTGGGATCGGTTTGAATTATGGAAGGTGGCTCATCAAGGATGATTAGTCTCAATGGTTCTAACTAGACCATATGGAAGGCTAAGATAGAGGACTTGCTTTATTGCAAGGACTTATATTCTCCAATTCAAGGCATATCAGCAAAGTCAAAGGATATGTCAGATGATGATTGGAAGAAGTTGGACCGGAAGGCGGTAGGGTTTATTAGACAATGGTTGGACGATTTCGTATTCCAACACGTGTCTACGAAAACCTCAGTCGCTAGCCTATGACTAAAATTGCAAGGGTTGTATGAGAGGAAGACAGTCGACAATAAGATATTTCTAATAAAACGACTTGTGAATCTCAAGTTCAAATATGGTGGTTCTGTGGCTGAGGACATGAATGAATTCAACAATTTATTGAACCAGCTCTCCGCTATAAAGATGGTCCTGGACGATGAATTACAGGCTTTATTATTGCTTGGCTCATTGTCTGATAGTTAGGAGACATTGGTGGTGTCTCTAAGAAACTCCACACGAGACAAAAATGTGTCCATGGAACAGGTAACCAGTTGTCTCTTCAATGAGGAGACAAGGAGGAAGTTTTAGGAGCCCACTTAACAAGAGGCCCTTATGACACAAGAACAGGGAAGAAGAAAGAACAGAAAAGGCGGGAAGGCCTGAGATAAATCAAGAGACAAGTCGAGTACTACGAAGGATGTTGAATGCTAGAATTATTGCAAGAAGGGCCACTATAAGCATGAATGTCGTAAGAATAAGAACGACAAGAAAGGAAAATGAAAGGAGAAGGAAGATGAATCAGATTCTACTGTAGTCGCTTTAGATGGCAACATCGTAGTTATTCTTTCTGCAGATCATGATGTTTCTCTCACGGCTACGAGTTAGGACACCAACTGGGTGATAGACTTGGGTGCTTCGTTTCATGCTACTCCACGTAGGGACTTCTTCACAAGCTACAAGTCAGGTGACTTTGGGACTGTGAAGATGGGAAATTCTTGCGTATCGAAGATCGTAGGGGTCAGTGATATTTGTGTGAAGACCGATGTGGGCTGCACATTGATTCTTAGGGATGTGAGGCATACCCAAACCTTCGTCTTAGATGGCAACATTGTAGTTATTCTTTCTGCAGATCATGATGTTTGTCTCACGGCTACGAGTCAGGACACCAACTGGGTGATAGACTTAGGAGCCTCGTTTCATGCGACTCCATGCAGAGACTTCTTCACAAGCTACAAATTAGGTGACTTTAGGATCGTGAAGATGAGAAATTCTGGCGTATCGAAGATCGTAGGGGTCAGTGATATTTGTGTGAAGACCGATGTGGGTTGCACATTGATTCTCAAGGATGTGAGGCATATCCCATACCTTCGCCTCAACTTGATGTCGATGGGAAGGCAACATGATGATGACTCTGAAAGCCGTTTTGCTGGTGGGCGTTTGAAGCTCATCAAGGGTTCATTGATCGCAGCCAGAGGAAAGAAGTGTTGCACCCTTTACAAGGCAAGTGTTAGTGTGTGCAATGGTGAGTTGAACGCAGCGGAAGATTCAGCTATTGACATGTGGCACAGGCGTCTAGGCCACATGAGTGAAAAATGGCTTCAGGTACTAGCGAAGAAGCAGCTCCTTCCAGACGTGACAGGTATACCTCTTAAAACCTGTATTGATTATTTATCAGGGGAACAGTATAGAGTTTCATTTGTTAAATCTGCTTCTTATGTTAATAAATTGCATGCATTATACTTGGTTTATTCTGATGTTTGTGGTCCTATGAGGACAAAAACCTTGGGTGAGGCATTGTATTTTGTCACTTTTATAGATGATGCATCTAGGAGGATTTGGGTTTATGCTTTGAAATCCAATGATGGGGTCTTTGGTGTGTTTAAATTGTTTCATGCTATGGCCGAGAGAGAGAGACAAGTAGATCATTAAAGTGCATCCGCACTGATAATGGTGGTGAATACATCGGTGACTTTCATGAGTATTGCAAGTCCCTGGGTATACGACATGAATAGACGGTTCCCAAGACCCCCCCAACATAATGGTGTGGCTAAGCGAATGAATCGCACCATTGTAGAGAGAATCAAATGCATGTTATCCCATGTGAAGTTGCCCAAGACGTTCTAAGGAAAAGCAATACACACGACAGTGTATTTGATAAACAGGTATCCATTAGCCCCGTTGAATGGAGAAGTACCCGAGAAGGTGTGGACTAGACAAGATCTATCGTACAGTCATCTCAAGGTGTTTGGATGTAGGGCATCTATTCACGTACCAAAGGACGAGAGGTCCAAGCTCGATATGAAGATCAGGCAATGTGTGTTCTTGGGGTACGGTGATGAAAAGTTCGGTTACAGATTGTGGGATCCGACCGAGAAGAAGCTCGTCAGGAGCAGAGATGTGGAATTATTTGAAGATCAATGTATAAGACATTGGTAAGTCAGAGAAGAACCAGCCATAGTTTAGGTGAGCTAGAGGACATGGATTCGGTTATTCCTCCCGGGGAGTACAGAAAGGTACAGAGGACAAGGAGTTCCTACAGAAGATGGACCGGGGGAGCAGCCCCCACTTGATCCACCTGTTGAGCCACAGGTGAGGAGGTCATTTAGGGACAGACAATCGTCCAAGAGGTACTCACCGCATGAGTACATTATGCTCACTGAGGGGGAGAGCCGGAAGATTATTCTAAGGCCCTAGCCGACGAGCATAAGGGGGAGTGGTTGAAAGTTATGTAAGAGGAGATGAAATCCTTTTATAAGAACCACACCTATGATCTGGTGAAATTGCCTAAGGGTAATAAAGCTCTTAGCAACAAGTGGGTGTTCAGAAAGAATATTGAGCAGAAGGATTCGCAAACAAGGTTTAAGGCTAGACTTGTGGTGAAAGGGTTTGGTCAGAGGAAATGTATAAAATTCGAGGAGATATTTTTACCAGTGGTGAAGATGACATCCATACGAGGTTGCTTAGGTTGGCGGCTAGTATGGATCTGGAGATAGAGTAGTTAGATATTAAAACTATCAAGGGCAAAGAGCATATGGTGTGTAGGCTGAGGAAGAGCTTGTATGGGCTGGAACAAGCTCCACGGCAATGATACAAGAAGTTCGACTCGTTTATGTTGAAGCATGGGTATGATAGAACGGAGTCGGACCACTGTGTGTTCACGTGCAAATTCTCATATGATGATTTCTTAGTTCTACTGTTATATGTTGATGACATGCTCATTATGGGAAAAGGCATCAAGAAGATTGACGGGCTGAAACAGGAGTTAGGCAAGTCGTTCGCGATGAAAGACTTGGGCCCAACTAAGCAGATCTTAGGAATGGAGATAACCCGTGACAGAAGCAGTAGGAAGTTTTGCCTGTCACAAGAGCGGTATATTGAGAAAGTCCTAGAGTAATTCAATATGAATGCAGCGAAGCCGGTCAGTACTCCACTGGATGGTCACTTCAGATTGAGCGACAGGCAGTGTCCCAAGACGAAAGCAGAGGTGAATGAGATGCAGAAGATACCCTACGCGTCGGCAGCAGGAAGTCTGATGTATGCTATGGTGTGTACGCGCCCAAACATAGCATATGCGGTTGGTGTTGTCAACCGGTATCTTGACAATCCTGACAAAGAACATCGGGCAGCGATGAAGTGGATACTGCGGTATCTAAGAGGTCATCCAGGTTGAGCTTATGCTATGGTGACAGAAAACTTGTGTTAGAGGACTACACAGATGCAGATATGGTAAGTGATATAGACTCCAGGAAGTCTACATCGGAGTTCATGTTCACATTTGCAGGGGGAGTGGTCTCTTGGCAGAGCAAGCTACAGAAGGTCGTAACATTGTCGACGACAGAGTCCGAGTACATTGCAGTCACAGAGGCATGTAAAGAGATGCTTTGGATGAAGAGGTTCCTACAGGAACTTAACCTGAAGTAGGAGCAGCACGTGGTTTAGTGCGATAGTCAAATGTTATACACTTGAGCAAGAATCCAAGTCAGCACTCCAAGTCGAACCACATAGAGATTCGGTATCACTGGATCAAGGATACTTTGGAACAGAAGGTGTTACAGCTTGAGAAGGTCCACACGGACGACTATGGGTCAGACATGATGACCAAGGCTTTGCTCAAGGGAAAGTTTGAGGTTTGTAGAAACCGGGTTGGCTTGAAGGAGGTGGATTCCTCTTGAGTCGAAAATGGAAAGATTTGATGGAAATTTCTCCTCATGGCTCAATCGGTCGAGAGCTTCACTTGACCGGTCGAGGGTGCTGGTCAACCAGTCGAGGACTGGCTCGACTCAAAATCCAGCAAGTTTAGTTTAATTTTTTTTAAGGTGCTCGACCAGTCAAGGGAGGTACTCGACCAGTCGAGTGGGCCGCTCGATTGGTCAAGGGCCTTGCTTGACCAGTCAAGGTTACGCAGATATGAGTCCGGATTTTGTGCGGACTGCAAAAATTTGAGGCGGTTTATCAAGAGGTACGAAAGAGAGTTGCATAAACTATAAATAGGGGTTCCTAAGGCTTTTCTAGGTAATACGAGAGAGTTTCCTAAATCTTTGCAAGGGCTTGCTAAAGGGTTTAGGGCTATCAAAGGTGTGAGAGAGAGAGAGAAAGAGACAGAGAGGAAGCTTGTAAAAGGGAGGTTATGCTCATAGAGGTTATCTATTATGCACTCAACATCTCAGCGCTTCTATGTCCTCATAATCAGTAAGATCTCTCCATTTTTCTTTATTATCTTATTGTTTATCCACTCCTGCGTGAGTGAAAAAGGTTTGATCCAAGCTGTGTGTGCTTGTGATCGGTTGTAACGTTCTACTTCATAGTGGATCGTTGATCTGGACGAGGTCCCGTGGTTTTTACCTTTTTGAGGGTTTTCCATGTAAAAATCTCTTGTGTCGTGTGGTTTGTGCTTTGATCTATTTCATTGCTTTATTATCCCATAATTTTGGTATTTTTTGGGAGGCTAGATCCTAAGGTTTTATGCAAGGCCCCCAACACTAGGGACCCCTATTTATAGTTTAGGAAACTCTACTTACGCACCTCCTTTGGAAAAGTCCGAAAACTGCCTCAAATTTTTGCAATCTGCACAAGATCTGCGTAACATCGACTAGTCGAAGGACGGCCTCGACTGGTCGAGGGACCCCCTCGACCAGTTGAGTCATCCCCTCGACCGGTCGAGTGCTTCGGACGCCCAAATAAGTAGCACGCTGGACTTTGAGTCGAGTGGTGCTCGACTGGTCTAGTGAACCCTTAACTAGTCGAGCCAGTCTCTCGACTAGTTAAGCAGCCCCAAACCATTGAAGACTTTAAAAGTCTGACAACAATCTCCACCGAGTCTTCAATATTCAATCGTGTATCTTGCTGCCCTCTTCTCTTATCTCTGCATCATAGCTTCTTGTGCACACTCTGTCTTTCTTTTCCATCATCGCAAGCCTAGAGAAGTTGCACAGAATTTGAACTTCTCTTCAGGAACGTTTTAGATGAGCATGTCTGCCGGATCAAAATCCACGTGCCCAACCCTCTTTGCTTCTATCTTCTCAAAAGGAAAGACGTAGTCTTCTTATCATCTCACCGCTACCCAATATTACTTGCCAGGGTATTTGCTCACAACACCGATAGCCTGTGAAATAACCGGTTTAATCCAGACCACGGCATACACTGCCAACCGCATTCGAATAAGGCTCATGAGATATCCTGCTTTTCCTCATCTGTTTTAGGATGTGTCCTGAGGAAAACTTGAGCAGAGATGCGTAGGGAACGCTCTCCGGCTTTACATGGTCCGTCACTTCCTTGATCAATACTTACCCAAGGTATTCTGTCTGAGATAACCAAATCCTACTCCTTTAGTCTCAATGCCGAGAACCATATTTGCAGTCCCCTGATCCTTCATCCTGAATGTCCCACTTAACTGAGTCTTCAGTACATTGATTTCACACATGTCATAATTAGCGATCTACATTCATCAACATACAATACCTGACCCACCATGAAAGAATCAAACCATTACCTAGGCAACAGGTCATACCACGACCTCCTGTAAAATCTTTTCTCAGCCCCTTTAACTTCGAACTGTTCTGGTTGCTTCATGTAGATATGCTCTTTCAATTTTCTGTACAGAAGTGCAGACTCCACATGCATCCTTCCAGCTTAAGATCACATTAGCCAACCAACACCAATCATGGATCTAATAGATACCTGTTATACCGTCGGCGTGAATATCTCTAAGAAGCCGATCCCTTCTCTTTGAGCATAATCCTTCGCTACCAACCTCTCTATGTTGTATCCTCTTAAAGATCCGCCTGCTTCCAACTGCTTTCCGGGCCACTGGAAGCTCCACCAGCTCCCATATGTTTGTCTGATACAACGAGTCCATCACATCGCCCATAATCACCTTCCACTTCTCAGCACCAAGCTCATCTAGAGCCATCTGAACAGAAGATGAATCCCATGGGATATTGGAGTCATCCATGTACCTCGCCGATATCTTGCGATTATGCCATGCGATTCTTCTCACAGGTGGCTGCTCCACCTACTCTGTATCCTGTCTGCATGTCTCAGCCATCCTACCCTGCCCTCTCATGTGGCCATATCCAACATGCCACACATGTGCAGAAGTGGAATCCACTACAGCCACTATAGCTCCACCTTTAGAAGTACTCCCGATCAACTTGTACATGTTACAGAGTCATTGCGCTTTCATGATTATCCGTGCCCCCTTAGATACCTATGTACTTACAGCCCATTGCCTCAAGTACACCAAGAGAAATTAGATTCTTCTTCATGTCAGGAACATGCCTCACATCAGTCAAGGTACACTGTCCCATCAAACATCTTGATACACACCATACCAATAGCCACAACATTACAGGCATTGTCATTGCCCATAAATACCTGTCCACCATCGCATTCCCTGTAGCTGGCGAACCAACTCCGATGAGGAGTCATGTGAAGAGATGCCCCTGTGTCTAGCATCTACTCGTCCTTATGATCATTGTATGACTGTTTAGTTGCAGACACAGACAAAATATTACCATCGCATCCACTCGATCCATTTGACGTGGCAGCATTGGCCTCCCTGTATGAAGCCTCAGAATCTTCTCTCTTCGATTTAAGATTTTCATAATCCTTCTTCACATGTCCTTCTTTCCCACAGTTCTAGCACTTTACCTTTACCTTTCCCTTGCCCTTGCCCTTGGATTTGGATCTAGAACCTAAGGAACCTATACCTTATTCAGAATTCTTACCCCTTGTAACCAGTGTATCAGAAAATATCCCCATGTCGACGTTAAGCTTTCTCATAGTCTTCCCTTGAAGGACTAAGATAACAATGTCGATATTCGGGGTTTTATTCGTGCAACACATTGTGTCCTTAAATGACTTATAAGATGCCGGAAGAGAATTTAGCAACATACATGCTTGTTCTTCATCTTTCATCACTTCCTCCATATCCAACAATTTGCAAACCAATTAATTTATTAAAGTTGTTGATGTGAGCCTCCAGATCTCCACCCTCTGCCATTTTAAAGTTATACCACTGCCGCTTCAAGTGCAGGCAATTTTCAGAGGATTTTTTCGCATAGACATCCTCTAACTTCGCCCATAACTTAGCTACAGTTTTCTCCCTCATGACATTGTAGAGAACCTCATCTGTGAGACATAAACGGATCGATGATAAAACTTTCTTATCAAGAGTATTCCATTTATCATCAGTCATAGTAGACTTTCGCTTCTCAAGAGCACCATCTTCGCCGTGCTTGATTAAGGAACTCAACATCTTGATCTTCCATAACTCAAAATTATTTTTCCTTGAGTTTTTCTCAATATCATACCTAGTGCTTGTCATTATTACTAATCCCTCAGATTCATATTTGTGCCCCAACGATTGCTTTAATACCACTTGTTGGGGATTTGAGCTGCGAAATCACACAGATCTAGATCTAGTATAGTAATCCAATGGTACCAAGCACACACAAGAGGACACATATTTAACGTGGAGAACCCTTGCAGGAAAAAACCACGTCACAAAGCGAAAGAATTCCACTATGAAATAAAAATTACAAAGAAAGAGGACTTACCCGATTCGAACAACCTCGAATCTCACCCTTGCTACACCCTTTAGAAACTCTAAAACCCTTTTAGGAACCCTTGGAACTCTTTTAGAAAGCCTTAGAATATAATAGAATAGCCCTAGGGACCCCTATTTATAGTTTAGGAAACTCTACTTACGCACCTCCTTTGGAAAAGTCCGAAAACTGCCTCAAATTTACGCAGTCCGCGCAAGATCTGCATAACCTCGACTAGTCGAAGGAGGGCCTCGACTGATCGAGGGACCCTCTCGACCGGTCGAGCCACCCCCTCGACCGGTCGAGTGCCTCGGACACCCAAATAAGTAGCACGCTGGACTTTGAGTCGAGTGGTGCTCGACTGGTCAAGTGGACCCTCGACTAATCGAGTCAGCCTCTCGACTGGTCAAGTAGCCCCAAACCATTGAAGACTTTAAGAGTCTGACAACAATTATTGCTCGTGGTGTGGCCCACCTAAGTATTTAATTAGGGCCAATCAGATGGCATGATTATATCACGTGGACCCCACATCTATCACGTACCACCGTAAGCTTGTGCCTATCATATTGTATATGTGAAATCTACTTCATTTATTAGGTAGTGATCCGAAAGATGAGCTTGGCCAAAAACTCAGATTGGCCACACCAATGGGAATAATGTAAAATTGCTTCTAAAAATTAAGGCGTGGTGTGGCCCTCCTTAGTCTTAAACTAGGATGATTTTTGTATGTTTACTTTATCCTTATGAGTTATACATGATGAGCGGGTTTGACAAAAGATACACATCATGATGGCACTAAAATTAAGCTTTATGTTTAGCATCCCATCCCCATTGTTACTAATGGTGTGGTCCACCTGAATTTTGGTTCTTGCTGATATTTGGATATAAGGGTCATCAATAAAGAGTGAACCAAATGGAGGGAGTGGATCTCACATATATATCCCAAAAGCTCGGTTATATGACACATGGCATAAAATAGGGGATGTATAGATTGCCTCACCCCTCCCTCCACCAAAGGAAAAAAAAAAAAAAAAAAAAAACTAATTCCATCACAATTTTTTTCTCTCTTTAAATTGTCTCTACTTATAAGAACTTTATCTATTATTTTATCATAATTATTTCACATAAAACATCTAAAGTGTGTACCAATCCGTAAATGGTTACTTTGAGTTATATAGTTTTTTAGTGCATAAATACCGTGCCTAATGTACCTATCGGGTATGGAATTTTTCAATGGATTGTCATACGTAATTAGATTGTGTTAGGAGAGTACATTTGAACTTGGTTAGACAATTTCATCCATATATACAAAGCTTTATATTGGATTCGGCCTTTGGATGGGTCACTTATATAAAAGGGTGGGAGAAAATAGTTACCCCCTTTAATTTCGAGAAAAAAGGAACAGCTAATCAAAGACGGCACGAATCTTGATGTAGGATGTGAAGCAACCACATTACTATCATACATGGACGTAGAAGAAGTCTAAGAAGGAAATCAACAGAAGTCAGCATAGTTCGATCGATCGAGGTGGATCGAGCATACTAATCGAGTTAATCGATCAATCAATCGATTGGATCGATCGATCGATGGAAATTCAAATTTAGATGAAAAGATTGTTGGACACTTTTTTACTCAGTTCGATTGATCAACAAGTCGGGTTAGGTCGATCGATCGTAATAAATTCGATTTTATGGATTTTAGTCTCTGGACATTTTTGTGCCTTCCAATCGATCAATTGATGGAATATGAAAATTTATGAATTTTTCAGTTTTTATTTCCTTATTTGTTTAGGTCTCTTCTAATTGCGTCTTAGGGTTTGTTTAAAGTTATTTAAGCATGCAAAATTGTTTATTTTTTGAGCTTTTAATAAAATTCTCAAAATTTCCATTATCTCTCTCGTGAATTCAAGAAACTTCTCTTGTGGATTTAGGGTACTTATCATTTGAAGAAGACAGTGATCGACCTCACCACGCCCACCCCTGCATCATTTGATATCAAAGAGAAGTTTTTTTTTGCAGATTGATGTCTTCTAACGAAGGATCAGGCAAAAATCACAGGGACAGTGCACAAGGGAATTATCATTTAATATCAGTAGCTTTTGAGGCAATGCAATGAGAGAATCGGCAAGTCATGAAAGGACTGCAAGCTGCTCTTAACTGCATGATGGAGGCCTTAGGGCAATTACGTGTTCGTAGAGATAATCTACTTCCCATAGGCGATGGAATTCACAATTGTGCTAATCACAGGGCAATGCCCATAAGGAATCGCAAGATCATGCTTAAGGATGCGCAATCCAGCGATGAGGAGGTTAATGACATGATGCTCCAATACTTTGCTCGAGGCGGCGATAGGGTAGATGTAATCAATCGAGAATTCATGATGAAAGTCGATCTTCCTAGTTTTAATAACTAACTCTATATCGAGGACTTCCTTGATTGGCTGCTTAAAGTGGAGCATCTCTTCAACTATATGGAAATCCTTAAAGAGAATAAAGTTAAATTAGTCACAAGTTAAAGGGTGAAGCTTCAGCTCGCACGGAAGAGACAAATGAAGGCACTAATCCACACATGGCGGCGGATGAAACAACTAATGTGTACGCTATTCCTCCCCATCGACTATGATCAAATATTATTCTAACAATACCAAAATTGTCACCAAGGTAGCCGAACAATGAGAGATTATGTAGGGGAGTTCTACCGTTTGGCAGCGCAGAATGATTTAGTCTAGACTGAATCACAGCAAGTCGCCTGATTCAACGGAAGGTTGCGTGTTGCGATACATGATCGAATTCAGATGCAACCCGTTTGAACGATGAATTAAGCGATGAAGCTGGCCACCTAAGCGGAAGAGCAACTCAAGTGATCTAACACATGGGCCTATCCCGCTAATAGGGTAGCCATTGCGAGCGCACCATGGGTAAGGGGAAAGAATCTGTAGGGAGCGCCCTTAACCTCCTACACCCGTGAACTGAGAGTCGAGAAGTGGACAAGTGAGATCCTAAAGGGGTGCAACCACTGCTTCCTATCCAAGAAGAATCCCAAACCCTATGGTTGGCCAAGGCCAGACCAATGCCATTGATGTGGCCAACCGGGTCACCTATTAAACACTTATCTCCAGTGACAAGTGGCTAACATCGTCATTAATGATGGAAGTACTAAAATGTAGAGGAAGACCCAGATCTTAATAAAGTGGATAACGTTATGGATGAAAAACCAAGTGAAGCATGTTGTGTTCCGCAAGATCATGGTGAGTCCCTAATAATGAGACGACTATTGTATTCACCAAAAAAGGATATACACATGCACACAACAACATAACATCTTTCAAACACAGAACATTGTCTGTGATGTGATCATAGACAAGAGGAGCAGCGAGAACATTGTCTCCAAGGTCATGGTGGAGAAGTTGCGGTTAAAAACAGAAAGACATTCATCCCCGTACACGATCGGCTGGATTAAGAAGATCAACAAGACAAATGTAACTGAACAATGCACTATATATCTTTCAATTGGTAAGCATTATAAGGACCAAGTCATATGCAGCGCAGTTGACATGGAGGCCTATCACATATTACTTGGCCGGCTGTGGAAATCAAATTGTGATGTCACACATAGAAGATAAGGTAATGTGCATATTTTCTGTAAGGACCACCGAAAAAATATTCTCACCCCTATGGACCCAGATGAGTAATCCAAAACTCTCAAAGTTTAGGGGCATTCTCTCCTAGCCATACGAGACTTTGTAAAAGAATCCAAAGAGATGGGTCAAGTCTATACATTAATTGTAAATGGCGAAGAGGTAGAGCCCATGATTATTCCTGACGAATTAAAACTATTGCTGTAAAAATTTAAGGCAATTTGGCCCGATGAACATCTTGATAGGATATTCAATACTATATCGACCTTATCCTAGGGACTATCTTACCCAATCATCCTCATTATCGGATGAGTCCGAAAGAGTGATATTTTACCAGGACAAGTGGATGAATTGATCCGTAAGGGTCTAGTGTGAGAAAGTATGAGCCAATATGTCATGCTAGCTCTATTGACATCTAAAGGATGGGAGTTGGCGCATGTGTGTTGATAGCCGAGCCATAAATAAAATCACCACAAAGTATAAATTTTGTATACCTCGGTTGGAGAATCTATTGGACATGCTAGAGGGGATGAAAATACTTTCCAAACTATATTTGAGGAGTGGCTACCATTAGATTCGTATTCAGTTGGGTGATGAGTGGAAGACAACATTTAAGACTAAGGAGGGTCTATACGAGTAGTTGGTCATGCCCTTCGGACTCTCGAATGTACCTAATACGTTTATAAGGGTGATGAACTATGTTTTAAAACCATTCATTGATTGATTCATTGTAGTTTATTTTGATGACATCTTGATATACAGTCAGGACAAAGCAAATCATGTGGAACATATCAAACAGATACTTCAAGTGCTCATTGAGAATAAGTTGTACCTCAATTTTAAAAAGTTCAGCTTTTTAACAAAGTGCCTACTATTTTTGGGCTTTATCATGATGTCCACAGGCATTTGTGTGGACGACAAGAAGTTAAGAGCCATCAGAGAATGACCGATTCCAACGAACATTCATGAAGTGTGAAGTTTTCACGGGTTAAAGACATTCTATCGTCGATTCGTGAAGAATTTTATTACCATCATGGCACCGATCACCGACTGCATGAAGAAAGAGCATTTTCAGTAAACTGACGAGGCCGACAGAAGATTTGTTATAATTAAGCAGAGGTTGTCCACCACTCTGGTCCTCGTACTTCGTAGCTTTGATAAATTATTTAAAGTTAAGTATGATGCTTTATATGTTGTCATTGGGAGTGTGTTGTCTCGAGAGAGCAGACTGGTGGCCTTCTATAATGAGAAACTTAGCGATGCCCATAAGAAATGGTCGATTATGAGCTAGAATTGTACGCAGTGGTTCAAGCCTTGCATCATTGGAGGCATGACTTGATTCAATATGAGTTTATCCTCCATACGGACCATTACGCCCTCAAGTTTATTAATAGTTAGGCTAACATTAACCGTGTGTATACTAGGTGGATTTCTTTCTTGCAGGAATTCACATTCGTACTGAAGAATAAGGCCATGTAGTAGAATGAGGTGGCTGATGTACTTAGCCGACGTGTATCCTTGTTGGTCACCATGAGCAACGAAGTTGTTGGGTTCAAGTACCTCAAAGACCCATATGTCAAATATGACGATTTCAAAGATGTGTGGATTAGATGCCAGGATGGTCAGTCTAGTGACCTTCATATTTAGGATGATTTTCTTTTCAAATGAAATCAATTGTGCATTCCATAGAGTTTGTTATGAGATCGTGTCATTTAAGAGTTATATGTAGGTGGCCTCGACAGTCAACTAGGCGAGACAAGACAATAGTTCTTTTAGAGGAATGTTACTATTGGTCACAACTAAGACGAGATGTGGAAAAAGCGGTGCAGTGGTGTCATACGTGTCAGACATTTAAGGGGTAGTCATAGAACGCAAGCATATATACTCCATTTCTTATTTCTGACGATCCTTAGGAGGATTTGTCTATAGATTTTGTGTTAGGTCTCCCATAGACCTAGCGTGGAATGGACTCAGTACTTATTATGGTCGACAGATTCTTCAAGATGCCTCATTTTATACCGTGCAAGAAGACTCTCGACGCTACACAGGTTGCAAATTTATTCTTCCGAGAGGTTTTTCAACTACACGAAGTCCCAAAATCTATCACCTCGAATGTGACACTAAGTTCCTTAGGTCACTTTTAAAGGACTTTGTAGAGGCAATTTGACGCTAAGTTACAATTCAACAATGATATTATCCCCAAACAGATGGGCAAACCGAGGTGGGGAATTGTACACTCGGGAACCTTATACGATGCACTCAGGTAGAGCTGTACACGAGTCGAGTATTGCCCTACTCGTACTCGACTCTTAACGACCGACCACTGCTCGTACTCGGGCTCTACTCGGTCGAGTAGCATGACCCCCTGCTCGTACTCTACTCGCCCGAGTACGAGCCGAGTACGAGTAGTAAACGAGTCGAGTCGAGTCCGAGTTTTCGAGTCGAGTCCGAGTACGAGCACACGAGTTGAGTACCGAGTGCGAGTTTTCGAGGCGAGTTCGAGTCCGAGTCTGAATTTGAGGCCAATTCGAGTAGGGTTTTCGAGTAACGAAACAATAAAATATATAAATTGCACATAATTACATTACATTGTTACATAATTACATTAACGTCTTTACATAATTACATTACATTATTCAAAATGACAATTTATAACTAATAACCTCTATAAGATGAGTGTCTTCTTGTTCCTGTATTGTCATCTGATCCATCGAAACTACTATCTATTTTTTCATATACAAATTGATTCACTTCCTCTAAGTCAGAAGGCGAAGAGATTTTTCCTTCGTGCTCTTCTACACTTTCAACTAGATTTTTCAAACTTGCTTTATGTGAAGAATTGTATGTAGTACCCAATGCCCTATAAAATTCACTGAGACGAGTCAGGAATTTCAATTTGTTACTCTTTTTCTTGTTCTTGTTTGTCGTACTCGACGAGTAATTTGATCCTGCTTCAACATCGTGTTGTCTTTGACTCGAATATCGCTGAAGTCTAGAAGCATCTTCCATACTGCGTTTTTATGGCGATTTGGAATTGCTCTTCCTCCAAAGCTTTTAATCTGGCTTCCTCCTCTGCATCTTTTGTGGATGTCATTTGTGTACCAGATCCAGAAGCAGAAGGTTTGGATGGAGTGGAAGACTTTCTATTCGAATCTAACAGGGCTTGAAAAAGAATTTGGACATCCTTAGGCGCATTGGGGCATGGTTTTACATCACCACCTCGACATGACAAGTGTAGACGAAAGCGATTAGTCTTGTTTACAAACTTTGTGCCACACAAACCACACTTAATCTTTGTTTTTCCAGACCGTGGCGGTGATTCAACTAGGGAAGCATAGTCCCAAATGTTTGTCGATGGCTCAGATGACGACATTTCTACATTCAATTTTTAATAAAAAAATCAGAATATTGATAAATAAATTGAACTTGATATAGTAACAAAAGAAAGCAATATAAATGTATCAAAATTCAAAAATAAAAGCAAATGAACATGCATACGTAAATAAATATCAATGATTCAAAGTCTTCCAAACCACATTCCAAAAGAACCAATACTTTTGTGTGTGCAGTTGCAGTGAAATAATATTACAGATCATTCAACATTCAGCCAAAAAAATTTGAAAAATCGAAAATAATTACTGATCTGTAGGTAGAGACTCATCATGAATCTCAATCTCCTCTTCATCATCATCATCATTCATATCTCCTCCCCATATCAGACGCAACCAATCTTGTGTACAAATCAACGCTTCAACTGTGTTTGGTGAAAGTGAGCTTCGATACTTGCTCACAACCCTGTTCCCTGTGCTGAATGCGGATTCTGATGCCACTGTTGAAATTGGTATTGATAATATGTCCCGTGCCATCACAGATAATGTAGGGTATTTTTATTCACTAACCCTCATCTTCCACCATTCCAACACATCAAATTCAGCTCGCACTACGATTGGCTCCTTGAGGTACATTTCTAACTCTGATTCCTTAGTATCAACTCCTATTCGTGCTTGTGCCAAATATGATATATATTCATTTAGCACATCCGGATTACCAGATACAGAAATATTCGCATCTCTACTTTCTTCAACACCCGCTGTGGGTAAAGTATTAACATACGATTTATACAGATCTTCAAGGGCTTCACGAACCTTAGACGTCTCTGCTGCCGCTCTTTCAGTAGAATAAAGCTTCATGAAAATAAAGCTAACCAATCACATATTACAACGGGGATTAAGAACAACTGCTAAGGACATCAACAGATGACATTCGTCCCAGTATTTATCGAACTTCGTCTTCATACCAACTGTCATCTGGCGTATGAAATCTGGACCCGCACTGGCATTTTTTTTGCAGAGCATCCTTAATCTTCCAAAGAGATGGAAGAAACAGATTCGCGGTTGGATACTGATTCCCAGAAAAAATCTTCGTGCACTCGTAGAAAACTTAGAGAAATGTGTGAACTTGTTGTGCTTTGTCCCAATCATCTGTGCTCGGCAACCAAGAATACGTTCTGTCACGCGCCGCGTATTCAGGAAATGCAAGCTGTAATTCCATTGCCACATCTAACATTTCATTGGTCGAGTTCTAACGTGTACAGACATCCAACTTCAACGTTTTTTTAGATGGTACATTCAAACGTTGGATGATGTCATTCCATACACTCAATCTCGATAGTGACCCCCTTATATATTTCACACTTTCTCTTATGTTCTCTATAGTGTCGTCGATTGCTTTTAGCCCTTCTTGTACAATCAAATTTACAATATGGGCACAACATCTAACCTGGAATATTTTTCCTTCAAAAAATAAATTTCTTGTAGCCCTGAACTGGTTACGTAAGCATGAAATGACACTGTCATTTGCTGAAGCATTGTCTAAAGTTATTGCTGAAATTTTCTTCTCAATACCCCAGCCTTCTAGACAACTGTAGATGCAATCTGAAATAAGTAAACCAGTATGTGGAGGAGGAAGGTGTTTGAAGTTCAAAATTTTCTTGCATAGTTTCCAATCCTTATCGACATAGTGAGCGGTTAATGAAATGTAGCATTTTCTTTGATTGGATGCCGTCCATAAATCAGAGGTCAAAGCTATTCTGGTCACTAAAGCTAAAACTTCTTTCAGTTTCATCTTCTCCTTTGCGTACATCTTCATGCTTTCTCTCTGCACTATGACGCGGGAGACATTCTCGGCCCGAGGGTTAAGGAATTGACAGAAAGCCCTAAACCCTTTACTTTCAATCATTCTGAAAGGTTTTTCTTCCAAAATCACTAATCTAGCAAACCACTCATTCAGCTTCTCCTTGTCAAACTTATGAGTGGACACTACGCCTTGGGAGTCGTCCCCTTCTGACTTCGTAAATGACAGCGTTTGTTGGCTGGGAGAAGGGAGTCTTGCTTTCTTAAGACACGTCTTCAAATGTCTAATTAAATGTGTCGTGAATCCTCATAAAATCTTGCTGAATAACCCTTTACAGTTATTACACTTTATCTTCTGTACACCGTTAACTGTCACATCTTCGAAATCATCCCACACTGCTGATCTCTTCTTCTTCCCTTTGCATGCGGTTGACGTGTCTGTGTCTCCCTCTATTATTAGAGGAGATGTGGCCGATGCACCCATTCCATGGGTATTTGGACTTTCGTCTTGACTAGCCATCTATAAAATAAAGTTCTCGATATGTTATACAACTATACCTAGGGGATAGGGTCCTAGATGGCTAGAACGCTAGACGGGCGTAATTACTTAACTGTCTAAATCAATCACCCATTCAAAGTTAGATGGATTGTAATGCTTCATTTTTCAATTTAAATGCTACGTCGAAATTCCGGCAGCATCTCCCCTTATCTCTCCAGAATATATTAATCTTTATTTGATTCCCATGTCAATCATCAACACAAAGTGTGGACATTTGATGATGGAAATAAATACATGAAATATATCCAGAGAAAAAAAGGAGAGACGAAACCAGAACAGGCATATGCATTTAAATTGGAATAAATGAAGACATTACAATCTATCTAATCTTGAACTGTCCAAAAAGGGACAATTTGAGAAATTTCTATGCATCCAAGAACACACTGAATCTATGTCTGGCAAGATAGAAATCCTCAAATGGACAACTGATTATCCTATACTACAACTAGAACAATACAAATAATAATAAAAAATGACAATCAAACAATAAATGAATTTAAAGTGCAATCTGAAAGATGAATGCTAAGTGTAATAACTTGAGTGCACTAAGCATTCCTCAACCCAAATGCCAAATCCAATTAAGCATGGATTGGGAGGACTCGATGCATTGAAGGGTTTTCAGAATCCAAAAATCATTTAGAAGTATCAATTAGAATTAAAGGAATTGTAAATATTCTCTCATACTAATTTTGAGACCTCTCTTTTTAGTGAGATTATCAATAAATTTTCTTTTTTTGTTTATTTTTTAAAGAAAGAGAATAGAATGTGTAACATATATAGTTGTCACTAAACTATTAAAGTATTAATCCATTATCGATTACATAATTAAAATTACATCAATGGAATGATTTGAGCAGTCCGTAAACTAGCGCTATAAATCAATGATTAAAAAAAATTAGTGGTTCAATTATGATCTTATGCTGTGGTCAATTCAAAAAATGAAATTTCAATCAGTATATCAAACATTACATTACATATGTCTACCAATTAAAATTATTAATATTAATTTAGTAATTATATTTAAACTCACATAAGTATGCTACATTCATATCATACCCATTAACAAATCTCTACTATCTACTCTCGTCTATCACTAGGTAGGATGAAATGAAAATACAAAAATCAACTAATAATTATTTTATATACTATTAAAATAATTATTAAAAAATAATTCTTACCTGATGGACGGACGGGCACCGGTCAGAGGTGGACGAGCTGCGGACAGGGTCGTCGGGCAGGCAAGGAACGAGCTGCGGACAGGGGCATCGGACAGGCCGCCGGACAGTGCAATGGAGCGCCCTGAGAGAGAGAGAGAAGAAGAAGGGTAGCTGAGTAAGGGCGACCGGGCAGGGCAGGGACGCCGGATGCCTCATGTGGACCGCCGCAACGTCGAACGACTCAAAAGTTCAAAACGACCGAACAGCAGGGGCACCGGGCAAGCCGCAGGGACGACTGGACAAGCGGCAGGAGAGAGGGGGAGAGAGAGAGAGAGAGGAGAGAGAGAGAGAAGAGAGGAAGAAGAGGGACGGGCCACGGGGCCGGACGGCGACGGGACTGAAGAGAGAGAGAGAGAGAGAGATAGAGAGAGAAGGAAGAAGATTGACGGGCCACGGCCCGGACGACGGACGGGACTGAGAGAGAGAGATAGAGAGAGAGAGAGAGAGAGTGCGGTCGCTGGTAGGGGCGCTGGTCGCTGGGAGGGAGGGTTTTTTTTGTTTTCCTTTTAGGTGGGGCGGGCGAAAGGGTGAAAGTGACAGGGAGGGGGGCGATTTTAGTTTTAGGACTACCCTGGGTCGAGTACGAGTCTCGAGTACTGAGTCCGAGTACCCTTCGAGTATACGAGTCGAGTACCGAGTCGAGTACTACCCAACTCGTACTCTACTCGAAATAATAACGAGTACCAAAATTGTACTCGTACTCGGCTCTAACAAACGACGATCGAGTCGAGTCGAGTAAAGCGAGTCGAGTTGAGTGAGTACCCGAGTTTTCTCTGCTCGTGTACAGCTCTAATCTCAGGTGATAAGCGCAAACAACAGGATTTTGCCTTGGCTTAAGCAAAATTTGCATTCAACAATATCTAAAACCATTCCACTGACAAGTCTCCGTTTGAAGTTGTGTAAGGACGAGTGCTTAAACATACTCTTAATTTGGTTTCATTGCCTAAGCTACCAGGCGTGAGCATTGCTACAGAACATATGATAGACCGAATCATAAATATACACGTTGATGTTTAGGCCCAATTGAAAGCATCCAATGACAAGTACAAGGAAAGGGTGATGAGGGTCAAATATTGCATATCAGACCCCAATTATTGCCAGATTTTACGTATATGATAATGCTTAATGGAGTATTTTAATTGTATTTTTGTTGCAGGATGAAATCAGGAGCGTTGATTGAAAAAGAATATTAAAAGCGTGGATTTGACGCTCTGAAGTAACCAAAGAAAGGGACGGACTCTAGAAGACTGAGATCAATGAATTTACACGCCAGGGATCCGAGGAAATCAAGTCGTTCACGTTAAAGAGATCCGAAATTGGTCCAGAATGTAAGATCACAGGGTTTCCACCATCCATTCAGCTCAAAACTTCATACATGGGATGAGGGTCATAAATTAACCGTACATATTAAATTTCAGGCATTAGATCACTGAGAAAGTAGCCAAACGGATAGATCAACCCCTTTATTCCTTAAGATGGGTCCACATGGTCTCTGGATTTGCCTCAAATTTGGTCTCAATTCATTATATGCCAAGACAAAATAGATGGTCGGATTAGATTTCTCAAGAACATTGCAGTGGACCCCACCTTGTGTGGAAAGTGTATAGTGCACATGTGCACTAACTGTGCATTGTAAATGCAATGTCGGTCAAAGGTGCTTTGACCGACAGAATTCAAAACAAAAACAAAAGAGGAAACTTCCGTTTCCAGCAGCTTGTACAGAGAGCTACGGTTGGGTTTTGTGGGCCACCACCGTGTTTCAACGGTCCAATCCGGACCGTCCATTGGATCCCCAGGAAGTCTCTTACTACTGCCTAGGTGGCAGAATTACAAAAGATTGCGAGTAGTGAAATCCAGCCGTTCAAACGTTAGACGGACGGCGAGGCAGAAAACCGCGTGGGCCACACCAAATCTACCCCAAAACTAGTCAATTCCCACTGATTTTTTGTTCTTCATCCAATGGACGGCCTGGATTTATCAAATTATCAATGGAGTGGATCCCACCAATGCCACTGCGGAAGACATCCGCATACTCTGTTAGTGTCCGGCCGCTGGCCGTTTTGTGGACGCTAGTGGTCCCCACACATCACTCGTACGAAAAATTCGACCCGTCCATCTTGTAGAGTGGATCGAACCCATCAAAACCTTGCTGAAATTTTGCATCCATACATGCACACGTGTGCGATACAGAAGCCACAAACAGGTTGTCTTGCGACGTTCAAAACAATCTTAAAGTGATATCTTTTCTGGACCGCATCAACAAACAGTCAAAACTGTCCATGTTCGACTAGTTTTTCGTCCCGCATCTAATGGACGGAATGGATTTATCAAATAAACATCAAGCATGGCCCCACCAAGCACGTCAATGTAAGATCAAAAGTCGTGAATGCGTAAAACTGCCACTTCTCTTCCACTGACTTCAGAAACTTCTCCACCGCCCTAGCAGTCTATAAAGAGTCAAAGATAGCTGAGAGGAAGGGGGATCCAGAGCTTGAGGAGAGCTAGAGCCTGGGAAGAGCCAAGGAGAGGAGAAAGAGAAGAAAGTGGAGAGAGAGGAAGGAAGAAGGGAAATGTTCTCAGCATTTAAATCTTATTTTTCCTTCTTTTTATTTGAAATTATGGATTGTTAATCTTGTAGCTAGGGCTGAGATGAAGCTCCTAATTTGAATAACTCTTGTCTATGTTGAATTTATTTTAATCTGATTGATTTGTTTCTTTCTCTAGTGTGCTTAATTGTAATTTTCATGCTTCTCCATTCTATGAGCTCAACCAAAGTCTAGATATGGATGTTGTTTGAAATCTTAACTAGGTGCTTGTGTCTGACCATGAACAGGTTTCCTATAGAGGAAGAAACAGGAATCTACATCTCTTCATGCCTGACCATGGATAGAAAGATGTGATCCATATGCTTTAAAGGATTATGCATTCTGTGTGCCCGACCAATGACATAGGGTGTGCTTTGTTTATTAAATTTATATCAATCTGAATTAGGGTGAATTGACAGGTAAAATAAGGGTTAGGATAATTAGGGGTGGATTCGAAAGTCCTAGTCTTCTCTTTGATTGGATTTTCCTCATTGTTCTCGGTTATTTTCTATAGATTTGTGATAGTTTACTTAATAGTTTGTTAAACCATTCGTTGGATTAGTTAAGAAGAGTCTTAAATTTCGAATTGTGACAACTAGTCCTCGTGGGAACGATCTCGTAATACGTACCATATCTACATCTAATTCGTATACTTGCGAGTTTAAAATCATTTAAATCAGATTGGTTTAAATAAAACATCAAAGGGCCGACACACATCGACGTCTAAAGGTGTTGAATGTGGGCAACAACATTATGGTTCACTTGTGCAATAAAAGATTTTCAACCGGAATGTACAACAAGCTAAATAAGAATAAGTTGACGACTTGGGGATCTCAAGCACATTCAACATGGCAGACCTGTATGAGTATCATGAGTCGGAATTAGATGATATCTCGAAGAAGAGATTTTTTAAAGTGTAGGGGATCTGATGTAGGATGTGAAGCAAGCACGTGCCTATCATAAATGGACCATAAGAAGTCGAAGAAAGAAATCAACGAAAGTCAGCATATTTTGATTGATCGAGGTCGATTAAGCATATCAATCTAGTCAATCGATCAGTCGGATCGATCAATTGATGGAAATTTAAAATTAGATGAAAAGCTTGCTAGATACTTTTTTTTTCGATTTTATGGATCTTAGTCTCTCTGGATGTTTTTTGCGCTCTTTCGATCGATTGATTGACGACCGACCGATTGACAGAATGCGAAATTTGCACATTTTTCAATTTTTATTTTCTTATTTATTTAGGTCTCTTGTAATTGCGTCTTAGAATTTGTTTAGGATGATTTAAGCATTAAAACTCGTTTATTTTGGGAGCTTTTAATAAAATTCTCAAATTTTTTTATCATCTCTTTCTTGGATTCAATAAACTTCTCTTGTAGATTCAAGGGAGCCTAGTAGATTCAAGGTACTTATTAGCATTGGAAGATGGTGATCGACTTCACCACATCCACCCATGTGTCAAGTGTACTACCAAAAATATAAAACCAGTGGGTGTATTTTATCAATTAAAAGGTGGAAAGAGAGGCTATCAATCAATAAAGCTAGGATCAGGAATTTCAAGAAAGGCCATGGTCCATGAATCGATCTCCTCACTACCTTCCAAAGCTGAGGTTTGGATTCTCTCTCCAACTAAGCAATAATAGAAAATTGACGGGTGCTATTGTCAAATGCCTTTCTCTCAAAAGAAACAAAGGTTCCACGTTGTTTTGTGCTCCATTGAAAACAGTTAAATATAGATTGATGTTCACCTGTAGGTGCCGATTTTCTGTAACCATAAGTTCTGTGGGCTCAGTACTGTGATGTCTTTGTTATATTCATTCTGTTCATTGATTGCGCCAGCTTATGTTAGAACATGAGCTAAAAGTTCACGCATCCCACTATTGGAACCTTTCTTTGGGCCCACGAAAGTTTTGATCATTCTGATATTTGTATTTTTCCTTCATCCTGGTGGGACCCACATGAAGGGCTTAGATGGTACATAAACATGAGGGTGGGCCAGGAGGTTTTTACAGTGTCCTTTCCATCACAACTGTTTTACCAGTGTTTTGGATCTTTCTCATTGTTTTGGCTCACGTCCTAACATGAGCTGGTGAAGCTGATGGATGGAGTGGACGTAACACAGAGATCACAGTGGCCCCATAGAACTTTTTATGGTTTCAGGGGCTGGTGTCCGTTACTTGTCCCAGGAGGCACGTACCAAACTGACACGCATGTGTATGATGATCCAAACCATCCATCCTTTAAGCACGACCGTTGATTGGCTCCTAACTAAATTTCGCTATGATTAATCTGACTATCTGATAATATGGGCCTTCCCTCAATTAATGGGAGCAATTGCTAATTCATCTTCTCAGTGTTCATTTATGGCCACTAATAACAATGTGGTTTTCTTAACCTGGCCCATTCACTGTTGGAAATACTAGATTGACGGTTCAGATCCAATCTATTTATGCAACGTGCTAGGGATATAACAATATGGAGGCACGGAAGAATATATATCCTGTGCAGCATCATCTTAGTTAGTTATCGACCATCCAATACGTACCCTTACACGTGTAGGAAATCACGGCCTTTCATCTGGTGGGCCCTACCATGGATACCAAAGATCTCAATGGTCTGAAAGGTCTAGCCATTGATGGAAGAGTACTCTTGAGGATCACAGATGGGTGGCCAAGAAAAAGTCCAACCAACATTTCATTGGGAAGAAAATGGCTAGGATTCTCTCATTGGTGTGACTTTCATTGAAGGACGTGTGCACCATAGGGCACTGTAGATGAATAGTTCAAATTTCATGCGTGTGGGCCAAATGTACGGTAACTGAGTGATTGATAACTAACTTGGAAATTAGTGGCTGGGCTACCTTTTTCATGGGGAGTCCAAATGACCGCCATGATTGAAATCGCATACATTTTGAAGATGGTGGAGACTCTCCAATCTACACTTTCCACACTTTTACAGCAACCCATACCGTCCAAATGGATGAATCAATTGTAGCTAGAACATGGCCCGAAAGTGCAGCCAAAAGATGATAGTGACCATCGGATTTTGACAGTGTAATCTGGACCACTTTGATTTTACATTGAACTGTTCATTTGATAGCCATCCGGTGGATAATTTAATTCGAGCAGTATGGTTTTAAAAATATATCCCATCTGCAATCTGTCCTATAATTTGGATGGTCTGGATTTCCATAAATGACTACCACACATGTGAGGAGGATGAGTCATCACCATTTTCAAAATTGTGGTGGACTATCACTGGACTCTATAGCTGATTGAATTACAAAAGCTTATAAATAGCATGATACCATAACAAGAGAAAAAGCTAAAAAAGTGGGAGGAACTGAATTTCCAATTCCCATCGATGATAAACGAAGGACCTACATGATTCTCTACCAAGGATGCTGATGAGTATACTTAGGTTTTCAGTTTGTAAAGTTGGAGCCCATGTTTCTTCGATCCAGACCGTTGATCTATTGGAACACACCATGGATGGACCATGTCCCAAAAAATATCCAGATTGAGATATCACAGCCACCATTCCTGATCCATTTATCAGTTGATGGAATTCTCTTCTTAACAGTCTATTTTTGGAAAAATAATTTATAAGTTAGGATATTTCCATCGAAAGATCTCTTCCTGATCCATCTACGGTTGGTCCCAACAAACCAATGGTATAGATCACGTAAAAATGTGCCCCATTTGTATAAACTAAAACCTGAGGATAACCTCAGATCGAGTATCACATGATTTCTTACAGAAGATAAGGCAATGGAATACCGAGGAGCACGCTCCATATCTTATTCATAAAGTGCACACGTGGCAAAGATAATCCATAACATGCATAGTGCGTCGGACGCGGATTGCGTCCTACCCCGCCCGGACGGTAATCCGTCCGGGCGGGGCTCTGTGGAGCCCACCGTGATGTAACTGTTTCATCCCGCCGTGAATTTTTCAGAAAATTTTAATATGCGAACCAAAAAATGAGGCAGGTCGAAGCTTGAGTGGATCACAAAGTGGGGATTGAACGTCCACCATTAAAAGCTTCTTGGGAGCCTGAGAAGTTTCGGATCAAGCTGATATTTGTGTTTTCACTTCATCCACGTCTACGTGACCTTATGAATAGGTTTTACGGTAAAAAAACATCACGTGAGCCCTTAGAAAGGTTTCAACGGTAGGTGTCATATCAGTGTATGTTTCTTTGGTGTGGTCCACGCAAGCCTTGTACCTGCCTCATTTTTTGGACCAGATATTAAAATTTTCTGAAAAAATGGTTGGACGGCGGGATAAAACAGTTACATCACGGTGGGCTACACAGATCCCTGCCCGGACGGTAATCCGTCCGGGCGGGGGTAGGACGCAATCCGCGTCCTAGTGCGTCGTATGCACGCCTACGCCTTGCTTTGTTCTTATTCATAAGCAGTGGGGAACTGTAGACGTCATGGTGAAAGTGAAGCCCACTGCCCATCTGACTGTTACATACCTTGCTCTATATTCCTTACACGTGGAAAAAACCAGCAGATGTACGAGAACGGAGCGCCTCTTTACGGCAATTCCTACCGTCTACATGCCTTCATGGTATGCTAAAACGGTAACGGTCATAACGGTAACAGTGCCAACCACTGCCAGTTTGGACCGAAATTACTGTGTACTGTTACACACTAAAATAGAGTTTTTAACAAAATTAAAAGGCCGTGACTCTCTCGTTACACTTACGGCCTGTTTGGCCGGGCGAATCCCACGGGATGGATTTTAAGGTAACGATAGTGATGTCATGTCAGTGGATTAGTTTAAGATCAATGAGACATGATAAGTTTACTGGGTCTGTTTGGCACGCAGGGCATATCCCAAGATTTTACCTTCCAATCTATTTAACCAAGGGATGGGATCAAATTTTAAGGTAATGATGGTGATGTCAATAGATTGTTTTAACATACATGGGATTGCTTATATCCTGGCACAAGTTCACCAGGTCTGTTTGGCTTGTTATCCATATCCCGGGTATCGTGATCTCATCCCTTCTAATACCGTGGGATCGGTCCGGCCAAACAGGCTCTTACCGTTAATTTTAATAATAATAATAATAATAATAAAACATGTAGAATGAAAGCGGTTGTGGCCACTGTTATCGTTACAAAATATCCCATGTCTTTACTCAAAAGTCTTTGTACGCATGTGGCCCACTTGATGATATATCAATTTGATTCTTGAGAGAAATGATATACAGATAGTGTGACATAGATGATGAGTGGTTCTGATCATGTCTCACATGTGAGGTGCTTACCTTTATGTGAGTGTGTTAAGTATAACTTGAATGGTCGAGATTTAACATCGATGGTGTACAAAGTCCACACCGATCAGAAACCCCAGCCGCATTATCTCTCATTTGGGAAGAAAGAGAAATTTCCAACTGTACGACCAGTATATGGCACACAACCTTTTTAAGCCCACTCGGTTTTTACCTTCCAAGAATACTCCCCAGCAGTACGGCCCCATTTCTCAGGTCGAAAATGCCCCTGCTTACCTTCCTGAGGCGGATCACCTTGTGCTCGAAGACGAGCGCTTACGCTCCTCGAACTCCAAGTTGTACGAACGGTTCAAAAGATATCGACGTTGCATGGGCCCACAGTTATGTATTTATTATATCCACAACGTTCATCCATACTTCGAGATCATTTGGGAGCAAGGTATGTAATAGTCTGGTGGGCTTCACTTTATCGAAATATGGATGAACGTTGTGGATATAATAAATTGATTTATCGAAAAAAAAAAAAAAAATCATACCCAGAGATCACCTGGACCACACCACAAAGAGCAACGGCAAAATTGATTTTCACCGTTATAAATTTTATAGGGCCCACCACAACATATATTTTCCATCCAATCTATTCATAAGGTCACAAAGACCTGGATGAAGAGGAAAAACAAATTTTGTAATGATCCAAAACTTCTGTAACCCCTAAAAGGGTTTCAATGGTAGACGTTCAATTCCCCAATGCCTTTTAAAGTGTGGTCCACTTGATAGTTAGATCTGTCTTATTTTCTGTCTCAAGCTGTAATACGAGTTCGCCAAAAAGATGGACGGTTTGGATATAACACATACCTCGTAATACGACCCACGAAAAGTGATGGGATTACAACAGCAAAAAATAAATAAATAAAATAATAATAATAATAAATAAATAAACCAGGAACTTATGGCTACGGGTTGTCTATGACTATGGATAATAATTGTGTTGAATGAATGTTGACCATTAAAAACTTTTTGGGGGCCATAAAAGTTTTGGATCAAGCTGATCTTTGTTCTTTTCCCTTCATCTAGGTCTATATGACCTAATCAACATATTAGAAGTCAAATAAACAATACAGTGGGCCTTAAGAAGATTTAAATGGTGGATATCCAATCACTAATGTTTTCTTGTGGTGTGGTCCATTTGAGATTTATATCCCTCTCATTTATGGGATTAAGCCATAAAATGATAAATAAAAATGGATGAACGACATGGGTGAAACACATACATCATGGTGGGCCCACAAAGCACCGACCACTAGCCACCGGGCTAGTGTAAGACGGAGTAGTCAATCCATTTCCATGACACTCTCCTAGAGTATTTGATAACTAGTCAATCCGTTTCCATGACACTCTCCCAGAGTATTTGATAAGTAAAAATGGATGAGCGGCATGGAGAAACACATACATCATGGTGGGCCCACAGACAACCGACCACCAGCCACCGGGCTAGTGTAAGGGGGAGTAGTCAATCTGTTTCCATGACACTCTCCTAGAGTATTTGATAACTAGTCAACCATTGGAAAGGTACTCTCCTAGAGTATTTGATAATTGAGTTTTTTCCGTCTGTATATTTCACTTTTTACCCATCGTCTTTTCTCGGACGAGAAAGCCCCTGCAATACAAACCCAAATTTTGAAACCCTTCTATCTCCTTCATACGACAATACCGTAGCAGCAAAAACCTGTTTTCTGATTTCTTCTCTCCTCTTTGCGAGAGAACACTCTAACACCAAAGTCGTGATTTCTTCTCTCCTCCTGGTATGAGAATACTCTACCACCAAAAACCTATTTCTTGAAATCTTCTCATTTCTTTCTATTTCTTCTTTTGGTTGAGAATACACTAGCCACATACTTCATTTTCTTCATTTTTCCAATGCAAGAGAGGACGAAAATGGTGCCTCCATCAAAGAAGCAACGAATTACAGGTATAGTTGAAAGTGTTGACTTCATTATGTGGACCCCACCATATTATATATGATATATCCACGCTGTTCACCATCCATCTATGTTATTTAAACATTTTAGGACATCAGCCAAAAAATGAGGCAAATTCAATGCTCAAATGGCCCGCATGAAAGAAAACAATGGCTTTAATTCCTCAATCATTAAAAGTTTTTTCCTTTGAGGTTTTTTTTTATTATCATATAACCTGTTCATAGGGTCACACAGAATGAAGACCGAAGTGAAATTGATCGAAGACCAAGTGAAATCGACCGAGAACATCGTGAAATTGATCGAGAACTACGTGAAAGTGATCGAGAACTAAGTCAAATTAACCGAGGATGTCGTGAAATTGACCGAGAACTACGTGAAAGTGATCAAGAACTGAGTCAAATTGACCAAGGACGTCGTGAAATTGACCTAGAACTACGTGAAAGTGAATAAGAATTGAGTCAAATTGACCGAGGACATCGTTAAATTGACCAAGAACTACATGAAAGTGATCGAGAACTGAGTCGAATTGACCGAGGACTAAGTGAAATTGACCAATAACTGCTTGAAATTGACATCGTGACCGAGAACTGAGTCAAATTGACTGAGAACATCATGAAATTGACTAAGAACTGCGTGCAATTGACTGAGAACTTACCAAAATTGACCAAGAACTTCATGAAATTGACCAAGAAATGAGTGAAAATGGCCGAGAATTGAGTGAAGGTCGATTTCCGCAAGTTCTTGATTAATTTCTACAAGTTATTGGTTAATTTCACTAATTTCTCTGTCAATTTCATGATGTTCTTGTTTCTCAGTCAATTGACTGAGAATTAAGTGATTTAATTATGAATGGTGATCTGTTTGTGAATTGGTATGATTTATTCGAGCTCCTCAGTTAATTTCAATATGTTCTCATTCACTTCAACGCTATTCTCGATCAATTTCACGATTACCTTATTCAATATCACGTAGTTCTCCGTCAATTTCATGATGTTCTCATTCAATTTCATTTAATTCTCTGCCATTTTCACTCATTTATATGTTAGTTTCATTTATTTCTTGATTAATTTCACTTAATTCTCGGCCATTTTCACTCAATTCTTAATCATTTTCACTCATTTCTTGGTCAATTTTATTCAGTTTTCGGTCAATTTGGTGAAGTTCTCGGTCAATTTCATACGGTTCTCAGTCAATTTCACAATGTCCTTATTAAATATCACGCAGTTCTTGGTTAATTTCACTATGTTCTCGGCCATTTTCACTCAATTCTCAATCAATTTGGCTCATTTCTCAATCAATTTCATGCTGTTCTCAATCAATTTCATGATGTTCTCAGTCAATTTCATGATGTTCTTGGTCAAATTCACTCGCCAGTTTCATTCATTTCTGGGCCGTTTTCACTCAATTCTCAGTCAATTTCACAATGTCTTTATTCAATATCACGCAATTCTTAGTCAATTTCATTATGTTCTCGGTCAATTTCATTCATTTCTCGGTCAATTTCACTCAATTCTCGGCTATTTTCACTCATTTCTCGGTCAATTTCATCTAGTTCTCAATCAATTTGGTGAAGTTCTTGGTCAATTTTATATAATTCTTGGTCAATTTTACAATGTGCTTATTAAATACCATGCAGTTTTCGATCAATTTCATAATGTCCTTATTAAATATCACACAGTTCTCGGTCAATTGTATGATGTTCTCGGTCAATTTCACAATGTGCTTATTAAATATCACATAGTTCTCGGTCAATTTCATAATGTCCTTATTAAATATCACACAGTTCTTGGTCATTTTCACTCATTTTCGGTCATTTTCACTCATTTCTCGGTCAATTTGACTAATTTCTCTGTCAATTTCATACAGTTTTCAGTCAATTTCACTCAATTCTCGGCTATTTTCACTCAATTTCTGTTGTTTCATTTTGTGTGGTCCATTTGATTCAACTAACATAACAAATGAGCGATGTGGGTTAATGTTCACAACCCTAAGTGTAGGATCACGATGTCATAATAATCTCAGTAAGATCGAGGTCGAATCCATAGGGACTAATCTTGTGAGTATTCTGAAAACAACTAGAAGTAAAACTAGAATAAGATGTAAATCTAACTATGGAATTAAATGGAGTAATTGTGAAAGTTTTAATTAGAAACTTAAGAATTCAAAGGTGAGAACTAGGGTTTCCAAGGATCCACTTGTAGCAATCGGGGAGATCTATTACTTGATTCAAGGACACAACCGGAATTGGAGTCCTATCCTATCCAGTTAGAAGATATCTCAATAAAACCAAATTTGAATTTCCTTTGACCTAATTCTCAACGGATGAGAGTTGTGAGAACTGGAAGTAATTCCATCACCTAACTATGTTCAGGAGACAATGACAAGCAATAGGATATACCAATTCCACAATCAAACATAGGAGAATTGTGAGGGTTATAAGGGATTCCATCACCCAACCATGCCCAAGGGATGATGGTGAACAACAGGCTTTACCAACTTCACAATTTCAATACATGAAAAGAAGATACTCAAAGCTATTGTAGATCTATTGTAATTTGAGTCACAACAATTGTAACACCCCGTACTTTTTAGTACTCGGGTGTCGCCATGGCGATCTAGTTTAATTTACACGCGTGTGGGAACACACGTAACTTACCTTACATGTCATCATTCGGCGATTCACGATCTGTCCATCCTAACCATTTCATATGGACCATGACGATGATGGACCCTTAAGAGCTAGTTCAATCCGCCCTAGACCCTAATGGCTTTTAACCATCTTAATTTAAGCTGGGACAATCCACAACACATCTGTAGGGTCCAAAGTCAATCCACCTTGGATTGACCCTTGATTGTTTATGGTAAGGTTGTTGTAGCACCCCATACCTCTCATTACTTGGATGCCACCATGGGAACCAAATGCAAGATAGAGACAAAACTTGATTTGACCAGGGTTTGACCCCTTAGGATTAGGAAACGCGCCATCAATTAGGTTCGCCAGACTCTAAACTTTGAAAACCCTACTCCTAATAGCCAGGTTATGGCATAACTCTAAGAAATGCCTGGTTAGACAATGTGGATCACCCCAGATCGATATCAAGGTTTGGATCAACAGATTCGTCGTCCATCAGGTTTAAAACATCCTGTTGTACAGCCATCATCCGAAAAATCAAATCGAGATTGTTAACTAGGAGTTCATGTGGCATGGCCCACATAACAGTTAAACAATAAGCATCCTAAACATGCAAGTAAATCCCTAGTGCCCTTTTGGCCGTTGGAATCAGGATCGAAATCAATCCAACCGTTGGATCAATAAAGGCCAATGGAATAACCCAAAATCAAGTCATGGGGCCCACTTAAAGTTCAAATTTGCCTGATTTTCGGTTAGAGGCCCTGATTGGGACCTTTGAAGTGAGGACGAAGTGGATTTCTCATAAACATCATGGTGGACCCCACAAGGGTGTTGCATGTGCACCAGGGGTGGTGCACCCGCTGCGCACCAGACCGAGGGAATTGGTCAAACCTGCCTTAACCGATAAGTCCCAAAAAAAGAAGGATTTTCCTTCTTTCATTTTCCCGCCCGCAGGGAATTCAAACAGCGGCTCACTCGAGCATCCAATGGCCCACCTGTAGAGATCTGATCGCTGATCCAAACCGCCCATCTTGTAGAGCTCTCAAGCCCTACCAAAACCTGGTCCCTCTTACACGCAGACGTGCGTGTACACGATCGGTGACACAGATCAGCTATGCGCGACCATTTCTATAAAAAAACGGAAAGCCCGTTTCTCCTCCTGACTGTCAGGGTGGCGATCCGGGTGAGGAGAAGCCCTGCTATCCCAACCGCCCCTCTAAAGGGAATCCTAGCCCTACGTTTCAACCTTAAAAGCAGGCAGACACCCGACTAAGAGATGGCAAAGGCGTGGGAAGCCTTTCCATTTTGGGAAATCACGCTGGCGCGATCTAGGCTATGTGGAGAGATCTCTATACCATTCCCTACTAGGGCAACAACGGCTCTATCCGAATGAGAGCCTTATCCCACGAGATGCAGTTGCGGCCGAATTTCTCGTGAGATGCTATCGAGATCACGGTTACATATGGGATAAGTGGGCCTCGTAATGATCAGAGGCCCCATCTGATCCATCCAGAAGGATTGGATTGCCTCTTTAACTAGCCAGCAAAAAGACGTCATTGGAGGTCGCGCCATCTTCTCTGTCCAACCCAAAGACCCGTCATTATGGCGTGGGCCCCATTTCTCGATCAAGGGAGTCTTTTCGGTGTCTCTCCGTGGTATAAATCCATCCCACGTGGTGGATTGCCTCCATACATCCAGAAAACAAAAGGATGGCGAGATATGTGGCCGCCCATCCTGGCCGTCCGTGACAGCTAAAAGAGGCAGGTGCGAAAAACCCTAAGTCTATAAAATGGGCCCTGATATCTCGGGATTCCCACCAAAAATCCTGAGAGAGAGGGAGGGGAAAAAAAGGAGGGGAGAGGGAGAGTTCGAGCGGGAGGATTTGATGTTGCTGGTCTCACCACGACGAGTTGACACAATCGACTCGAGTCGGGCTGACTCAGGGTGAGTTAGAGACCCAGTGTAGGAAGGGAATAGAAAGAGAGGAGGAAGAGTGAGGGAAAAATAATTTTGAGGTGAGCCAGGGCGTTGCCGCAACACCTGGTGCGAGTTTAGGAACGCCGAGTCACGAGCTCGAGTCAGGTTAGGACGTATGTGAGTCCATCAAACTCGTTGGACATGATGGTTGGAAGGAAGCAAGAAAGAAAGGAAAAGGAGATTAAGAAGAAGAGAGAGATAGAAGAGAGAGAGAGAGAGAGAGAGAGAGAGAGAGAGAGTTGTGGGTCAGGTTGCTGGGCAAACCGAGTCAGGTCCTGACCGGGTCCGCCTCAGCTGAATGGGCATGCCGGCCATCGAGTTTGGGGTTGATTTGCTATGTTAGGCGAGCTAAATCGTGACCACACAGTGCTGATGGGTTTTCAACAGAGAAGGGAGATATAGAGAGAGAGAGTGACAGGAGGAAGGAGATAAGACATGGAGTGTGTGCGTGTGCAACATCAACTCTTCCCAACTCATAGGCTGTTGTCGAGTTGACTCACTGCCCAGGGCAATGGCTGTCAGGTCTGGAATTGAGTCCAGATAGGTCAGGTTAGGCTTGGGCCTAGTTTGGTCCAGGTCATCCCTTGAAAGATAGGAAGAAGAAAAGAACATGAAGGAGGAGAGAAGGAAAGATAGTGAGTGAGTTGACTCGGTTAGAGTCAAGTTGGGTTGAATCATGGTAGCGTAATATTGCATTCTCGGTTTCACGTTGTTCAGACCGAGAGTGAGCCGAGTCAAGACCATTTGGGAAGGTTCTAAGGGCGTGCACACTTCCTCACGACATTAGAAGGTGAGTCAACACTTTCTAAGCTCATTTTAATGTATTATTACCATTGTTACCATTATTTTATGAGGATTGATAACATTAGATATGGTTAGCCATTAGTAAATTATCTATTCTCAAACTAGTTATTATAAACAAAATTGTAGTTATCAAATAGTAGAATTCTATTTAACTCTCTTAAATTTTATCCTTAATGGTAGATCATTGTATTTATTATCCTGACTAGATTCATTATTGGTAGCTATTATTATTATTATCATTAGAAAATATTATCATGGGATTAGTATAATTCTTGTTAATATGATTACTAGTATTAGTCCTTATCATATTATTGTTAATAAAATTTTTATTATTATTACTTGTATTATTTAATAGATTATTAGCCATTATAAGAATATTAGATAATGTTGGTATATTTAAATATGAACTTGTGAATCATCATTATTAATATTGATTGATTAATACTTCTATCATGAATATTATTTTATTCATTATACAAAAATAATAATAATATAATAATCAGAGTTCAAATACTAAAAGTCTAAGCCTATAATTAAACTCTAGGATGAAGCCTTAAACCTAAGTAATCCTAAACCCTGGGTCAATACTTAAAACGTAAATAGTAAATGGTAATTAAGTTAAGTTTGGATCTAATGGTACAATTCCATAATTTATGGTAGGGTTAAAGTCTAAGGGCGCATGCACCTCCTAGCAATGATGTAGGCGGTTCAAAACATAAGGTGATGATTCATTCCCCTTAAGCTTTCCATTTCCAAATTAGTTTAAGTAATACTCTTCATTAGAATCATATATGTTATCTCATAGCATGCGATCTTTTATCGATTCTTAAGACATGACTTATACTTGAGTTATAGTTGATAGTTGTGAACCATGATTCTATGCAATAACTACTTACATGATGGTTTCATCTACATTTAAATTGATAGTTCTTATCACGACTTATTGCAATTATTATGAATTAATTTATGTCTAACATACTATAACTATATGCTTTATCATGGATTGTTGTGAGTCGCTTATGGATCTCTATTCACTACACTTAATGGTGGGTGATCCCTTTCGTGTACGTGAACCTATACTTAGGATGTAATAAGATGGGTTGTGGTAAGAAATAGACCCTCAATTTAAAGGTTATATGAGACATGGAACCTTAATGTGGGATTTACCATCCATAGGACATACGACTTGAGCGGCTTAGAAATGATCTCTTTTAACCGCACTAATTTAGTCTTACCTGACCCTTTTACCATTTTGATTTGATGTCCATGCACCCTTTTTGCCGCTGCAATTTGACATATATCCCATGTTTTGAGGTTTGCCCGGCGTAGCTTTGATGGCCTATACCATGCGATGGTAATCTCTACTTACTGAATTTGATTGGCTACTAGTCGACGGACATCCATTAAACATCCTAAGATAGGAAAATCTTATAGGCCGGGGATGGTGGTCATAGGACACTATGCCCGAGTTGTCAGCTAAGCTGGGTGACAAGCCCCCCCCCCCCGGGTAGTAACCACTGAGTTACTTAAACTGGCTGATTGTAATTGGAATAATAATAGTTTGGCTAATCATGCATTCATAGCATATTGACAATGACGAGTGCCTAATTCTGGATGTTGTAACACGTGCCCTTAGGCTTAGTGGGGTATCGTTTTGCTAGTTCTCAGACCATCGACTATCGACCTACGTACGTGATATGTACGATGACTTGGTCACTATGATGTACGAGATATGCTACGCTAGTGACCGGTCTTATGCATGGGTGACGAGCCCAAGTCTGACTGGATGAGCATCCCTGGGTCGATGTGCATTCACGCATCCATGCATTTAAAAAGACTGCATCATGTATTGTTTTGATTGCCTTGTTATTTTTAACTATGCTTAATTAAGGCGACGATGTGTAATCTTAAGGGGAATTCACACTGTGTTGGCCACTCATCCATCAAATATATAACCGTAAAGGTAGCACAGGTGGCTTAAAAGACGTTCATATCCAGATTGATATAGAGCAGGGTACAATTATCATGGATGCATGACTGTATCTGCCAAGAGAAGCTGCGTGATGTTGCAGCTCAAGTTTATATGCATTTTATTATTTCCTTGTAAAAATCATGTAATTCTTGTATTTGTTATTACTGAGACATTGGTTTGTATAAGTCATTATGGGCAGTCGCTTGTATATTCTGGATGTAATGTAAATTTTCCTTTACGTTTGCTTTGTCTACCTTTCACTAAACTGCTATCTTTGAAAGAAAAAGAAAAGAAAAGAAAAATACCTAAACTTGACTATCTTTAAAGGTTAACACTCGAATTTTTGGAGGGCGAGTCATATACTTAAGTTTCGAAAACTCGAGGCGTTACAACAAACTATTAAGAACTGAAAGTATTTCTTAAATATCAAACTAGAATCAAAGAGAATTCAACATAAACATGAATCAAAGTAATTGAAACATCCCATCATGCTACAAGCTTCACCTCTTAGCCCTAGCTAAGAGGTTTAGCCAACCATAGACATGATTGGACCAAAATCTCTTAACAAAATATGAAAAAAACTAAGGACGAAGAAGAAAAACTCTTTGCGACGACTTCTCCACCGTTTTGCTCCACTCCTTAAACCCTAGAAGATGCCTAGGAACATTATAGGGAGTCTTATTTATAGTTGTGGAACTCTAACTTTCGTACGTAGTTGGAAAACTCTAGAAACCGCCTCAAATTTACGCAGTTTACCAAAATAGACTTCACTCTACGCAATTTTCCAAAATAGAATTCACTCTGCGCAATTTCACAAAATGACCCAGAGTTTCAGAATACACTTTTTTAGGATGATTTCAGGATTCATTTTCTTCACTTTAAATTTTTTATTTTCTTTATTCCTCACTTAGTTTTCTTGGATCTTTGGCATGTGAATTCTTCAATCTTGATCTCCTAAGATCCATTTATTGCCTTGGTGATTCTTGAGCATCAAATCCATGCTTTTAGCACCATTTTCAATCTAAGCTCTTAAATTCACCTTGCAACACAAACATGAGTAAAAAAAAAAAAAAACATTAAGCATTATCATGTTCATAAAACCAAGATACAAATGGAGGATAATATGCAATATTTGACTTTTACCACGATCCCCAACCAGCATTTTGCTAGTCCCAAGCAAAGTATGCGAAAAATATTTCAAAAACTACGAGATAATTTCTATAAGCTCAAGTGGTTTAAAAAAAAAAAAAACAATCTAGATAATTAGAATTCTAAAATATATCGATGTTGTGCATTACCTTCTCTAAAACTCTAGCACTGGGTAAGTTTTATAATCAAGTTCAAAGCATCAATCCTCCAATTAGAATAATTTTAAACATTGAGTTCCATGGGTGTATAATGAAGTCTAGACTTATCACAATCAAAGGTTCAATTCTTCACTTTCATGATAACATTGATAATTAAAAGAGCATTCAGGACAACCAAAACCTAAACCGAAACTTGCTTTATAGTTCATCTTTTAATTCCCTCTTTATTTTTTCACCTTTTGATTTTTCCATCGATGGCTTTCACGCTATGTCAATCTTTTTTAAAAATATTTAATAGGTGGTCTTTTCGAAGACAACTATTTTTTAGCTGGACATTTTTTTTTCCAATTATTCTCATCGAATATGATAGACAAATTCCCCAGGTTGGTTCCTTTCATGCTAAATAATCACCAAGTTGACAATTAAATGTTAACTGAAACTTTAATGTGACTGCTAAATGTGGCATGCGAAATCATGACTCGATTAATGTTTAAAACTTCTACTCATGGATTAATAACTTGAACTTCACTTTGAAATCTCCAAGTAACTGAATCTAAGGGATATAAATCATCAACATTAAGCATTTTATACTTCTATATTCCAATTTTTTGCACTTTTTTTTCACAAATTTTACTCAAAGACTAGGAGAACAATTGATTAGGTAACCTAATCCCCCCATCCCCAACCTAAAATCTACATTGTCCTCAATGTAAAAGAAATAAGCATGTAATGCAAGAGAGGCAACAAAAAGAAAAGGGAAGTGATGGAAAGATAGTACCTGAAGAAGGAATTTTAAGGTTTTTCCAATTATCTCAATACGAAGATGGGATAACACAAAAGACTCGAACAGATAATAAGCAAATTATCCTAAACAGTGAAAAGCAATAAACCTAACTACACCTCCGTTAGAATAGGAAATCAATCTTGGTAAACAGGATCATTCAGAGGTATGGACATGTCCTCTGAATCAAATTTTTTAATAAATGGCTTTAAACGGTGTCCATTCACTTTGAAATCATTGCCATTGTTTGGATTGCGAATCTCGACGGCCCCATGAGGATAGACATTAGTACAGTGAAAGGGTCGGTCCAACGAGATCTGAGTTTACCTGAAAAGAAATGTAATCAAGAATTGTATAAAAGGACCTTCTGACCTGATGTGAATGATTTTCAAAGAATGTGTTGGTCATGAAACACTTTTATTCTGTCCTTGTAAATTCTTGAGTTCTCATATGCATTGTTCCATATTTCCTCAAGTTAATTCAATTGAAGTTTGCGCAGCAAGCCAGCGTTGTCCAAATAAAAGTTCAGATTTTTAATCACCCAGTAGGCCCTATGTTCTAACTCCACAGGTAAGTGGCAAGCCTTCCCATAGACAGGTCTAAAGGGAGACATTCTAATAGGAGTCTTAAATGCAATACGGTAAGCCCATAAAGCATCGGTCAAGCGGATTGACCAATCCTTGCGGTCAGGGTTAACCATTTTTTCAGTATTTGTTTAATTTTTCTATTGGAAATCTCAGCTTACCCACTTATTTGTGGGTGGTATGGAGTGCTCACTTTGTGAGAGATGCTATATTTCTTCATTAAATTTATGAATGGCCTATTATAAAAGTGTGATCTTCCATCACTAATGATGGCTCGAGGAATTCCTAACCGAGAAAGGATATTTTCTTTTAAGAATTTAATGATGGTTTATGGTCATTGTTCCTGCATGAGATCACTTCAACCCATTGAGTGACATAGTCTACTGTTAGTAAAATATATAAATTTTCAAAGGATTGGGGGAATGGTCCAATGAAATCGATGCCCCAGCAATCAAATGCTTTTATGATAAGAATGGGGTTTAAAGAAATCATATTTCTACGGGACAATGCTCCCAATTTTCAAGAACGTTCACAAGCTTTGTAAAACTCATGAGTATCCCTGAACATAGTGGGCTAATAAAAGCCACATTGTAGAGTTTTGGTCGTGGTCTTTTTAGCAGAAAAGTGACCACCACAGGTCTGAAAGTGACAAAAGGAGATGACACTTTGGTGTTCATTGTCTTGTACACATCTCCTTAAATTTGGTGTGAAAAATATTTGAATAAATATGAATCATCCCAGAAAAATTTGCGTACCTCGACAAAGAATTTCTTTTTATCTTTCGTAGTCCAATGTGTCAGCATGGAACCTGTGATAAGATAATTAGCAATATCTGCGAACCAAGGTGATTGAGAGACTTTAAACAATTGTTCATTAGGGAACGTGTCATTTATATGTGTCGTCTTAAGGGAATCAGAGAGATCAAGAGCGGGAAAGGTGGTCAGCCACTACATTTGTTACTCCATTTTTATCTTTTATTTCTAAATCAAATTCTTAGAATAGAAGGATCCATCTTATCAAGCGGGGCTTAACATCATTCTTAGAAAGAAGATACTTGAGCGCAGCATGATCCGTGTAGATGATTATCTTGGATCCAATCAGGTAGGACCTAAATTTGTCCAAAGCGAATATTATGGCTAAGAGTTCCTTTTCCGTAATAGTGTAATTCACTTGGGCAGGATTTAAGGTTCTACTTGCATAATGTATAACATAGAGCCTCTTATCGTTTCTCTGACCTAATATCACCCCAAGAGCATAGTCGGATGCATCGTACATAAGTTCAAAATGGATGCTCTAATTGGGTGGCTGCATGATAGGTGTGGTGGTTAACATGCCCTTGAGCTTAGAAAAAGCTTCCTGACATTGCTCAGTCTACTCGTATGGCACATCCTTTTAAAGTAGATTGCATAAAGGATGAGAGAGGTGACTAAAGTCTTTTATGAATCTTCTGTAAAATTCGGTGTGTCTTAAGAAGGATCGCACGTCACGTATGTTGTTGGGTGGAGGTAAGTTAGAGATAAGATAAATCTCAGTCATATCTACCTCAATTCCTTTGGAAAGAGATGATATATCCCAGGACAATTCCCTTATGAATAATGAAATGACAATTCTCCCAATTTAGTACCAAGTTCTTTTCCTCACATTACTTCAGCACACATTTAAGATTCTCCAAACAATCGCTGAAGGATAGACCAAAAATAAAGAAATCATCCATGAAGACCTCTAGATATTGCCCCACTATGTCAGAAAAAATACTCATTATGCATTGGTGAAAAGTGGTGGGGGTATTATACAGTCCGAATAACATCCTTCAGTAAGCAAAGGTGTCAAAGAGACATGTGAATGTGGTCTTTTCCTGATCTTCAACGGCTATCTCTATCTGGTTGTAGCCCGAATACCCATCAAGGAAGCAATAGTATGAGTGACCAGCTAGCCTTTCTAAAATTCGATTAATGAAAGGTAAAGGAAAGTGGTCCTTCCTCATGACAGTATTCAATTTCCTGTAGTCAATGCACATTTTCCAACTAGTAATAACTCTAGTTGGCATGAGTTCATTGTTGACATTGGCTACTATGGTGATTCCGGATTTCTTAGGAACCACCTGAGTTAGACTCACCCATTGGCTATTCGATATAGAGAATATGATACCCACATCTAATAGCTTAAGAACCTTGGCCTTAACCACTTCCTTCATGTTTGGATTTAATCTACGTTGTGGTTGTCATGAGGTTTTTGCATTATACTCTAGAAAAATGCTATGAGTACAAATCGAAGGGTCAATTCCCTTGAGGTCTGCAATTGACCATCGAAGGGCTTCCTTATGCTCAATGAGAGTAGAGATAAGCATACTCTCATATTCCTACTCAAGGAGGGAAGAAATCACCACCAGGTATGTTTCATCTTGACCTAAATAGACATATTTCAAATCAAAGGGCAAATGTTTTAGGTCAAGCTTCAGTGCCTTAAGGTTAGACGGTAGAGGCACTACATCAGTTTGGAGTAATTCTTAAAATCGTGGCCTCCACCGGTTAACTTCAAGTACCGGCATAGTATCCAGCATAGCTCCCATCTCCCTAATCACATCATCATCTAAATCATGGGAGTGGGCCAAGCACGTCTCTAGAGGGTCAGAGGATAAGGTTAGAAAAGTTCTATCTTCCACGAAAGAATCAATCCGATTAGTATCGTGGAAATCGTCATCTTCCTCTAACTGTTTGCCTGCATTGAAAAAGATATATATTTAGTTCTAATGTCATATTTTCAAAAGACAAACTCATGACTCCGTTCTTGCAATTAATGATTGCATTTGATGTGGCAAGGAATGGGCGACAAGAATGACAGGAATTTGAGTGCTTATGTCCATGATGGGCTGAGTGTCCAAGATGATAAAATCTACTAGGTAGTAGAATTTGTCAACCTGGACTAACACATCCTCAATTATCCCTCTCAGTACATAAACTGAGCGATTAGCAAGTTGTAATGTGGTCCGGGTGAGTTTTAATTCACCTAAACTCAGTTGTTCGTAGACTAAGTAAGGGATCAGATTTACGCTCGCTCTTGAGTCAAGAAATGCATTCTCAATCCAGTAATTCGCAATTACACAAGCAATGGTTGGGCTACTGGGATCTTTATATTTCTGTGGCACATCTTGCTTCAGGATGACACTCACTTTTTCTGTTAAAAAGATTTTCTTTTGAATATTTTGTCATCTTTTGGTCATACAGAAGTCTTTCAGAAATTTGGCATATGAAGGTATTTGCTTAACGGCATCCAGTAGAGGTATATTGACCTTCAATTATTTTAGCACCTCTAAAATGTCCTGAGAGTTAAAGAGAAGTTTTGGTGCAATCAACCGTTGGGAAAATGGAGCAATCGGCTTACCTTGAAGTTCCGGTTCTAATTCTTATGGAGCAGTGCTAGATTTATCATTTTTATCGTCTTTCAGGTCCTTAGGCTTTTCAGCCCTGATAGAAATGGTTTTGTCAATGGTCTTCCCACTCCTAAGAGTGGTGATAGATTTATCTTGCTCCATCTGATTTGAAGAACTTGGGTCGCTAACTTCATATTGTGGTTTTGGATTGGGAAGAGATTGAGCTGGAAGGCTTCCCTTATTCCCAATCACATTATGTCTCAAGCCCTCGTATGGCCTTTGTAAGGTCTTGAAAGGCTTGTAGCATCCCTTAATTGAAAAGCTCTTGATTTTAAAGATGCTTTAGAACCGGATCCTTTTGAGGTTTCTCTTGATTTGGAATTTGATTAAAGAATCCTTGAGGAGTAGCAGTTTGTTCATTCCTTTAATTGAAATTGGAATGATTTCTTCAACTAGGATTGTATGTATTGGAGGTCAGTCCATTGAAATGACTTTGGTAATTATTCACGACATTAGATTGCTCATTCAGTAACTCTTGAAAAGCAGGTATTGTTGGGCAATTTTTAGTTGTGTGAATGTTGCAAGCACAAATACCGCAAATAGTTTCCTTAGCCTTATCCTTCTTTAGTTCCATGACATCGAATTTCCTTATGAGATTAGCCACTTTAGCATTGATATCATCATTCTCTTTCAGAAGGTATATTCTGCCCCTCTCCTTTGATTGAGTGGGCCTAGAAGTGGTGCTTGATTTTGGGGAGGTGTCCCATGATTGTGCGTTCTCAGTAAGTCTGTCCAAATAATCCTACATGTCATTGACATTTTTGTTCATGAATTCCTCATTGCACATTGTCTCGACCAATTGATGCATGGAAGATGTCAGTCCATCATAGAAAAAGTGTGTAATGTGCCATGTTTCAAAACCGTGTTGTGAGCATGAATTGACAAGATCCATGAACCACTCTCAACATTGGAAGAATGTTTCATCTTCCTTTTAGGCGAAGTTCATGATTGACTTTCTGAGGGTGTTCGTTTTATGGTGTAGGAAAATTTTCTTTATGAACTCCCATGTCATGTCATTCCATCTACTAATAAATTGTGGACGTAGTGAATGCAACCACGTTTTAGCTTTCTTTTTTAAGGAAAATGGAAAGAGTTTCAGCCTAATCGTGTCCTCAGACACGTTCGGAAAATATAGAGTGGCTATGATTTCATCAAACTCTTTCACGTGTAAATATGGATTTTCATATTCAAGTCCATGAAATTTTGGAAGGAGTTGGATCACCCCTGGCTTGATATCCATATGTCATATATTTTATGGAAAAACCATATATGAAGGTGTGTTCACCCCTGCCGGTTGTAAATAATCTCGTAAAGTACAAAGCGGGGGTGCTTGATGCACCTCATTCTCATCCTGGATTTTCTCAACCCTAAGTTGAGGTGGATTTGGAGTTGATTGGCCAGTTGATTGACAGCCATAACTTCAGTTAACTCTATGGATCTCGAGTGGTGTCTAATCTTATAATGGATAGATAACCTCTCAACTAATTCTCCTTCACTAAAGAGATGTCGAGTGTTATCACGGACCTACTTAGGCATGAAATACTCTCAGTCCTCAATTTCAGAATCTAACCTAAACCTAAAAGGAAAGAGGGAAATAGAAATCTAGAAATAGAAAGAGAGAGAATTAGAAAGGAGTTACTAAATTAGAAGTTTCTATTTTGGGATCCTGCAAAAGAAAAAGGAAAGTGAATTAGTTTCTAAAAAGTAACTAAGAAAGCAACCTAGTTTCTAAAAATGAAAAAGGAAAGTTTCTAAAAATAGAAAGTAAGTTAGTTTCTAAAAATAGAAAAAGGAAAGGAAATTAGTTTCTAAAAACGAATAAGGAAAGTTTCTAAAAAATAAAAAATTAATTTTTAAAAATAAATCAGGAAAGTTTCTATCCTAGAATTAGAAAGTAAATTAGTTTCTAAAAATAGAAAGGAAAGTTTCTAAACCTAGAAATAAAAAGCTAAGTTTCTAAAATAATTCTTAAAAAAAACCCAAACCTAAAAATAGAAAGTAGAAAAACCCTAATCTTAAACTAATTCCAAAAACTAGTTAATCTCAGAAAAGCGCAACTGTTAATCCCCGACAATGGCGCCAAAAACTTATTCACAACGCCAAGTGTAGGGTCGCGATGTAGTAATAATCACGATAAGACCGAGGTCGAATCCACAGAGACTAATCTTGTGAGTATTCTGAAAGCAACTAGAAGTATAATTAGAAGAAGATGTAAATCAAAATATGGAATTAAAGGGAGTAATTGTGAAAGTTTTAATTAGAAACTTAAGAATTCAAAGGTAGGAACTAGGGTTTTCAAGGATCCACTTGTAGCAATCAGGGAGGTCTATTACTTGATTCAAGGACACAACTGGAATCGGAGTCCTATCCTATCTAGTTGGAAGATATCTCAATAAAACCAAATCTGAATTTCTTTTGACCTAATTTTTAACGGATGAGAGTTGTCAGAACTGGAAGTAATTCTATCACCTAGCCATGTCCAGGAGACAATGGCAAACGATAGGATATACCAATTCCACAATCAAACATAGGAGAATTGTGAGGGTTATAAGGGATTCCATAACCCAACCATGCCCAAGGGACGATGGTGAACAACAGGATTTACTAACTTTAAAATCTCAATACATGAAAAGAAGATACTTAAAGCTATTGCAGATCTATTGTAATTTGAGTCACAACAAATCATTAAGAATTGAAAGTATTCCTTAAATATTAAACTAGAATAAAAGAGAATTCAACATAAACATAAATCAAAGCAATAGAAACATCTCATCACACTATAAGCTTCATCTCTTAGCCCTAGCTAAGAGGTTTAGCCAACCATGGACATGATTGGACCAAAGTCTCTTAAGAAAATCATGAAAACAACTGAGAAAGAAGAAGAAAAACTCTTGACGACGGTTTCTCTACCCTTTTGCTCTACTCCTTAAACTCTAGAAGATGCTTAGGAACATCCCAGAGAGTCCTATTTATAGTTGTGGAAATCTAACTTTCGCACCTAGTTAGAAAACTCTAGAAACTGCTTCAAATTTACGTAGCTTGCTAAAATAGACTTCACTCTACGCAATTTCCTAAAATAGACTTCACTCTGCGCACTTTCACAAAATGACCCAGAGTTTCAGAATATGTTTTTTCAGGACGATTTCAGGATTCCTTTTTTCACTTTAAATCTTTGATTCTCTTCATTCCTCACTTGGTTTTCTTGGATCTTTGGCATATGAATTCTTCAATCTTTATCTCCTAAGATCCATCCCTTGCCTTGGTAATTCTTGAGCATCAAATCCATGCTTTTTGCACCCTTTTCAATCCAAGCTCCTAAATTTACCTTGCAACACAAACATGAGTAAAAAAGAACATTATCCATTATCATGTTCATAAAATCAAGATATAAATGGGAGATAATATGCAATATTTGACCATCAACAGTTAAGTCACATACATCATGATGAGCCCCAGCCAAAAAATAAGGCAAATTTAATGCTTAGAGGGCGGCGGCACCACCACTAAACAGATCAGGGGGTAACGACACCACCGCCGCCCCTTGGGCTGTTTTGGTGGTGGCTCCGCCAAATTGGTGGTGGTGCCGCCACCCTCTAAGTTGTTTGGCGATGGTGCCACAGCCCTCTGAGCATTGAATTTGCCTCATTTTTCAGTTGGGTCCCATCCAAACCCCTCTTTCTAAAGCCTATAAATAAACCCTCTAACTTCTTTCCAATCCCCTTTTTCTAAACCCCTCTTTCCAAAAACCATCTTCCATTCCAAACCTTTCTTTCTAAAACCCATTTTCTTCTTCTTCTAAACCCTTCTTTCTAAAACCCATCTTCTTCTTCCAAACCCCTCTTTCCAAAAACCATCTTCCATTCCAAACTTTTCTTTCTAAAACCCATTTTCTTCTTCTTCTAAACCCTTCTTTCTAAAACCCATCTTCTTCTTCCAAACCCCTCTTTCCAAAACCCAAATCCTCCAAAGATGGTGCATCGATCAAAGAAGCCATGCATGGGTAGAAGAGGAAAATTTTATGAAATATTGTATTTTGTTGTTAATAATATCTTGTATAAAATTCATGTTGAATGAAGATTTTTTTGTGAATTGTGAATTAATTTAATTGTGGATGGTGATTTCTTTGTGAATTATTATGATTTTATCGAGTCCTTGATCAAATTGACCGAGAACTGAGTGAAATTGATCGAGAACTTCATGAAATTGACCAAGAAATTCATGAAAATGACCAAGAACTTTAGTAAATTTCATGAAGTTCTCGTTTAATTTCACGAAGTTCTTAGTAAATGTCACAAAGTTCTTGTTCAATTTCACGAAGTTCTCGTTCAATTTCATGAAGTTCTCAGTCAATTTCATGAAGTTCTCGGTTAATTTCATAAAGTTCTCGGTCAATTTCATGAAGTTCACAGTTAATTTCATGAAGTTCTCGGTCATTTTCATGAAGTTCTCGGTCACTTTCACTAACTTTTCGGTCATTTTCATGAACTTCTCAGTAATTTTCAAGAAGTTCTTGGTCATTTTCATGAAGTTCTCGGTCATTTTTAAGTTCTTGGTCAATTTCATGTATTTCTCGGTCAATTTCACGAAGTTCTCGGTCAATTTCATGAAGTTTCCAGTCAATTTCACTCAGTTCTCGGTCAATTCCATGAAGTTCTCGGTCAATTTCACGTAGTATCATTCAATTTCACTCAGTTCTCAGTCAATTTCAAGAAGTCATCGGTCAAATTCACTCAGTTCTTCGTCAATTTCTGCAAGTTCTCGATCAATTTTGCTCAGTTCTTAGTCAATTTCACTCAATTCTCGATTAATTTCATGAAGTTCTCATTTAATTTCACAAAGTTCTCATTCAATTTCATGAAGTTCTTGGTTGATTTCATGAAGTTCTTATTCAATTTCACGAAGTTCTCGGTCAATTTCATGAAGTTCTTGTTCAATTTCATGAGGTTGTCGGTCAATTTTATAAAGTTCTCGTTCAATTTCACGAAGTTCTCAATTGATTTTCGAGTTGTACAAATGGTTCAAGGGATATTAAAGTTAAATGGGCCCCAAAATGACTTATTTATTATATCCACACTGTTCATCCATTTGTAGAGATCATTTTAGAGGATGAGAAAAAAAATGAATCATATCCAAACTTTAAATGGACCACACCAGAAATAACAATGGGGATAATGATTTTCATTGTTAAAACATTTGTAGGTCCCACCGTAACATTTATTTTCCATCCAATCTGTTCATAAGGTCAAAAAGGCCCGGATGAAGAGATAAAACAAATATCATATTTATCCAAAACTTTTGTGATCCCAAAAGAGTTTCAATGGTAGATGTTCAACCCCCACTGCTTTTTGCAGAGTGGTCCACTTGATCTTTAGATCTGTCTTATTTTTCGGCTCAAGCCTTACAAAGAGCTCGCCAAATGGATAGACGGTTTGGATATAATATATACCTTATGATGGGACCCACAACCTTAATACAACATGAAAATGGCGGCACCACTGCCGGATATGGTAGTGGGCTGCAACACCACCGTTGGAATGTTCAAGGGGGTGGTGGTACTACCGCCGGTCCGAAGGCACCACCGCCATACAAGGGTATTTTGGTCCGGTTGAACTGGATTCGTACAATGGGGTATTAGTTTGAGAAAGTAAAGTATGGATTCTATGAAAAGGATGATGGGAAAAGGTGGGATTTACGGTTAGAAAAACCTCTTGATAACCTTTTTTTTTTTACACATGCACATATACCCCCACATACTCGAAGCAGATTGGCTAGTTTCCCTCACACCAGCTATATAGCTATTGTATTGACATCAGCAAGTTCTATGGGTATGATCATGACGTATGTGTTATTATCCCAATTGTCCGTACATTCTGCGAGCTCGTCTTAAGGCTTGAACGTCTACCATTGAAACCCTTTTTAGGGTTACAAAAGTTTTGGATCAATATGATTTTTTCCCTCTTTATTTAAGTATTTTTGACCTTATGAACAAATTGGATGTAAAATAAACGTTACGTTGGGCCTTAAAAATTGCTCAACGGTGAAAATCATTATCTCCACAGTTATTTATGATGTGGTCTAGAAGATCTTTGATATGATTCATTTTTTGGATAATGCTCTAAAATGATCTCTAAAAATAGATGAACGGTCATCACTATGGAGCCCATGTAACTTTGATTTCCTTTGAACCGTTCGTACAACTTGGAGATCGACGTACCTATAGCAGCTATATAGCTGGTGTGAGGTACTAGGAGTGTACATGGGTTGATCTGAGTCGAACTGTGCTAAACCCGGCCCGGCCCGATCACCAGCCAAACCTAGCCCAAACCTGGCTCGGCCTGGTCACCGGGCCAACATGTCTAGCCCGAACCTAGCCCGGTCAGCAATTGGGCGAGTTCGGGCCAGTTTCGGACCTTACTATCACTTCAAAGATGGATGGTAAACTATACCAGAAGGGTAAAAGGGAAAGGGAAGAGTAGAGTTTTGAATATATATATATATATATATATATATATATATATATATATATATATATATATATATATATATATATATATATATATATATATATACACATACACACACACACACACACCACTTGATCGAGTCGAGCCGAGTCGGGCCAAGTCGAGTCAGGTTTCGGGCCGAACTGAGACATATTCAAAGTCGACCCGAACTCAGTTTCGAGCCGAAGAAAATGGCCCGTCCCGACCTGAACTCAGCTCCAGGTCGGCCGAGTTGAGCTTTTCGGGTGAGTCCAACAAGTCCCAGGTTGGCCAAGTCGAGCTTTTTCGGCCCAGTCGAGCTTTTTCGGGGGAGTCCAGCGAGTTAACCGGGCTAGCCCGGTTCGTGAACAGCCCTACCCTTGACTCCCGAGAGTCTACAAGTACAGGCAAGGTACCGCAACCTGTGCTGCTGTACCATCTTTCCCACCGATGTAATACATCAGTACCACCGAAACGGCATTCCCGGATATAAGCATTACGTGAACTATACATATGGAATCAACGGACAACCGATTGTTTGACCCAATACAGAGGCCTAGTCCACACTGGGAGAAAATCAGTCTGATTTTGGATAAATACGATATTTATGGTGGGACCTACCGTTTCCATTGTACCGATTTTATAAAATAGTAGTACATTGGCAAGAAAGATGAAATGGTACCACAGTCTCTGGTAGATTTGCATGCAGTCGGCCATTTTTCTCCACCTTTCCCATTCCTTCACGTTTCCTGATCATAGTCGGCAAGCAGGACGCGGATTAGATACTGCCAAGTGACAGGTTGAGCAGCGAGTCGGCTACCGAAGTGACGTTACCAAGTTATGTGGCCCACTATAATGTATAATGTAGGTGTTATATTCACACCGTCCATCTATTTTTAGATATCATTTTAAGTAATGAGCCAAAGAATGAGGTGGATAAAAATCTGTAGTGGACCTCACCACAGAAAACAGTAGGGAGAGTGATCTCCACTGTTGAAATATCTTAAGGCCCACCGTAATGTTTATTCGAAATCCAACCTGCTTTTGATATCAGCTTGATCTAAAACTTTTGTAGCCTTTAGAGGTTTTTAATGGTGGGTCATGGCCTTCACTGTCTGTCTTCTGTGCTGGGTCCACTGGAGCTTTGGATTTAATTCAATCTTGGATATTGTCCTAAAATGATCTCTCCAAATGGAGGGAAGGTGTGGATATACATCGAACATCATGGCCGGTGGTCGGTGTTATGTGGGACCCACCATTATGTATTTGTTTCATCCATGCCATTCATCTATTTTTAGAGATCCTTTTACAGTATGTATCCAAAAACGAGATATATAAAAATTTCAAGTGGACCACATTCCAGGAAACAGTGTTGAACGAGGGTTGACCATTAAAAACATTTTGGGGCCATAAAAGTTTGGATCAAGCTGATCTTTGTTTTTTCTCTTAATCTAGGCCTTTATGACCTAATCAACAGATTGGATGTCAAATAAACAATATAGTGGGCCTTAGGAGGATTTTAATGGTGGATATCCAATCACTATTATTTTCATATGGTGTGGTCCACCGGAGATTTATATCCCTATAATTTTTGGAATCAATTGATAAAATGATCAGTTAAAATTGGTAAATAGAATGGATGAAACACATACATTATAGTGGGCCCACATAGCACCTACCACCAGCCACGGAACCGGTAGCAGGGAAGTAGCCAATCCGTTTCCCTTTTCCGCGCCCAAGCAAGTACGGAAGCGGATTGGCTGATGTACCTACATCAGCTAGGTGCTGTATTGACGTCAGCAAGTTCCGTGGGTCTGATCACGATTTATGTGTTATATCCAAACCACCCATCCATTTTGAGAGTTAGTCTTAAGGCTTGAGATGAAATATTAGACAGATCTAACTATCAAGTGGACCACACTGAAAAATGCAGTGGGGGATTCAACGTCTACCATTGAAACCCTTTTTAGGGTCACAGAAGTTTTGGATCAATATGAAATTTGTTTTTCCTCTTAATTCATGTCTTTGTAACCTTATAAACAGATTAGATAGAAAATAAATGTTATAGTAGGCCCTACAAATTGTTTAACCGTGAGAATTATTATCTCTGCTGCTATGTGTAGTGTGGTTAAGATGATCTTTGGATATTATTAAATTTTTAAATAATATTTTAAAATGATCTTTAAAAATAGATGAATGAATGGTATAGATATAATAAATACATCACTGTGGGGCTATGTAACTTTGATCTCCTTTGAACCGTTCGTACAACTCGGAGCTCGAGGAGCGACAGTGCTCACCTTCGCACAACACGTACTTACAGCAGCTATATAGCTGGTGTGTGGTACACCAGCCAATCCGCTTCCAGCAAGTACGCGTGTAACGGACGCGGATTTCCTGCGAAAGCCTTTCGCAGGAAGTTCCTGCGCAAGGATTCTGGGTGGGGCCTACTGAAATGTTTTTGAGAAATTAAATCTGTCCATCCATTTTTTGACCTCATTTTAAGATATGCCACCAAAAATAAGCAGGATCCAAAACTCAAGTGGGCCATAAGAGATGAAACAGTGGGGAAAGGAATGCCCACCGTTGAAACCTTCCTAGGCTCCACCTTGCTGTTTCTATGCCATCTAAACCGTGTATAAGGTCATTTTCACTCAGATAAAGTGAAAACACCAAAAACTTATACCGTTACAAAACTTTTATGGCCAAATAAATGTTTCAACGGTGGTCACTAAATCTTCACTGTTTCCTCTCGCGTGGCTCACTTGAGTTTTGGCTCCTCCTCATTTTTGGCCTAACTTCATAAAATGAGCTTCAACAACGGATAGAGGGGTTGGATTTCTCACAAACCACTAAGTGGGCCCCACACAGAAACCTTGCGCAGGAACTTCCTGCGAAAGGCTTTCGCAGGAAATCCGCGTCCGCGTGTAACATTCACCTTTTATGGTGAAAACGTTGATTCGATGTATCCGTAAACAGATACCGATTAAAAAACATTTAATATGCGTTTTATATATATTCGTGTATAAGACAACGGTATATAGAAAATATAAAACCTAACTTAATCCACCCAAACGAATCCCTTCGAATCCAACGGCCTGGATTATCGCCCCTGCGGATAGCTCTCTCTCTCTCGGTATATAGAAAATATAAAACCTAACTTAATACACCCAAACGAATCCCTTCGAATCCAACGGCCTGGATTATCGCCCCTGCGGATAGCTCTCTCTCTCTCTCTCTGGTAATTTAACAGAGTACGGACGCTTGATACACGATAAGTCACATCCCAAAAATATTACTGGTAGAACAATCCTAACCATTGATTTAAGGACACTTATTTGATCAATTAGGATATCATTGGATAATTTTCATTTTTATCCATCCAATATATGTCCACCAACATATATGACGAGTTTCATTTTTACCTATCGAATATATGTCCACCAAATACGACGGGAAGATCTAAACCGAGACCCATCAAATGAACAGTAAAATTGTAGCCACATGCGTTTTGCAAATAACGTCAAAGTGAATGTGTATCATGCATCATACTTTGTCAGAGTATCGACATGATTTTTTTAGAAAATTGACTCAATGAAATCAACTCTATCATTCCATTTTTATTTTTATTTTCTTTTTTCGTTTTGTTTTTTTTGTTTTTTTGTTTTTTTTTTTGTTTTTTTGTTTTTTAACACACACGCTCGCACCCATGCACTCACACCACAACGGGTACTCGAACCCAGCTTGTGTTGAGACTCTTGAGAGTCTACCACTAACGCATGTATCTTTTTAGTTTTGATCATCCCATAAATCTCTAATCCAATAATAAGGAGAATAATTAATTATAATTTTTGGTCTAAGATCAATGCATCTAAACTGTGTCATTATCATCATCATCATCATCTAATTTTATCCAAACTAATTGGGGTTGGCTATAAGAATCTATTTTGCCATTAGCTCTATAAAGGGAACCTTCAACATTTAGAAACTCACTCCTAATTGGAGGACTAAACCATATATGATTATTATTTCACACCTTGTCACCTATTCCTGCAACCCTTAAATTCTCTCAAGTATATTCATTTCTAATTCACTTATCCATCTCTGCATCCTCATTTCAGCTACACTCATTAAATATGTATTGTTACTTAATTGTCTACTATTTTATCCCATGAAAGCATGGTTGGTCTTATAGCCATCCAAACTATGATCCATAATTTGGAAAAATAAATTTGAAGACTTACATGTTGTGCTCAAAATTACTAAGGGCCCATTTGGGAGCTTGAATTTGGAATGCATTGGAATCAAATCACAATTATATTGGAATCAAGGTGATTTTGAATCCTCATTTATGTTTGGTTGAAATGCACTAGAATCTAAATCTTCTGTTTAGGAGCTTGTATTTGGAGGGCATTGAAATTCTTTGGTATATTCACTGGTAGAGCCGGGCATCGAGTTGAGTCAAACTGAGTCAGAGCTGACTCGATTCGATCTAGTTTTGAAATAGACTTGACCTGAACTCGACCCGACTCGGTATCGAGTCTAGCATGCCTGATCCGATCCAAGTCCAAGTCTGGCCATGAGTAATCCAGACCGAGTTCAACCCGGTTAGAGGTATCGAGTCGAGAGCATCCACGAGTTGAAATCACAACTCAAAACCTAGGTGCACTAGTCGGAATTGTAACCTATTTATCGACTATTCGGTATCTCGGATATGAAACATGTTTACACACACCACACACACACACACACACACACACACACACACACACACACACACACACACACACATATATATATATATATATATATATATATATATATATACGAGCCGGGTTTCGGATCGAGTTGAGTCAATATCGAGTTGGATTTTGGTTGAGTCAAGTCTAATTACTAGGTGACTCAAACTTGATTCGGTTTGAGTTCAGATTGGACAAAGTCTACTCAGTTCGAATCGACTCACCCACTTGATTTAGGTTGAGTCAAATGAGTCAGGTCTGCCAAGTAGAGTTATCCTGTGACCAACTTATCTATTCACAAGACTTAGATTTGTCTAACTGAATCAGCTTTCATATCCTAAATTAGTGTATATATGTGTGTGTGATATTTGATAGAATGATTATAATAAACCAATTAAAATTTAGACTTTAGAAAAAAATAAAAAAATAAATAAATAATATTTCGAGTCTTAGGTAGGCCACAAATGCAAGGATCACAAACATGTGACCCATTAACAAATTTAACCGTCCATTTAGATGTCCAACGCTTAAATGGCTCGGATCATTATATCAATGTGATATTCGTGTTGTAGCCGATAATTGAATTGTTTTGGGTATCATTAGTGTGCTATGTGTCCAGTGAATCATTCTATTTACCTACCTATGTGAATCTGAGACAAAAAAGTAGCTATTTATATTTGAAATACAACCATTTACCACCAAATCTAAGGTCCCAAGGAGGTGTAAGTAATATCTAAGTACCTGTGTATAATCCATCACACTCTACCAGAGTATCAAGCCATTTATTTATTTATTTCTCTCTCTTTATGGAGATAAATTAAGGGTTTAGACTTCTTAGATTAGTTATGCGCACCATTCTCACATGTGGTCATCACACTGGTAGACAAATATGTAGGCTATACAAATTGTCAATCTTATTATCAATGAAGCATATCTCCAAAATCATCAGATCAATCAATCCTAACCATCCAAATATTAGCTATCAAATGGATGGTTAAAACAAAATAGTGAGTGGTCCAAATTTGAAGGGCCAAAGATGAGGCCTACCACATGAAGTGCCACACATGCACAAGAAAGAGGAATATTCGTTACCAACTTTTTAATTCAAATTCCATCACACCCAAACGAATCTTTCTCCAACTTTTGGCGTTTCCATTTTTATAGCCGAAATTTAAACTTAAAAAATAAATAAATAAATAAATTGTCTGTACCGTATTCTTATGGTACGCCTGATTACTAACTATGATCCTAATCCAGATTCTATAAAAAAGCTACAACCCTTCGGTTTAAATCTTCTGCTTGGTCATATCTCTCTCTCTCTCTCTCTCTCTCTCTCTCTCTCTCTTAAATGCCTTTCCTTGAAGAAAACCTCCTTGAAGAAAGGAAATCTCCCACCTCAAAAACGTCAAAAACCACCTACCTTTTATTCATATCCATTTCCATCTCTCTCCTGCTTTTCACAGCCTCTCCTCCTCCCAAATCCACCTACCACTCCCTCTACGTATCCGTATCCGAATCCGAGAACGTCACCGTATCCCGCCACCTCCTCATCCTCACCCGTCGGCCCCACGTCGCCGGCTCCCCCGCCAACGCCGATGCCGCATCCTACGTCCTCTCCACACTCACTTCCCACTCCCTCCGAACCCACATCTCATCCTACCACGTGGCCCTCAACTACCCCCTATTCCGCTCCCTCACCCTCACCCGGGCCCACCCGCTGGGCCCCACCATCACCTTCTCTCTCGATCAGGAGATCTACGCCGGTGATCCGTACGCTGACGTAGCCCGGGAAGCCGTCCCCACGTTCCACGCCTACGCCAGGTCGGGATCCGCGGCGGGAAACGTGGCGTACGTCAACTACGGACGCGTGGAGGACTATGCAGCGTTGAGAGGAATGGGAGTAAACGTATCCGGTACGGTGGTTTTGGCGAGATACGGCAAGATATATCGCGGGGACATCGTACGGAATGCATATGAGGCGGGCGCCGTAGGAGTTGTGGTGTATACGGATACGAAGGACTACGGTGGTGGAGTAGATGGGACGTGGTTTCCTGAGGACCGTTGTATGCCGCCGAGTGGGGTCCAGGTGGGGTCTGTGTATATTGGGGCCGGCGATCCGACCACACCTGGGTGGGCCAGCACCAGTGCATGTGAAAGGATGGATGATGAAGAGATAGATAGAGGAGGAGGGATTCCTTTGATACCGTCGTTGCCGGTGTCCTCGGCCGATGGTGAGGCGATCATGGAGGCAATCGGGGGACACGTGGCGCCTGATGATTGGCAAGGTGGAGCAGAGTCGATCGATTACCGGGTGGGCCCGGGCCCAGGATTTCTAAATCTCACATATAATGTAAGGTTCCCTAAATGAAATTTACATGAAATTACTACTAATTAAGTATATACACTCATCTGATAGTCACTAACATTTTCAAAATGGTGGTGACTCATCTTACTCACGTTAGTTACTCATCGCGGCTATCCAAACCGTCCATATCGTGGATGGAGCATACATTAAAAATCAAACTGATATCTTTTATTCTTTTATCCATTTATGATTTGGTTCGGTTGGAGATTTTGGACGTTTTAGATTACCTTAACTACTGCATGGTTCAAGTTCGTTTTAAACTGGTGGTGAACTATCACATGGGTACAACTCCTACGCTGCTGCTACTGTTGTTGCTATGAGCAATAAGCCACTTCAGCAACAACGGCAGTACCGCGGGTCTGCACGTTATCTTCCGCGATTAAAAGGCAGTTGGCGGGTATCCAGAAGACCCGAAACCCCCAGCGTGTTCATTACTATTGGATGGTGGAGATGTGTGTCCACACAATCCAATCCATCCATCAGGTTCTATCCTCAATTTGAGTCCTCCTATAAACAAATGAGCCATATCCACAACACAGGTGGTCCACCCCACTGGGAGTAATGGGGATAGGATGCTAACCATAGGTTTCCGTGTAGGGCCACCATGGTGTGTATTTCATAAAACCCATCAGTTGAAGATACAAAAATCAGCCTGATCCAAAATTCAAATGGGCCACACCGCAAGAGCATGGTGGTTTTAGGAGTAATTTTACATTGTTCTCATTGTTGTAGCCCATGGAAGTATTGTATCTTTCTGATATTTTGTATGTACCCTTAAAATGAGGTTTATCGACTGATGGACGGCTTGGATCTACATATGCAATATGTTGGGCCACCAAGATTGGGTGTTTTATGCGTCTTAAATTATGTAAAATGGATGCTATTGATTATTATTTTATGGCCAGCATTTTATCCCCACGATAGTACAAAGTGGGCCACACCATTTTGCATGGGGGAGATGATAAGATGTGCATTTTACTGTCCCACTGTTCCCCACACGCTTTTTTAATTTTCCTTTTGATGTTTGTTTCTTGTTATTCAATTCCATGGCCGGGCTGTTTATGGCATTTTCAGGGAAATCAAACAATAACAACAATCCAAAATGTCTTTGGTGTGATCGAAGGAGTAGAAGAGCCTGATCGGTACGTTTATGGCCTTGCTATTATTTTTCTTAGTTATTTTGTGGACCCGCTTTAGAATAGGCTACGAGACGTTCCATAACCATTTCCACCATCCAAAGACATGTTCCAAGCCCAATTCATATTTTAAAATGAGATTTTGGAAAGGATAATTTAATTTCCATTTCAAAACTTGTTGGGATTCTCACCATTGTCTTTGAATGGTGCATGAGGTGTTTATTGAGAAAATTTTCTTTAATAGAGGTTGATAATCTAGTGAATATTTTGCATTTTAATTATATGATGGCTTATGGTCTAATTAAAGGTATTACTCTCGATAGATGATAAGGGTGGACAAGGATTCATGCAGCCAAACCTTATTAATTAAAATAAGGCTATAATGATGATGATGATGATGAACCATTTAATAGCACATAAGTATTGGTTAATACATTCTGCTAATGGATAATTCAAATGGACCTCAAAGGATTTATACTCATATCAATTAGTGGCATTCATAATAAATTTAGAAAGGGAAACGAAAAACGTGTTTTAGCAAATATGATTTTCATGAAAACGAATACAATAGAAAATTTGTGAAAAAAAAAAAAAAAAAAATCTACAAAGGTTGATTTAACAAATATGATTTTCATGAAAAAATGAAACACTTAAAAGAGTAAATATTGTCTCAAAAATTGTGGAAAACAATATTATTATATTTGGGGTTGAAAGGAAAATTATCCATTTTTAAGGAAAATCACATTCAAGCGTCTTTATTATCGAAGTCAGCAAAAAACGTCACATCTATGAAAAATGATTTCCTTTTCACGATTACTTTTAGGATTCCACCAATCTACCATGCCAACATCCATCCATGTGGGGGTGTCGAAATCTGTTTACATGCCGTACCTAACTCTACAAGTGTTTGAGGAAGAGACACGTGTCATGCTTTTAAACACCTATGATATGATGCAATGGAGTTGGAATAATATGAGGATGCATGAACCAGGGACGTCTTTGTAGTAGGCTCTATCATATGTGACTCCTGTTTCAAACATCACACCTAGTACTACGCAATCTTATTTATCAGTTCTCTACAATCTTGTCTGGCTATGATGGATGCATGCCTTGTGGACCATATACCAGTTCTCCCCATTCTTTAATTCGCCAAACCTCGAATGATATTGACCTTATATTCAAAAGATTTGAGTAGGTCTATCAAACAGACTCTAAATGGTTAGTGAACTCAAATACAAGAAATGAGCAAAATGGTTATTTGGACTAATGATTCATTCAATATAAATATGGAAGGTTTTGTGATATATATAGTGGTTTCAACTATAATGAAAATGAAAATATTCGACAGTAATAAAATGAAATACAGGAATCCCACACCTGGAATGGAGATATGCAATGCAAGCATGAATAGATTGTCAATAATATGAAATAACCGGTGGGTTGAAGCGCATGTGTGGTCATTATCTTTGAGATAGTTCAATGTCTCTTGATGCAATGAATCACATATGGCTATCGACACGCAGTAATGCAGAGGCATTTTCACACCGGGCTAAAGTAGGGTTGCATGTGGGATGCATGAGCACACTCGGGGTGAGCGGCCCGTGTGAGGCGGTATCCATGTGATTTGGAGCCCACGAGGGGGGTTCGACCGGGGTCCTAACCCATGAGATGTGGTGCCTGGGCTATGAGATAAAGGGATTAATTCGTCATGCTTATCAATTCAAGCTTTTAGAGCAAGTGGTTAATTATCCTACATCAAATTACTATCAGGTCGTGTTCGAGATTCCTCACCGACAGGTAATTAATGCATTAAAGACAAAACACTAAACAAAATACTTTCACTTTTTATTTAAACACATGCCTTTCTAATTTTTAAAATACTCATAACATATATTAGCATAAGAATTTTGTTAAAAGAATTATTATGATTTACCATTGTTTTGATGAGGGAGATACTAGACTAATTTTATTGTTATGCATTTATGTAAGTTTATGTTGCGCACATGAACAGATACTTTGTTTATTAATGCGATTTGTCCAACATGCATCATGTTCACAGATATGTCCTTCTGGGCAATCATCGGGACGCCTGGACATTTGGAGCCGTTGATCCTAACAGTGGAACGGCAACATTACTAGAGGTAATTACATGTATAAAACACACTATTTCTTTGTTTCGTTTCATCTCTAGTCCTTGCTGCGGTGGCCATAAATGCAGTGATAAACATGGAGAAATACAATAATGGTCCACCTTCAGCTGAAAAATGTCTAGATATTAATCTTCCAATCTGGGAGATTATGGGATCATGGTCCATTCAATTAATGGTCTTGAGTGCCGAACCATGGGCCCACTGTGCATAGACGGGGTCGCTTATACCATTCAATTAATCAAGCTGCATCACATAATTAGTGGACGTTTTTAATTAGAAGCTATGTTCTAAGATAGCTTGTCATTGATGACCCTCTATACGCACCTTTGCATGCCAAGCTGGCACGTGGTGACCATACAAGACATCAATTAGGTGGGCCCCACAATGGGCATTCTCCTTACTAGAAGGCTTTTGAGCTGTTCCATTTCTTTTGTCCGCTGTCGCCTGCCTGATAAGGGGGGCGGCCTTGACTTTTGGGTCAGCAAAAGCACTTGTGGGGTGGAAACGGATTGGCTACTCCCCCTGTCACCAGCCCGGTAGCTGATGGTCGGTGCTCTATGGGCCCTCCATGATGTATGTGTTTCATCCATTCCGTTCATCCATTTTTAGAGATGATGTTAGGGCTTGATACCAAAAATGAGAGGGATATAAATCTCAAGTGGACCACACCACAGGAAAACAATAGTGATTGGATATCGACCATTAAAATCCTCCTAGGCCCACTGTACTGTTTTTCCAATCTGTTGATTAGGTCATATAGGCCCAGATGAAGGGAAAAAACAAAGATCAGCTTGATCCAAAACTTTTATAGCTCCCAAAAGGTTTTTAACGGTGGACGCACATTCAACACTGTTTCCTGTAATGTGGTCTACTTGAGATTGGGATATAAGTCATTTTTTGTCTCATTCCATAAAATGATCTAGAAAAATAGATGGACAGCATGGACGAAACACATACATCATGGTAGGTCCCACAGAGCACCGACCACCAGCCATTGGCTGGTGGCAGGGGGAGTAGGCAATCCGTTTTGTCTTCGCTGGTAAAAGTACGTGCCAGCTTAGCAAGCATGCTGCCGTGTTGAAGGGCTTGGTGGTGAAGGCACGTGGGACACGCCAATAGAGGTATCGTCGTATATACAATGTTGCGGAGAGTTTATCTGGGTCGTAGGTGGGTGGTACAGTAGCCAATCTGCTTCCATTCATATGATTCCCGTACCATCATTTCCTCCGCAGTGGTGTCAACGATCGCCATTGACAAAACTGCTCTCAGTGGCGATTGATTATGGCAACAGTCTTGCCACTAGTATGGCTACTTTATCGTACGGTCCACTGAGTTGCAGGATTCTGTACAAATGTGATTTTTTAAAAAAATAATAATAAAATAAAATTATCCAAACCATATGTGTGATGGATATGACGTGGATTGAGGATTCCCCAGAAATATCCTGGTTGTAATCATTTTTGCCAGTGCTGTTTCCGTTGTGGGTCACTTGAGCTTTGGATATGACTTATTTTTTTGTTAACAAAGTTATATGGCCTCACAATGATGTATATATTATATACACACCACTTATCCATTGGTGAGATTATTTTTGAGCATGAGCTCAAAAATGAGTCATATCCAAAGCTTAAGTGGACCACACCACACGTAGCAGTGGGACATTAATTCTCACCTTTAAAACATTTGTAGGCCCACCCTAACAGTTATTTTCCATTCATTCTACTCATACGGCCACACATACTTAGATGAAGAGGAAAAACAAATATCATATTGGTTCAAAACTTTTGTGACCCCAAAAAGGTTTCAATGGTAGACATCCAGTCTCCCATTACTTGAGGTCTTGGTATCCATCCCCAGTCAGGGTGGCTAACAGTGAAGTGTCAACTGACAGTGGAGTGTAATACCAAGCTAACAAAAATAAAAATAAAAATCCTCCGTTACTCTATGCAGTGTGGTCCACTTGGTTGTTGGATCTGTCTTATTCTTCGTCTCAAGCCTTATGTCAGTTTGTGAAATGGATGAATTATTTAGCTATATAACACATACATCACGATGCACCCACAGAATTTGGTGACTTTAACACACCAGCCACAGCCATGTCGGTGGGAAAGTAAATTGGTTGGTGTACCACACACCACTGACCTAGGACATAACCCTAAAAATGATTATTATATCCAAAGTTAATGATTATTATAATGATTATTATTTCCAAAGTTCATTTGGCGATATCATTTTAGGACATAACCCTAAAAATGAGGCATATCCAAAGTCAAGTTGACCACACTACAAATAGCAGTGGGATAATGATTCTCACAGTTAGAACATTTGTAGGGCCCACAATAATGATTATTTTCCATCTAACCTGTTTATAAGGTCACACAGACCTGGATGAAGAGGAAAAACAAATATCATGTCGATCCAAAACTTCTGTAACCACTAACTGGGTTTCAATGGTAGACATTCAATCTCCTACTGCTTTTTGCAGTGTGGTCCACCCGATCTTTGGACTTGTCTAATTTCTCAGCTGATAGATGGTTTGGATATAATACATACCTCATGATAGGACCTGGTGATGTCAACCATCGAGTAAGGTAGGTGGTTTGTGATACACAAGCGAATCGCTTCTCCTTCGAGCCGTCTTTTGAACTGATATGAATTTCCTGCAAAAGGTTCCTGCTCTGCAAACCTAGGTGGGCCCATAGTGATGTTTGTGAGAAATCTACCTCTTTCATCCGTTATCTCTGCTCATTTTAGGACTTGAGACCATAAATGAGAAGGATCCAAGACTCAAGTGGACCACATTAAAGAAAACGGTGGATAGGGAAATTCCTACCACAAATATTAGACTGATTCAAAACTTCTGTGGCCTCACTAATATTTCAACTACGTAGGTTCAATCTTACCTCTTCGGCCTACTTGAGTATTAGTTTCCGCTCATTTTTAGTCCCATGTCCTAGAATGATCTAAAAAAATTGGAGGAACGGCTGAATTTCTCACTAACATTGTAGTGGGCCCATCTAAGTTTCCAGCATAGGAACTTTTTGCTAAAGCTTTTCTCAGGAAGTTACTGCGATGAAAACCTTACGTGGCACCGTTATGTTTGTGACAAATCATCCTTATGTGGGCACTGTAATGTTCCTGAGAAATCTACCTTTTCATATGTTCTGTGGGCTCATTTCCACAGTCGTGTACCACACACGCTTGCAAGTCGGTGGTGTGTGGTACACCACCCAATCCGCTTCCCTAATTAAGTGCCGCCGAGCATGCTCACTGATGCGTCCACTGTACACGTGGCATATTAAACTGTGGGCCCTAATCGGACCGTCCTTATGACCAGCATTCGGATGATTAGGATCATTTCATCTGTTTGAATTTTGGGCTACGTATACACCCCATGGATGGATGGTCTAGTTTTAAACAGATGAATGCGATCCTCGACACGATTATCACGTGTCTTACATCGCGGTTTCTCAAGTATTCTTTAACCATTGCAGGTAGCTCGAAGGCTAGAGAAGTTGCAAAAGAGAGGATGGAAACCTCGACGAACGATCATTTTGTGCAACTGGGATGCTGAAGAATATGGCCTGGTCTCTCTCTCCACTTAGCTTAAAGCTTTTATGTAATGTTGCACGGCCAAACAAAAGTGTGGGCCGTTGATTCGTTCAAATTTGAATCTTTTACTTGTCACAAACAGGAAAAATCTGTTTGTTACAATGTAATTGGGCCACATCATCACAAAGTGCATTTAATGCAGTAGTGCTGATAACATGAGTGATGACGTGGATCAATCAAAATGCAGAAAAACAGATAAAAACTATTTGTGGCAAGCATGGGTCCGGATTCGATTTATTCTACTATACTATTGGGGTCAAACCATGGTGAAAAAAGAAAAAAAAAAAAAAAGAAAAAAAGAGCGAGAGCCATGCCCATCTGATATCTCATTAATGGGATCATAATGCATGAACATTTTCACATCGGATTCAAGTGGCGTGGCATGTGAAATACAATGTTACACTCAGGGTGAGCAGCCCATGTAAGGTGGGTTGTTTGCTTGTACGAGGCGAGCTCCCTAATAACCCAACCAATGGGATGTGGGGTGTGGACCCACCCATGTGAGGCGGGTCACTTGTGTGAAGTGGAACCCATGTGATGTGCACCCACTAGGGATTCAACCAAGAACCTAATCTATGGGATGTGGTTCGTGGACTATGAGATAAAGGGATTGACTTTCCACGTTCTATCAATTTGTTCGAGCTTTTAGAACAAGTGGCTAATTATCCTGCATCAAATTAATAGTATGAAAAATGGACAATTAAGATTAAGGGGATTGCTTTGCAAAGAAGCACTTTGGTTTGGTGACGCTAATCATCTTATACATATATAAAGGTGTACATGAACTGAGTTAGCTCGGTTAGCTCGCTCGACTCGACTCGAAAAAAACTCGATTCGACTTGGAGTGAAGTTGAGTTTGAGCCGAGTCGAGCTGATTTTTTGAGCTCGAAAATGAGTTCGAGCTGAGTTCGAGTTGGCCCAACTCGACTTGACTCGGATTGAATCCAACTCGAATCGAACTTGGATCGAACCAGTTCGATGACTCGGTAACTTCTCTACTGATGTTACTCACCAAGTGTTTGATGAAATGACTCAACAAAGTGTGGCTGGTGGCAAGGAATGTATGTACATGAAACAAATACCCTCTTTTTCTTGGTTTTTATGTTGCTTAGAAGGTGTTTGATAAAATACCTGTAAAACCATTGCTTCTGTTTTACATATAGTGGGATTTTGAAGATGCGATTCAGGTGTTTGTGGAAATGCTACACATGGGAACTCGGCTCAAACTGGCCCGAGCTGCTGACCGAACCGAGCCGAGTTGGCCAGTCAGGCTCGAGGACCGAGCCAAGCCGAGTTCGAGCTGATGTCAGCTAGTGGCCCAGCCGCGTCGAGCTGAGGCCAGCTAGACTCGGTTCGGCTCAGATGTACACCCCTATACATATGGCCTTGTAAAAATAGATGGTTGTTAGAGTCATCCAAACGAGGTGATAATTTTTTCTTTTTTTACCATGGCTTATAAAAAACAGACGTGGTAACAAGATGATCTTGAACAACATAGTGTCAGGATCATCTAACCGATGGCCTTTATTCCAGTGAAGCACTCTGCATTGATGATACTAACCATCCAATCTATATAGCGTCTGAAAAACAGTCGGTTATAACAAAATGACCGACATTGGAAGGGTCAGGATCATTTGATCAATGTGAATGTTGCACCATGGCCTGTCGATAGGGGTATCGAACAAATGGACGGTCCAGATAGATGATTCGACCATAGAGCAAAGTGCAACATGCCCATGAAGGTGGAGCTCGTGCGATTTTTTGCCTCCATCAATCTATTTTCTCTGTTATATGATTTTTTTTTTTTTTTTCGCAGATAGGATCGACGGAATGGGTGGAAGAGAACAGGGAAATGCTTGCTTCTAGGGTGGTTGCTTATCTGAATGTCGATTGTGCAGTCTCTGGAGCAGGATTCCATGTTTCTTCAACTCCTCAGCTCGACAAACTCCTCAAGCAGGCTACTCAACAGGTCCATCTCTTACTATTAGGGTAGCAAATGGCCTCCTGCGTTGGCCTGGTTCCACTCAAGTGCAGCCCCGGTGTGTTGGACTTGAGCCCTAAAGGACCAACAAGTAGGTATGGCTCAGACCAACAATTTTAACATTGATGGGCTGAGTCCTTCGCTCTTAGACTCAGGTCCTTATCTCATGAACTGTACTTGGACATGCTTTGGCCCAGCCCAGCCCATTTCCGCCCTACTCGCTGCTGCTGTTGTTTTTGTTGTTTGCCATTGTCATTATGATGCTTGTTCTTGTCGTGTGACTACATACGTTTGGTTTTTTGAAGGTTCAAGACCCAGATAACTCTTCCCAAACAGTATACGAATCGTGGATTCAATCAAATGATTCTCAAATGGTAAGTAGCGTTCGGTGGGTATTGCCGTTCTGATTTTCAACCAAGGGCTAATGCAGCTCCCTTGGAGGTCTGAAAATCCCATGGTTAAAAAAGCTCAAATATGGCATTTCCTTAATCCGTTTTGTTTAGTTGTCAATGACTCGCTCAGCAGGCATTTGGCTGCACCGATGATCACGGTCGGCTAAGGTTTCCAAATGTACTGGTCCACTTGCCATCTAGGTTGGCATGGAAAGCCCAGCCTGAAAAAAATGTGCCAGCTTTTCCGTCAGTTCCCACCCTCAAATCATGGTTGAGACAACAATGGGAAGGTTTCCTTAATTAATTGCCGTTGTAGCATACAACTGGTTGTAGGTGATCATTGCTGTTGTCATCTTCATTTTGGTTGTTGACATTGTTTTCTTCTGTGAAGGTTGGGAGGTTAGGAGGAGGTGGATCAGATTTCGCATCATTCATCCAACATGTCGGTGTTCCTGCCGTCGACATGTTCTATGGAGGAGGTATCCATCTTCTTCTTCTTCTTTTTTTTTTTTTCTTTTTTTTTTCACTTTCGCATTTCAACAAAAAAAATAATTACACAAGACTTTTCTTAAAGTATAAATGCATTGATATATACTGATAGACAACATAGCTTACTTTATGAAAATCTTCAGTAATTCTCCACTTATGTTGCATGACTCAATAAACATATAATGCTAGTTTTAATGGTTCATTTTCTTCACCATCTTTGTACATAATACTGGAACACTGCACAATGGACAATTAAACATATGGGTAGTTTGGACGTTTGCATTGAGGTGAATTGTTTAATAGTGCCCTTTGGATACACTTTGAGTCTATTCTATTCAATGCGGAATGGTGTTGCTACACTTTCCTAACGAAGAATCAAACAACCAAACAGCGCCTAATATACCGGTGATGATTCCCATGAGATATGAAGAGAGCAACAAGAGAGCCATCCAGCCAGCGAGATAGTCTTTCCTATACTCTTACAAAGAGAGATTGGAGCTTATTACAAGTAAACCTAGCTCTAAGTACACACACGTAGCTAGCTAGCATCTTTACTGTATATACGAGAGAAGCTATGCAATTAGTTTGATGGATTGTTAAAAAAAAAAAAAACTATGTATTAAGGGTTTGTTTGGCTGTAAATTCCTGGATTTTATGTTTTTGGAGAATGTTACACTCTGCTTAGTATTTCTTGGGAAATAACTAAATTTGTTTTAATTGATGCACCATGCTTATGTGGATAAACCTATGAAAAGCTAAAATCTTGTTTCAATTCCGAACAACTGATGTAAAATCCAACCAAAAAACGTGAGCTAAACTATTTTTATAATAGTTTAGAAATCAGGAAATTACTAAGCTATGAAATATAAAAGCCGGCAACCAAACATACCCTAGAGAAACTATATTGTTATTGTTGTGGACTGTGGTTGCTGATTTCCTAGTGGGTTTTCTTTATGATATGTTGTTTTGGATATTCATTCCATTATTACAGGAATATTTGTCTCTGGCAGAATACGCCGTGTACCATTCACTGTATGATGACTTTGTCTGGATGCAAAAGTTTGGGGACCCAATGTTCCATAGACATGTGGCGGGTATTTTCTCTACTTTTTTTTTTTTTTTTTTTTTTTTTTTTTTTTCTTTTTTTCTTTTTCTGGAAAAATTGAAAATAATAATTACCATTAGCATTTGAAAATCCTCCATGTTTTGATTTCTAATTATGTTGAAGATTCAACGTTGAGGTGTGACCCACACTACAGATGGCTCAACTCGGATGGTTGCTCAGCTGAGTCATGCCTAGAAATGGACTCACCCGCGTTGAAGAAAATAATATTAAGACATTGGCTGAGTCCTAACAAAAGTATAATAACTAAATCATATTAATTTTTGTATTTTATTTCCCTCCTCTTCTTCTTCTTCTTCTTCTTCTTCTTCTTTTCTAAATAGTGGCAAGCATTTGGGGACTTGTTGCTCTTAAACTGGCTGATGACGAGTTCTTGCCTTTTGATTATGTCTCCTACGCTTCTGAGCTCCAAGTAAGTGCATCCATCCATCCATACGTGTGCACATACAGTCTATGGCATACGTACATACATACACACATGTAACATGCATTCACCATTTAATTAGTATTAATGTAATGATGTTTTTGATTAACAGAGAAGCACAAAGGAATTAGAAAATGAGATTTTGGGAAAGCCTATTAACCTGAGCCCTTTATATAAGTCTATTGAGGAGCTAAACAAGGCAGCCACTAAAATAAATGACCAAAGAAAGGTTAGGCATCCCTTGATTTTTCTATAATATCATTTTTTTTTTCTTGATTTGTTGGTGTTTGGTTTGCAGCCATTTTTGGAGTGGAGAATAATAATTTGTGAATTGGGAATTTCTACTCTTAGTAGAACTTTAAAAGATCGCAACATGCAGCTGTTGTAAGGCTCTTTTGTGCTCATTTCAACGACTATCGGAAAATTCTACTAGGAGTAGAAAAATCCCAAAATCCCAAATTATTTTTCTGATTGCCTGAACCAAAAGTATATAAGTTAGGGAAAAAAAGGAATTGGGTTTTGCACATTCATCTTTTAGATGATTAATGGGATCAAAGGATGTTCTATATAGGCATTAGAAGGCAATGGATGGGCATCAATGTGGGGGAAGGACCCATTGAAAGTGAGAGAGCTAAATGACAGATTAATGATGGCTGAACGAGCATTTACAGATAGATAGAGACGGGGAAGGCTATGGAAAGGCATTGGAACTCTCTCTCTCTCTCTCTCTTCTATCTCTCCTCTCTCTCTCCTCTCTCTCTCTCTCTCTCTCTCTCTCTCTCTCTCTCTCTCTCTCTCTCTCTCTCTCTCTCTCTCTCTCTCTCTCTCTCTCTCTCTCTCTCTCCATGCAGGATGCATGAACTAGTGGATAAGCCATACACCATGACTTTGTCACCATCGTCCTCATCGTAGTTGGAATTGGCTATAAATTCAAATTTTCTTCCGCCATTCCGCTCTATCAAGGACCATACCTTTAGTTAGACCTTAGCTAGGTTATCAAGTCATTTCTTAATACCTCGGTTTGGTTTATACATGATATTTATGTGTTATATGTATTACTATGGTCATTGTTGACCACATTAATCTCACAGATTTATGGGCCATCAAACCACAACGACTACGGATCAAAATCATTTCCAGGAGTCGATGACGCAATTGAAAAGGCAAAGAGCTCAAACACTACAGAGTCATGGAAATCAGTACAACATGAAGTATGGAGGGTTTCAAGAGTTGTAACACATGCATCTCTTGTTCTCAATGGAAAATTCACATGAATGCGTACATTGTAGATTACCTTATTTGTAGCACCTATGCCCATTCATGAGAATTCGAGTCACAATGTAATAAACTGGACATGTGGAGAGAGAGAGAGAGAGAGAGATACTATTTATAAGTCTCTTTTCTCATATATAGGGGAAATGGCAAAAAATAAGTTTTTTTTTTTTTTTTTCTTTTGGTGTACACAGAAAATAAGTTTTTTCTTTTGATATTGTAGTCTAAGAGGGATTTTAAATTTTAATTATTTATGAGGGGCATCATTGAAATTGTCCCTTGTAAATTGACTATCTTTTACATTATAACACATATGTGGGGTACTTATTTTGCCTCGTAAGTTTCCAATGTAGATTAATTTGTATAATTAAGGTACAACACATTTTAAAAAGAGTTACGGGTATGTAAAAAATTCAAAAAATGTGTCCACTTAACAGCTTGTGATTAAGATTTCACCCGCAAATGCCACCCAACAATTAATATCAACCCACAACCTAGGTTTCTTTTGTAACATTACGTCTGTTATGAAGTAGTTGGAGTGGAACTGGTATCTTCCATTTATTATTCCGAATGTAGGGCATTAGAAAGACGGCTGCAAGGGCAACATAAGACATTGCCAGTTCCAGTGTGGCTACACCTATGGTGAAACTTGGGAAGTAGATTAGCTGCTGTATCATACACCATCGATTTGGCTGGTGTGTATGCGTGGCGCTCAAAGAGAAGCGTGTCAGCTCATCGAGCCCGATCTGATACAAACGGTTAGAAGGAGATCAAGGTTATGTGGGCACCATAATGATGTATTTATTATATCCATACTGTCCATCCATTTGGCGAGGTCATTTTAGTGCATAATCCAAAAAACGAGTCATATCCAAAGCTCAAGTGGACCACACCACAAATAGCAGTGGAAACAATGATTCCCACTGTTAAAATATTTGTAGGGCTTATCATAATGTTTATTTTTAAGGTCACACAGACCTGGATGAAGAGGAAAAAACAAATGTCAGATTGATCCAAAACTAAAATGAGCCCTAAGAAAGTTTCAATGCCAGATGTGTTAATCCCCTACTGCTTTCTGTAGTGTGTGGTCCACTTGATCTTTGGATCTATCTTATTTTTTTGGCTCAAGCCTTATAACGAGCTTGCCAAATGGATGAACAATTTTGATATGACACGTAACTCATGGTGGGCCCACAAAACTTGGTGACATCAATACACCGCTGAGGTCGGTGGTCAGCTATTTCACTTCCAAAAACTTGCTCAACGCAAATCATATACATATTTGATTGATATTTGGTCGGGACGTGACTTCCTAAGGGAACCCGTACAACCAAAAGCTATTTGACACACGGATGCCTCTGTGACATCCAATTTATTCATCATTTGTGCTGGATTATGTTTGGAAGTGAGCCCAAAAATCATACCAACCTAAAACTCAAGTGAGCTCAAAAATCTTATCAATCTAAAACTCAAGTGAGCTACATGGCAAAAAACAGTGGTGATGAGGACATCCACCATTTAAACTCCACCAGCCCGACTCAAGTTTTGCACATCATGCTGATATTTGTTTGTTTCCGAGCTGCCTTAGTGGAATCACTATGTATGGTCAGATGGAATGTAAATGCCATGGTGGGCCCTAATAAGGTTTTAATGGTGTGCATCTCTTCTTCACACTTTCTTGTGATATGGGCTACTTGAATTTTTTATGTTGCTGATTTTTTTAGGTCACATCTTAACATGAGCTGGCACAACTGATGGATGAAGCAGATGTCAAATAGAAAGTTTCGCGTGACGCAGCTTTTTGTTTCACCAACTCCCTAGAACAAGTGTTGCAAGACACTTGATTTGGAGCCAAGATGGAAAAGGATGTGAGTCTGGTGTAACCCCAATGTGCAACCCAAAGCTCTGTGAGACCCTTCATGACATCCACGTGACATCCATCCTGTACATAAATATAGCCAAATCATCTAAGATTTGAGCAAAAAAATAAGGTCGATCCAAAATTCAAGCAGCCCGCACCACAGGATACAGTGGGGACAGAAACATCATACCATTGAAACCTTTGTGATCTTTATATGCCATTCAACCTTATCATAAGATGATTCCCACCTAAATGTATGAAAGACACAAATATTATCTCTATCAATAACTCCCACATGTCTTAATAAAGTTTCAAAGGTGGGCATTCATTCACTGTTTCTTATGGTGTGGGTCTTTAGTTTTCTTTATGTCTAATTTTAGGTTCACATCCCAAAATGATTTGGCAAAATTGATGGACAAATGTATGTCATATGGACATTATGGTGGGCCCCACATAATTTTAGGTCACATGCTACTTGCATCAAGATGGTAAGTTTCCCTCATTACATGTCCTTTCACATGATGACCCACACCCAAAAGCATCATGTACGTATGTCAGAGGTGGGCTGGCATGACATAAAAATTCTCCATGTAAGGACAAATTTGTCGTTTTCCCTGTAGCTCCTATGTCCATCATATCAAATATGTCCATTTTTGTTGACGGCACATCATCACTAAATGGGCATTTCAATAGTATCCTATTGAATGGTGCGCTTTCAGCTTTAAGTAGTAAAATAAAAAGGTTGGCCCATGACCATTTCTCATTATCTCGGAATCAGGACATTGATAGGATTCTCCCATGTAAAATGTCACGATGGCTGTGAATCATATGAGTGTTTGGCCTTGACCGGAGACATGATTTTATGTGAACTCATTACCTTCACTTTCATGGAAGTGGTGGGTTATTGGGTGCCTCTGCGTGCATCATATAATGGTTCGGCCTTGACCGTACATGATTTTATGTGAGTTCATTGCCTTCACTTAGAGAGAGAGAGGGAGAGAGAGAGACCATCTGATACTGACCCGGTAATTGATAGTGTTGTGGGACTCACCATGAGTTATGTGTCTTATCTTTGCTGTCCATTCATTTTCCAGCTCATTTAAGTGCACTTGTCCAAGCAAATCTAAATCTCATGGGCGGTGGTTTGCTTGAGATTTAGATCTAACTCATTTTTGAGCTCATGCCTAAAATGAGATGGAAAAGTGGATGAATGTGACGTAGAGTGGTTGCAGACACTTTCATGTCCAAGATGGATTAGAGAAGGCCGATCAAAGGCAGAAGTCATCAAGACCGTTAGAACCTTAAAACAAGCATATATTGCAAACCGGAATGAGTAACTCGACATACTATATATGATTTTGGGGTTGGATGGGCTACTTTAGCCAACCAACCTAGCTATGTCAGGTTGCCCGTGCTGAATTTGCGAGATTCCACCATAACGACGGCCGAATTCCATGTTTAATTCTATTTTTACTATGAATAGTAAGTTTTAGTTTGATTATAACTCTTCATCCGCTGGGCTTTAGTAGTTGTGTCCAACATGAAAAGTGCTTACAATAATTAGAAAAATAACCTGATTAAGCCATATAGGAAACTTACTATAAAAAGTAAATTTACTATTTATGTGAGGAGTCTCGAGAAGTTTCGTGGATTCAGAATAGTTATCTTCTTGAGGAAGACGGTGCTCAACCTCATGTCCTCCTACGAATTTCTAGGAGTTGCGCCCAACGACCTCATCATGTTCATCCCTAAGTAAGAATGGCATGGATAAAACATATCCATCATGGTGGGGTCCACAGCACCAATCAGTATGAAGATTTGGATACTGAAGAGGTCACCACCGAAGCCCAGTCCGAAAGGGGGACCCAGCTACTATCAGCGTAAATTAAGGGATCTACTGTTCAGGTGAGGACCACAACAATACGGATGTAAATAAGGGAAAATAACCAATATAATTTCAGTGACAAAGAACTATTAGGAATTTAGGAGGCTCTTAATATCACCTGCTTATTATTACATGAGACAAATATTCAATACAACCATAAAGGGATTCCAACCCACCGCTCAGTGGTAAACAATCTGCATTTCAAGACTAAGATCATGGCTTAAGGGCCCATGTGGTATGTCCATGGGTGTATGTAATAATAATAATAATAATAATACAACCTTAATTTCCGTGTTAATAATAGAGCTTAGGCGAAGCGCTTGAGGTAATCTCCAGCAGTGACGTACTTGTAATCCGGGTACAAGTCAGGCTGTCCACACCATGTGGGCCCTTCACTTCGAATTCCAAGTCCCCATGGTAGAAGATCTGGTACGGTGGGCCACCCCAATTTGCAGTGGAGGCGGCATCTCTGCATCAAAAGCAAGAAATATTACATAGATTACAGCCCATTCTTCTCCTCTTGAGAAATCATTAGAGTCCTCATGCATCATCCAGACAAGTGGCGCCCGTGGTTCGATTACACAGATCATTGATCTGATGGGCCCCCCGTGAAAAGGGAATGCCCCAAAATTCTTTACGACCGGAAGATCTTATTGATCCTATTGATTATATGCGATCCTGACCTTTGCGTTTGTCCATATTGTTTAAATCATCCTCTTGAGAAGCTAAACATCTATAGACAGGGTACGGGACTCGGATTGCCTACTGTTGCCATGGTGCTCTGTGGACCCAACATGATGTATACTTTTATCTACTCCTTCCACATCCATTTCCTAGATTATATATTTTAGGCCATGGTCCCAAAAATGGGACAGATTCAAATCTAAATTGGACCACACCAAGGAAACAGTGGTCCAATAAAAACTCCCCAGGGGCCACAAAGTTACAGCAGAAAATAATATTTGTGTTTTCCCTTCATTCAAGTCTGTGTGACCTAATCATCGGTTTGGATGGCAAATAAAACATTACAGTAGGCGCAGTAGGAACTTTTTAAAAGTGGGCCTTCAATCACCACTGTTTTCTTGTTGTGCGGTCCACTTGAGATTTGGATTACCTGGGAATAGATAGACAGGCGTGGATAAAACGGACGCGGTTTGGCTACTAACGCTGCCACCAGTTAGGTGGCTAGTGGTTGGTGCTATGTGGACCCCACCATGAGTATGTGTTTTATCCACGCTGTCCATTCATTTTGAAAGATAGTTTTAGGGCTCGATACCAAAAATAAGGTAGATCTAAATCTCAGGTGGACCACACCATGGAAAACAATAGTGATCGAATGTCCACCATTAAAAACCTCCCAAGGCCATTGTATAGTTATTTGACATCTAACCTATTAATATAGGTCATACATTACTTGGATGAAGGGAAAAAATATATATCATCTGAATCCAAAACTTTTAGGTTGCCCAGGAAGTTTTTAATGGTGGGCGTGTAATCAACACCGTGTAGTCCACTTGAGATTTGGATAAACCTCATTTTTGGGCTCATGCCATAAAATGATCCCGAAGAATGGGTGGATGACATGGATGAAACACATACATCATAGTGGAGCCCACAAAGAACCGACCACTAGCCATGGGCTACTGGCAAGTAGGGTTGAAAGTCGGGCAGGTTTAACCCGACCAACCAGTGACCGACCCAACATTGGGTTGGGCTCGTTTTGTCTGGATCTTGAGCTATATAAACACCAACCCGATAAAGGTTAGGTTGGGCTTGGGTTGAGGTCTTGGGATACCCTAACCTAATCCGAACTCGAACCCTATCGATATATAAGTTATAAATGATATTTGAGGCATAGGAAATTCCAATGCCATCGGGTCTCATTAGTCCCACACATTTCCGATGACTCAAGCTAACAAAATATCTACATTTCTCTCTCTCAAACAGATTGTATACTACAAAACATGATTTTTAAAGGAAGCGGATTGCGTACTGAGTAACTCAGTACAGTAAGCGTAATGAGTAAACAAGTTCGGGTCCACCGTGATTTACATATTTTATCCACTCCGTCCATCCATTTTAACAGGTAATTTGAGGGCTTGATACGAAAAATAAAGTATATCAAAGTCTCAAGTGGACCTCACCATGGGAAACTGTGAGAATTGAGATTATACCCTTGAAAATTTCTTGGGGGCCACATACGAGCTTTTATTTATGTTTTCCCTTCATCCATGTCTGTTTGATTTTATGAACAGGTTGGATGATAAATAAACATCACTGAGAGCCCTAGAAAGGTTTCAACGGTGGAAATCATTATTCCCAATTTTTCATGTGGTGTGGTCCACTTGAGCTTTTGGAATACTTCTGTTTTGCATTCAACCACTAAATTGAGCCGGAAAAACTCATGGATGGAGTGGATAATCCATACACGTTCCAAATAGGCCCAACTGAGTTTACTCAGTACGTTATCGTACTGAGTAACTCAGTACGCAATCCGATTTCATTTTTAATGTAGTCCTATATTTTAGTTTTTTTTATTATTAGAAAGTACGAAGTTCTTTACAATAATAATTATATTATATTATATATAAAATAAAATCATAGGTATAAAAAATAAGATATATTGAGATATAATAGACTAATATAATAATAAAATATTAACGACATATCCACCCGACGAAACCCGGCAAACCTAACCGAGCCCGCTGAGGGGCTTGGTTTGAGAATTTCAACCCAGGTTGAGTTAAGGTTGAGGTCTAGAAACCTTGAGTTGGCCGGGGTTGATCACCTACCCGACCCAACCAGCTGACTTTCAGCCCACTGGCAATCCGTTTCCGGATAAAACGTCATGATCGGCTTCACGGAGCACCCACCGTCCAGTAGCAGCCTCGCTACTGACAGCGTAAGCAGGCAATCCGCGTCCCAAGGAACCACAACTTACGGTGCCGCACCATCCTTTTCAGCCGATTGTACAGGACATCTGTACCATGAAAATGGTAGGCTGTATCATGAAGATCACGTGGCACGAAAACCAGGACGGTCGTCTCGCAGGTGGCCACATGTTGGAATCCGACGATCTGACTCAATATACAGGTGTGGCTCACCTGGTGAACCAATCAGATTGATTTTTCAGAAGGCAGAACTTTATGGTGGGGCGTGTAGTTTTCATGGCCCTGATTTCCTGCACAAGTGGCATTTTTGGAGGAAATGGTACGGTACCACAAGTTGTACGTTGCCTCTTGTGATCAGCTCTCTGTTAACCATCAACTTAATTATAGTCCACTGATCGAGTGGTTATGATCTTCCAATCTGGAGAACTGTTTTGGAAATATCCCATACTAGTCGGTGATCAGGACACATGTCCGGATGCATCACCACCCTTCATTCATTCACGCCCCTAATCCAATCACAAGGATCCAAGTGTCTGTTACGTACTGTCCATGTTGCCAAGCCATTCCTCCTGTGTAACGAAGGTTTTCTTCAGCTCTTTTCCAATCAGTTTCTCCCAGATCTTCACCACCTCCATCTGAGTGAGTATGTTAGCAGGTGGACGGAGATAGAGAGTCTTGTTCAGTGTCCGTGGATCATCAACGGCCATCATAGCATACATTGCCATGTCATCCTCATCCACCCAAATACCTGCAGCCACGTACGTCAATACCAAACAACTATCAGCAGTCTGAGTTAGCAATAGAAAGATCGGGGTGGCCCACTTGGAGTGGAACTTACATTCCTTGTCGGTCTTATCGCCTTTGCCATAGATGTAGACATGATCGGGTTGCCATGAAGTGGCCCCACTGAGCCAGAGCAGCCAGGAAGTAGCCAGCCATGCAGTTGGCCGAGACGTAAGTGTAGGGAGGGGATCTTGGCCTTTTCAATGGCCCGCCGAATCACACGTTTGTCCTTGAACACATAGTCACCTGGGGGATTGCGTGCTCCATCAGATCCACATCCATCCCAAACTCAGAGGGAAGGAACCGCTGCATGGGACCATCAGTAGTTTTATCAGCCATTAAAAATCACCACAATGATTTGCTTGATCATTTTAGAAAATTGGTACACTTGTAGTGGATCCAGACGGTTCATCTTCTGGCCTTACATGGATGCGCCATGCCCCATACAACATGCCGATCGGATGATCCAAACCTTCTTTGACTCCTAAAAAGTTTTCAACGGTAATTTTTAATATCAACTGTGTGGTCCACTTGAAGCCTTGGAAATCCCAAAATTTATGGGTGGTAGCCTAAAATGATATTGAAATTTGGATGGACAGTGTGGATAAATCTCATACATCCGATGGCCCCTAAGAGCCCCTGTTCGTTCCTAGCTCGGGACGGGTGGGTATAGTTCCTACTCAGTGCCCCTTTGGCATCTTTGTCATCTATCGATCTATCTTAATTAGTTATCCACATTTGACAGTGCATCAACATCAACCTACACCGTCCAGACAATGAACAGCCTATCGCATAGGCCAGAGTGATGGGGATTTTTCTCCTCATTGTTGAGTTCGATGAAATCGAATTCATCGAACTAGTTTCGATATCATCGATAATTGTCGGGATTTTTCACCCCTGGTTGCTGAACAATTTTGGTCCATTTTCGATATCATCGAAGGACCTTAGATGATATCAAAGGCCGTCATCGAAGGACCTTCGATATCATCGAAGAGTTACGCAGAATCGATTGCGGAAATGCAGATTCTGCGGAATTTGTTTCTTATTTTAATTCTACCTCTTTCTATTCTTATATAAATGGGTGTATGCGGGATTGGGGTGTATTCCAGGGTATTCTAAGGTTTCCTAAAGGTTTTCTAGGAGGGCTTAGGGCTATCAAAGGTAAGAGAGAGAGAGAGAGAGAGAGAGAGAGAGAGAGAGGAAGCTTGTGGAAGAGAGATTTTGCTCGTAGAGGTGATCTACTTCGCAGTCCACGTCTCAGCGCTTCTACGTCCTCGTGATTGGTGAGATCTCTCTATTTTTTTTCATTATTCTCTTATTGTTCATCTACTCCTACGTGAGTGAAGAAGGTTTGATCCAAATGGCGTATGTTTGCGATCGGTTGTAACCTTCTGCTTTATTGTGGATTGTTGATCTGGACGAGATCCCGTGGTTTTTACCTCTTTGAGAGCTTTCTACGTAAAATCCCCTAGTATCATGTGGTTTATGCTTTGATTTATTTCATTGTTTTATTATCCCATAATTTTGGCTTGTTTTGAGAGGCTAGATCCTAAGGTGCAAGGCCCCCAACACAGAGCCCAAAAATGACAGTCATGGAAAGCATCCCTACCATTTTGACAATATGGTACATTCAAGATTTGGCCCGTCAGTCAATCGGATGTTTGGATCGATGGGCATGTACAATGTTTGGCGGTAGAGATGGTTTAAACCCGTGATTTGAGTGTGGAGCTTATGCATAGGATTTGTGTAGGCTAGATGGACACTTTCAACATTTTTTTTTTTTTTTTTTTTTTTTTTTTTTTTTTTTTTTTTTTAAGCTTGTTAGTACACCCCACTGTTAGTTCACACTCACAGTTAGCCACCCCCACTAGGATCGATACCAAGACCTCAGTGTTGAAACGAGGTATCTTTCACTCAGTCTACCACTTGAGCTATATGGATCAGGGTGTACATTCTTAAATACCATAATGCTTCAAAAATCATGGCAACTGTCAACGATCAAGATGATGATCTAAAGTGTACCCCACTTCTAAGTGTAACATCCAGAGAGAGACAGCAAACCTTGATAGTTCCCACTTCTTCCATGGCTTCAATGAGAGTGAGCTGATCGAGGATAGCATGCCTAAGGTGATTTCCAGCGACAGCTGACACCACAACGTCTACTTGCTTCAATGCCTCCACCAAGCTTTCTTTATCTTCAAGGGAACCCTGCAAATAATGAGTTCATGTGAATTAGCATTCTGGTGGGATTTAGGGACTATTAACAAACGGCCCTTCGTAAGCCATCTAATGATGATCTTCCCATATTACCCCAACCACTTACAAGGATTCTACTGAATGGGATGAGATATATTTTAATATCATAAGACCATTTTCTAGATTATTAAAGGATGATTAATCAAGCGATTAAGCTAGCAAAGAGGTGAAAACCAATGTTCGACCATCCCATCTGCTAAACTTGGGACCACCTTTCAATTAATGGTCCGCATCATTTGCATGGATCTCCCACCATCCATCTAAACACATCACTGTTTGCCTCTATATTTGTATAGTTATCCACCCACTTCACAACATGTTGGATGGATGGACTGGATCATCCTATTCCATGAAGCCACATGGGCCACCATGGGCTTATCGACCAACAAATTTATGATAAAAAAATCAGAGTGGACCACATAACCAGAAAAAAAAAAAAAAAAAGTAAAGAAAATGAATAAACAAAACCAAATTTTAAGTATAACAATAGAAACAAAATGGGGTAATTTGGTGTACTTGAAGAAGTGTCACGCCCTCCATTTTGAATCCGATGAGCATCTGTACTTTTTCGGCATCCGATGCGATCTCTGGCCGATAAAGGGCGAACGTTGGATGGCCCAGGGCCATGCTAGCCTTGACAAGCCTTCTTCCTATGTAACCAGTGGCCCCAATGATCAAAACCCTATCTTTCTCTCCTCCCATTTCTTTTCTCACTTGTCAAGCAGAACAAATCCTCCAATAATGAATATTTTTGGTTACTTGAAGAGAATGTGATATGATCAGGCATTTATACACGCACATATGCAAGGGACCATCAAACAAACAAATGTTCTATATTTTGTATTTTACACAAACATGTTGAAAACCAATGAATTGATAAACGATAGAAATTGAGCTAAAACAGATGGTCTTGATTCCTCCCTTTGGATGCTTATTAGATCAGTTCCATAAAATTACCCAATTGTCCCTTTCATTATCTCATACGGGAAATGACTACAATAACCCTATATCATGAGAATTTAGGAGAAGGATCTTCACATAAAACGTTGCATGTGAACCTTCACAAACAGTGGTTTATTTCCCGTGCAAAAGGTAGGCCGTACCGTAAAAATCACCGGGGGTGAAAAGGAGGATGGTCCATTCATCAGGTGGGATAGGCCGTAGGAATAAATGTGGATGGTCTTACTCAATGTACGAGTGAGGCCCACCTGATGAACGTATTGTTCCAATTTTCCCTCCTAGTGATCTTCTTTTTATGGCCCACCATCTTCACCGTTGGAATTTTCTTCTGGACCGAATCATCGTGAGGAAGCAAAAACATCTGATTTTAAAAATATCATGTACAACTTTGGATGAGACCATTCCCTTCGTTGCGGAATAAGAAATTCTTATCAAACTTCACATTCGGTTAATCATTATCTTTTGCAAGACCTGGTCATACAACTAGTATCCCTTCACACCATCACTATAACACAAAAAAAAAAAAAACATATCTTTGCTCTTTGGTATAACTTATCTTTCTTGATTGACGGTACATCAAAAAAAAAAAAAAAAAAACCCTCATAATTGTGAGTAATCTACATCATGACCACTTCATCCTTCTTCTAGAATTTTATAATTTATTGTCGTACACAAGGATTGATTCACAAGATAATAAGTCATATTACCAACCTCAGTCAATATTCATTACCCAATGTACATTGCTCAACATACTTCGAGCTCTCTCTAAGATAGTCTGATTCATCCATTCCATAACATCATTCTACCCTGGTATATGCCTTACTGTATTACGCCTCACAATCCCTTCATCTTTACAAAACTAGTTGAATTTCTATTAAGTGAATTCACTACTATTGTATGTCCTTAAGACTTTTGGTTTCTATCATATTTACTTCTCAACCAATGACATACACTTTGAATGTGGCAACACTTTAGAAAATAAACCCATACTTTCCTAGATTAGTCATCTATGAATGAGACAAAAAAAAAAACGATGACCCCCAATAGAAACAACGGGTAACAGCCTTCATATATCTGAATGCATATAATCAAGTATCCCTTTATAAATATGTTCTACCGATTTAAAAGATAACTATGATTGTTTACCATATATACAATGCTCGCATATATTAAAATCAACACTTTTAAATGCAAGAATCAAGAAATGATCGAAAAATACATTCAAAATGCGTTCGCTCATGTTGCCTAGACGCGTATGCCACAAACGAGCTAATGTGGATTCCGATACAGACGTTATAACTCCACCTAATATGGTATTCCCGATCAACTTGTAAAGGTTACTGCTTCACTACGCTTTCATCACTATGAGTGTCTCCTTTGAAACTTTTAGAAAACGATCTGAACCGGTGAATTTGCATGCAAGTACCTTAAGTGCTCCAAGAGATATTAGATTCTTCCTTAGGTCAGAAACGTGTCTCACATTCGTCAGGATATGCTAGCTCTACCCCATTAAACATTTTGATGTGCACCAATCCGACACCAACAACCTTATAGGCAATATCCTTGCCCATAAACACTTATCTATCATTGCACTCGTTATAATTAATGAACCAATCTCGTTGAAAAATCATGTGGTATGAGGTCCCTGTATCCAAAATCCACTCGTTGTCGAGATATCCAGATTTGGATGTGGTCAGAATAACACCACCATCAACTTCCTCACTTGATTCCACTGTGTTGGCCTCTTTCATCATATTATCCAATTTTTCTTCATTCTAAGCTTTAGGATTCCGACAATCCTTCATATGCATCATCATTCCACAATTCCAACACTTTATCTTTCCTTTACCTTTTCGATTTGGATTTAGATTGTGAGTTACCATTTTTCCGATCAAAATTCATTCCCCTAGTGACCAACACATCCATAGAGGAACCCTGATCACCGCCGTCCTTCTTTCCCAACCGCTTCACATGAAGGGTTGAGATAACAGTTTCGTTGTCTATGATCTCCCTACCGTGGCACATAATGTCTACGAGATATTCTCGTAAGACGATGCAAGAGAGTTTAACAGGATAACGATGCGAGAAATTCTTGTATAATTGTTTCTTAAGATACAAACAATTGCCCAAGGATTTCTTCATGTACAAACTATCAAGTTTTATCAATATCCCTACGATGATCTTTTGATCCAAGACATTATAGAGAACATTATCCACTAGACACAATTAGATCAAGGTAGTATCCCTCTCATCAAGTTCATCCCAATTTTCATTGCTCATATACACAAGACGCTTCACATTACCAAGGAAAGAGTGTTGCAATCCTTGTTGAATTAGAAGGCTTATCATCTTCACATTCCATAACTCAAAGTTATTTCTACCAATGAACTTCTTTGTTTCGCACTTCATGTTTAATCCCTTTGAGAACGTGTTTCGGATTCAAAATCAAAACTCAACATTAGCTCTAATACCACTTGTTGGAAAATCGTGGAAACAAACACCAAATTCAAATCAAACAAGAGAAAATCAAACGCATATAAAGAACACAGAGAACACACAAATTTATAAATAAAAAAAACTCTTGCAGAAAAAAAAATCTCGACACAAAGCGACAACGAATCCATTATGAAATCAAATTTAAAAGAGATGGATAGACTTACCAATCCAAGAAACCTCAAAATCCATTTACAAAACTCTTTCTCTGCTATAGAATACCTTAGGAACATCTTAGCATATCCTAATCCCGATTACACCCCGCTTATATAGTGTTACAACCAAATTAGGAAAAAAAAATACACACTTTCGCAAAATCGTACAATTCCGTCCATAGGACCTTCGATTGGATCGACAACCATTGAGGTCTGTCGATGGGATCAAAGCCACCTTCAATGGGATCGAAGAATGCCCCAAAAATTGTCTTGCGAGCATAAGGGGGAACATCGGGATTTTCTCGATATGATCAAGTGGTCTGTTAATGACATTGACAAACCCCTGTTCCATTCATATTGAAGACATCGAACAACAGTTACCTCGGGAACCTCATATGTTGTATCTTTAGTGGTAAGCCTAAGCTGTGGAATCTTAATCTAGCTTATGCAGAGTTTGCCTTTAAGAACATGCAAAATCGGTCCACTGGCCAGTCCCCATTCGAGATTGTGTATGGTTGAGTTCTCAAGCATATAGTTGACATGTTCCAGTTGCCTAAGTTAGAATGAATGTTGCTACGAAAAATATGACGGACCGGATCGCGACTATGCATGACAATGTTTAGAAAATTTTACAATAGTCCAACGCCAAGTACAAGGAAGAGGCTGATAAACATCAGCAACTTAGGAAAATCAATGATAATACCTATGTCGTTGATCTCCCCAAGGACACGGAGATCTCGTGAACGTTCAATGTGGCAAATCTATATGAGTATCACGAACCGATTCCGATGAATCACTCGATGGCAAGTTCTTTTAGAGTGGATGGGATTGATGTAAAGCAGGCCGCTGACATATTCTTGGCGCAAGTGGACCAAAAGAAGATTGAATAGAAGTGTACATAGTTCGTCAGATCCAGGCCCAGTCCTACATAGCACATTTTTTTTTTAAATACTTAAAAGCCTAATTCATTAATAGGAAGAAGACTATATAGAGGGGAGCTCAGGCTAAGAAAGGATCCTGAGATCCCGGCTGGAAAACCTACACATTCGGGAAGGCCGAACACAATGCTGGCCCACCTATCGTAAGGAACTACATAGAAAAAAAAACAAAAAAACAAAAAAAAACAAAAAAACAAAATAACTTAGGAGACCCGCACCCCACCCAGCCCAGTCCTGGCCAGTAGCAGCTCACCTCTGGAAAGGAAGGGGAGATGAGAGGAGTTTCTAAAGAGACTGAATTGCTGGTTGGCGCTGGCCCAGCGAGCTAGGCTGTTTGCAACCTTGTTGGCTTCTCTCAGGACATGCTTGATGGACACCAAACCAATGGACCGAAAGGAATAATCAAACTTCTTCTTCCAATAGAAGATACTCTAGGAAGCATCCCCCTGGCTGGAGAACAACTCAACTACTCCAAGGGAATCACTTTCCACTTCTATCAATCTGAATCCTTTGTCAAAACAGATGGATAGACCGTCCACCACTGCTTTCACCTCAGCAAGAAAGCTGGATCCTTGGCCATAGCCTTTGAGAAGGCGAACCTGAACTCACCATTGTTATCACGGCAAACACCACCACTCCCCGAGGGGCCGGGATTTCCTTTGGATGAGCCGTCGACATTCAGCTTCAAACGCCCCAGGTTCGGGCGTGCCCATTTCACAAAAGAGATCGAGTGGAAGGGGCCAACGCCCTGGGGAAGGTGGAGGTCAGCCTGGGCCACTCTATCGGCCTAGTTTTTACACGGGGGAGATGAAAAGCACTCGCCAGCTGAATCAGCCAAGCCCTAACTTGATGAATGGCTTCCGCGGCACTGGACTGGACCCCATTAAACCGCATGGAATTCCTGGATTTCCAGACTTCCTAGAGGACCAGGGCAGGGGTCAGCCCCCCTCAGAACCCATAAAAACGACCCGCTGGTTTCAATGACCCACCATTGGGAGGCTCTGGTCCTGGCCGGTTGGTCGGGGAGGAGATCAATGAATAGAATTGCGGAGAAATGGGCCCAAACAGAGGAAGCTAGCTCCCCTGAAACAAAGAGGTGATCAATGGACTCCTCCTTATGGCTCACCTGGTTACAGTAAACGCAGGACGAGGCCAAGTACACGCCCTTACTTTTGACACTGATGTCCACTAGAATGGCGTTATGCATAATTTTCCAGACGAACATCCCAATCTTTGGAGGGAGGAAAGAGTGTCATGCCCACCGGGCCCAACAATACGATTGGCCCCAAGCACGGATGAGGTGCCAAGCAGACTTAACCGAGAACTGGCTTGACTTCTCACTTGTCCAAACTACACGATCAACATCTTGGTTCAGCGCAATACCTTCTGCTATCACATGCTGACAAACAAAGGCTGGGAGGGAGGCCGGGAAGGGGACGTTGAGAATAGGTCCATCCGGCCCAATGACGTCCCTAACATGCGGGTTCTGAGATTGCGGAGGGACACTCCCCAAATTCGACCTCCTAAGGGGGCCCAAGCCCGACCAGTTGACGTCCCAGAAGCTGCTGCTCCCATTCCCCACTAGCAACCGAGAGTGGTCCTAAAGGAGCTCGACCAGGATTCTCAATTTCTTCCAGGTAGGGGAATCCGACCTGCGCTGGATGGAGAGAACATGGAAGCTTACAATAATACCATACTTAGACTGCAAGAATTTTGCCCAAAGGCTGCTGCCATGGTCGAAGAAAATAGTCCAGACTCTCTTTAACCTCAAGGCAGCCACAACATCCCTTAGGCGTTTAATCCCCAGCCCACCTTCCGCTGTGGGGGACGCGATCTTGCTCCAACTAATCTAGTGAAGATTCCTCTTACCTTCAGTCCAACCCCAGAAGAAGTCTGCAAATTCGGATTCGAGAGCGGCTAGAGTCTTTTTAGGGACCTCTATTGCAGCAAGGATATGGATGGGGATGCCCGAAAGGACGTGCTTAATGAGGATGGTTCTAGTCGCTTGGTTTAGGAAATGAGCCTTCCAACCCGAAATACGAGACAATTCTGTCCACCAGAGGCTGGAACGAGGAGGAACGGATACACCCATTGGACAGTAGCACACCAGGTAGAGAAAACTTGGAGCTAATATAGCAATCCCGAATAATGTTTCAATGATTCTAATCCTGCTAGCCGGGGTCTTGGAGGAAGCAACGAAGCTACTCTTCGTGATGTTTATCTTGGGGCCTGACACTCTTGACGTAACTGGGCTCCAAGCACATCCAGTTTGAAGAAATTTAATTCGAAAGGGAGAAATTGGCGTTTGAAGTGTGAACCATAAATCAGCTATAACTTTTAATCCGAGTATTGTTACGAGACGAACAACTTATCAATCTTTGCTCTTATCGATCATTCGGGGTTAACCCACTTGCGTCGCAGGTCTCGTTGGTCCATTTCATAAGAAAACACTTCCTTCCTATTCAAATTTATTATTTTTGAAAAAAAAAAAACTTATTATTTTTAATAATTTTTAATTTTGATGAATCTCCTTCATTTTAAAGATTTAGTATATGCAATCTTCTTAGGAATGCTTATAATCATGTTAGGAATCATCCGACACAATTAATTTATGACTTTTTATTTTTTATAAAATTGTATATGTTGTCTTCTTAGAAATTGATTGTAATCATGCTAGGAATCATCTGGCACGATTAATTTAGGACTTTTTATTTTTTGTAAAATTTATTATTTCAAGTAAGTTTTATTTTACTCAAATTAGGACTCCTAATGAGGGTATTGTTTTTTCTTTATTAGTGATGTAATGGGAAAGTATGAACATCATTGAATAATAATAAAAATTGAATTTTCCATTTTATCTTGTGGATTCAAGGTTTTACTTACTTGAGGAAGACAATGATCTTTCTCATTATTGTTTCATGCTCTTTCCTATGTCAATAATCCAATAGGCTATGAAAATATGGTTACATGTGTTTAATCAATGACCCTCTCTATGAGTGAGCTTGCTTTTAGATTCATGGAAATGAAAGGAAAGGAAATATCATTTCTCATTACAGTAATTTTCTAGTGTTTGTAAAGAGTTTTTTTATTATTAAGATTGGTGGGAAACACTATTTCTCACTTTCTCTCACATGTACCACTGCCCGTCTCCCATCGCCCCACATGTATCACATATCCAAATGTTCCATTGTCCATTCTATTTTGTCATACATTCACCAATTAATGCGCCACCGTCGATCTTCACTTGGGCCTCACATGTACAAAGCACCTCAAATGTGTCACATGTGTCAACTTTTATTATTCATCTTTTGTTGTTTTGCATGTGTGCCTATTTACACTTCTCTTAGCACGTCAAGGTAGCCATGTATCGGTACTACGTACGAATAAAGAACGAAATCATACTCGCGCCTTTGAGACACCTTTCACCTCATTTCCTTCGGTAACATGTCAGCTGCAAAAACAGAATGGCTAAGAGTTGGATATGCACACTCACAAACGAGACACTGCAACAAAGGGCGTAGCCCTCGTACAAGTGGCACGTCTAGTCAAAGCATCATGCTCGACAAGCTTATAAAGACCCATCAAGATAGGAAGTCTATCGCAATCCCCTAGCGAGACCGTCTCATATAAGATATGATTAGTGCTTTCACGATGACTATGAAGGATGAAGAAATCTGAATCTGGCTAGGATATTGATGTAGAGCGGGTCGCGGACAGTTTCATGGCCAAGATGGATTAGAAAAGGCCCGGTCGTCGACAGAAGTGATCCGGACGGTCGGACCTTAGATTGGGCGTATCTCGCAATCCGGAATGAGTTATCTGACGTAAAATATATGATTTTGGGGTAGAACGAGCTACTTTAGCCAACCAACCCAGCCATGCAGGGTTACGACGCCCGGAATTGCGAAAAACCCCTGGATCGACGGTCGTTTCCCTGCTTTAATTTCGTTTTTACTATAAATAGCAAGTTTTAATTTGATTATAACTCTTCATCCGTCGGGCTTTAGGAGTTGTGCCCAACATGAAAAGAGCTTAGAATAATTAGGAGAACGGTTTGGTGAAGCCAAATAGGACACTTACTATTTTTTGCCGAAAACCTTGCGCACTAGTAGACATCACGACCGTCTATAAATAGTAAGTTTACTATTTATAGTAAGTCACGAATTCTAGGAGTTTTAGTTGTAGTTTGATTCTGATTTCTTTTCCATTGCTTGGTATCCCTATTTAAAGGGTTGTGAACTCATTTTTAATTATGAATTAATCAGTTTCGAATTTATTAGAATTTATTTCTATTTTCTGCTTTCTTTCCTCGTGGATTCGAGAAGTCTCTGTGAGGAGTCCAGAGAAGCTCCGTGGATTCGAAGTATTTATCCTCATCACGCTCATCCCTATGTCAATTAGTATCAAAGCGAGGATTCCCCTTGGGCCACTGGCAAACAACGAAGGTATGAATCAAAATCCTGTGGACGGTGATCCAGAGATTCATTATCTTTCGGAAAGAATGGAAGCTTTCCACCGGGAGAGTCAGTTGACCATGCAAGGGCTGCAGGTAACACTCGATCGTCTTGCGGATGCGCTACTTCCGCCCCGAGCCCTGGGCGGTGATCCACCACCCATGGTTGTTGTACGACGCAACCCTGATTTCTGTAGTGCACTACCAGTGGCAAACCGTAGGGCTACACCAAATGATTCAAGTTCTAGCGACGAAGACCTTAATGAGGGTTTTGCTCGACGACCAATCCATGGAGGCGATCATCTAGATCGTGCTGAAAGAAACTACCGAGGTAAGGCTGAACTTCCTAGTTTTAATGGTTTATTACATATAGAAGATTTCCTCGATTGGCTAGTCGAAGTAGAGAGATATTTTGATTATATGGACGTGTCAAATCATAAAAGGGTAAAATTGGTAACGTTTAAATTAAAATTTGGTGCTTCTGCATGGTGGGAACAATTACAACTCTCACGAACCCGTCAGAACAAGGCGACTATCTCATCATGGCCACAGATGAAACGTCTTCTTCGATCACGATTTCTCCCCAGTGATTATGAGCAGATACTATTCCAGCAATATCAAAATTGCCGACAAGGAAATCGAACCGTCACAAATTACACAGAAGAATTCCAGTGGTTGGCTACACGAAACGATCTGTCAGAATCTGAGTCACAGAAAGTGGCACGATTTATAGGTGGGTTGTGACCGATAATTAAGGACCGAGTTCAGATGTACTCAGTCGGAACCGTGGATGAAGCAGTTCAATTGATGGGTAGGGCAGAAACACAACTTGCAAGAGCTCCTGCTCGTCCGTATCCTTCAACTCGACCCCCCATGACGGTCCCACGCAGGATCCAGTATTGGCACGAGGAAAAGATCCAGTAGGAGAACGTCCTCAACTTCCTACAACCGTAAACCGTGATATGGGGAGCGGCTCATCTAGACCTCAACGTGCAACACCCACAACAGCGGGCCCGAGTAGAGTTCCAAATCCTTATGCTTGGCCAAGGTCGAACAATTGTTACCGCTGTGGCCAGCCAGGCCACTTATCAAATACCTGTCCTCAACGTCCTGCAGCACACTTGACTATAAACGAAGGGGCACTGAAGATGAGGCCGCAGAAGAAGGTCATGGCTATGATGAACATGAGCAAACCACTGAAGAAATAACAGGTGGCGATGAAATGACGGGCCAGGATCGTGGCGAATTTTTAGTTGTGAGGCAATTACTGTATACCCCACGAAAGGAATTACATCCACAGCGACACAATATATTTTGTACTCGGTACACTATCAACGGAAAGGTCTGTGATGTGATCATAGACTGGTAGTAGCGAGAACATCGTCTCAAGAGTGATGGTGGATAAGTTGCGGCTACCAACGATGAAACATCCTTCCCCGTACTCAATTGGCTGGATAAAAAAGGTGAATGAGACCAAGGTAACTGAACAATGCACTATCTCATTTTCAATTGATAAAAATTATAAGGATCAGATACTTTATAACGTGGTTGACATGGAAGCTTGCCACATGCTACTCGGTCGACCCTGGCAGTCAGACCGTGATGCGACCCATCGGGGACGAGACAATGTCTACGTATTCGTCAAGAATAGTCGAAAAATAATCCTTGCCCCTATGGCACTAGAGAATCACCCTGAAGCTTCTAAAGTGGAGGGGAGTTCCCTCTTGACCATTCGTGATTTTATGGAGGAATCAAAGGAAACCGGCGAGGTATATACGCCATAGTGGTAAAGGGTGGGGAAGAGGAACCCTCAAATATTCCTCCAAGTTTAAGACTGTTGCTGAACGAATTCAAAGAAGTCTGGCCTGAGAATTTACCTGCTAGATTGCCCCCCATGAGGGACATCCAACATCACATAGACCTCGTCCCTGGGGCTAGCCTGCCCAACTGCTCTCATTATCGGATGAGTCCAAAGGAGTGTGAGATACTTCAGGGGCAAGTGGAGGAATTGATCCGTAAGGGTCTCTTGAGAGAGAGCATGAGCCCATGTGCCATACCTGCATTATTAACGCCAAAAAAAAAATGGAAGCCGGCGCATGTGTATCGACAGCCGGACAATCAACAAAATTACCATCAAATATCGGTTCCCAATACCACGATTGGACGACATGCTCGATATGCTAGAAGGGGTCAAGGTGTTCTCTAAACTAGATCTAATGAACGGGTACCATCAGATTCGTATCCGACCCGGTGATGAGTGGAAAACGGCATTCAAGACCAAGGAAGGGTTGTATGAGTGGCTGGTCATACCCTTCGGCCTATCGAACGCACCAAGTACTTTTATGCGTTTGATGAATCAAGTGTTAAAACCGTTTACTGGCCGATTTGTGGTAGTATATTTTGATGACATATTGATATATAGCCAGGATGAGACGGAGCACAGGAAACATCTCAGGCAGGTGCTACAGGTCCTATAAATTAATAAGTTGTACCTCAACTTGAAGAAGTATAGTTTTTTAACTGACAGCCTATTGTTTCTAGGGTTTGTTGAAACGTCTACAAGCATTCGTGTGGACGATGAAAAGGTGCAAGCTATTAGGGAATGGCCGATCTCGACAAATATTCATGAGGTGAGGAGTTTTCACGGGTTGACGACTTTCTATCGTCGATTCGTGCGAGATTTTAGCACCATAGTCGCGCCTATAACAGATTGCATGAAAAAAGGACCGTTCCAGTGGACCGATAAAGCTAACAAGAGCTTTCATGAGATCAAGCATCGTTTGTCTACAACACTGGTCTTGGTACTTCCTAATTCGACAAATTATTTGAGGTTAAGTGTGACGCGTCATACGTCGGAATTGGAGGAGTATTATCACAGGAAGGCAGGCCAGTAGCCTTCTACAGCAAGAAACTCAGTGCAGCCCAAAAGAAGTGGTTGACTTATGAGCTTGAGTTGTACGCAGTTGTTCAGGCGCTGCGACATCGGCGGCATTATCTGATTCAAAGAGAGTTTATTCTGTACACTGATCATCAAGCATTAAAGTTTATTAATAGTCAGACTAACGTGAATCGTGTGCATGCTAGATGGGTTACGTTTTTACAGGAATTCACGTTCGTTCTGAAGCACAAGTCAGGGCAGCAGAACAAGGTGGCTGATGCGCTTAGTCGTCGTGCATCACTACTTGTTACGATGAGCAACGAAGTGGTCGGCTTCGACTGTCTCAAGGAGCTGTATGTCGAGGATAAGGACTTTAAAGATTCTTGGATGAAGTGTCAAGAAGGTCACCCTAGTGACCTTCATATACAGGACGATTTTCTCTTCAAAGGGAATCAATTGTGCATTCTCCAAAGTTCTCTGAGGAAGCAGATTATTCAGGAGCTACATGGAGGTGGCCTCGGTGGACATCTTGGACGAGACAAGACGCGAACTCTTGTGGAAGAGCGGTATTACTGGCCACAATTAGTACGTGATGTGGGAAAAGTCGTACAACGTTGTCATGTTTGTCAGACCTCCAAGGGTCAATCTTAGAATACGGGCCTCTACACCCCGTTACCTGTGCCTGACGGTCCTTGGGAGGATTTATCAATGGACTTCGTGCTTGGTCTCCCACGAACACAATGCGGCATGAATTCGGTGTTCGTGGTGGTAGATCGTTTCTCCAAGATGGCGCACTTTATCCCATGTAAGAAGACCCTTGATGCAAAACACGTGGCGAATCTATTCTTTAGGGAGGTCGTACGGCTACACGGGGTCCCAAAGACTATTACTTTTAATCGTGACACGAAGTTTATTAGCCACTTTTGGCGGACTTTATGGACTCGATTCGATACACGACTTCAATTCAGCAGTGCTTACCACCCACAGACTGATGGGCAAACCGAAGTTGTGAATCGCACGTTGGGAAACCTCTTTCGCTGTATTTCAGGAGAAAAACCGAAGCAGTGGGATTTGACATTGTCTCAAGTAGAGTTTGCATTCAACAACATGGTGAACCACTCAACTGGAAAATCACCGTTTCAGATTATCTACGGACGAGTGCCTTGCCACACACTTGACTTGGTCCCTCTACCCAAGCACCCAGGCACGAGCATTGCAGCAGAACATATGGCGGACAAGATCATGGGCATCCATACGGAAGTGCGAACCAAGCTACATGCCTCGAACTAGGAGTACAAGGAACAAGCGGACAAACACCGGCGACAAAAGGTGTTCGAGGTGGGCGATCGCGTTATAGTCCATCTGCGCAAAGAAAGATTTTCGACCGGGACATATAACAAGTTGAAAAATAAGAAGATTGGATCCGTCCCAATCATTCGAAAGATCAATGACAACACTTATGTTGTTGATCTTCCAGATGACATGGCGATCTCACGGACTTTCAATGTTGCGTACCTGACCGAGTATTATGAACCAGAGCAGGATGAGAACTCGAGGACGAGTTCTTTTGAAGTGGAGGAGACTGATGTAGAGTGGTCGCGGACAGTTTCATGGCTAAGATGGATCAGAAAAGGCCCGATCGACGACAGAAGTGATCCGGACCGTCGGACCTTAGATTGGGCGTATCTCGCAATCCGGAATGAGTTATCTGACGTAAAATATATGATTTTGGGGTAGAACGAGCTACTTTAGCCAACCAACCCAGCTATGTAGGGCTGCGACGCCCGAAATTACGAAAAACCCCTGGATCGACGGTCGTTTCCCTGCTTTAATTTCGTTTTTACTATAAATAGCAAGTTTTAGTTTGATTATAACTCTTCATCCGTCGGGCTTTAGGAGTTGCGCCCAACGTGAAAAGAGCTTAGAATAATTAGAAGAACGGTTTGGTGAAGCCAAATAGGACACTTACTATTTTTAGCCGAAAACCTTGCGCACTAGTAGACATCACGACCGTCTATAAATAGTAAGTTTACTATTTATAGTAAGTCGCGAATTCTAGGAGTTTTAGTTGTAGTTTGATTCTGATTTCTTTTCCATTGCTTGGTATCCCTATTTAAAGGGTTGTGAACTCGTTTTTAATCATGAATTAATCAGTTTCGAATTTATTAGAATTTATTTCTATTTTCTGCTTTCTTTCCTCGTGGATTCGAGAAGTCTCTGTGAGGAGTCCAGAGAAGCTCCGTGGATTCGGAGTATTTATCCTCATCACGCTCATCCCTGCGTCAGATATGATATAATCCTGTAACCTTTGAGGATCCCATGCCAGCAAAGAAATTGAATGTAGTTGCCGCCTCCCAATCTATATAAGGAGCATATAACAGACAACTCGAGGCACCAATTGAGCACACGATGGGACTGTGACTTGGCAACATCGGGTTTCCAATTTGGACATGGATTTCCTTCAACACATTGTACAGGGCAGGCAACAAAAATCTGTGGAACCTACCATAGTATCCATGTAACATCCACAATAGACCTAAGTTGCACCTGCTCATGCTAGGATATAGCCCAAAAATTATGCAACAATCAAGTGAGACATACATACAACAAGGAAAATGGGATGGGGAAGCCTACCATTGAAACTTTCTTGGGGCCAACAAAGTTTTGAATCAAGTTGATATTTGTGCTTTCCTTTCATTGCGTGCGGTAGGTCCTATCATATGAATTGGATAGGTGGCAAATAAATATCAACAGTGGCCCCTAGGCTTCGCTAGTGGGTATCCTCATCCCTACTGTACGTGGTGTGGCCTGTTTGAGGTTAGAGTCCGTTTCTTTCACCAATTAGGATCTCTTACCACTGCCAAACCAAATAATAAAATCGTTCCTCAACTGTATATGTATTTAGAAGATAGGAAAATGAATTTATAATTATTACATTTTCTCCTTGTTATTATACCAAAAATCTACCATACAAACAGTAATATTAGTTTTTTTTTTTTTAATGATTTGATGTTTAATTAATGTAAAAATGTCATCAATACATTTTTATCACCAATAAACCAAACACAGAAACGACACTCAGATGTTGCTTTTGTTAGGAGATGAGTAGAGTAATTTATAATTGTTGTCCATTCCCTATAATAATTGGTGAAACAAATCGGCCCTTAGATCTGAAAAATGGATGGAATGTATATCACAAAGAATTGGGGTGCAGCCCATAGTTTTTTGCTGCTCGAGCTCTCCACAACATGGTTCACATCCCAAAAACTTATTCTACTTAATTTGAGTTCATGTATGCGATATATGATTTGGGTGCCTCCAAATCAAGCATCATCCCCTACAAGGGTATTAAGTAACTTCCCCGTGTATAATAAATTTGAATATTGCGTGTATTATAAAGTTGTCGTGGGAAGGAGTGACTGACGTCAGAAGAGTATCTTTCAATTTTTAGGAGGGCTTTATTGGTTTGGTATATAGAGAGTAAAACTGTTATTTTTAAACTATTTCTTCTAAAACAGTCTTATGTTTTCACCGCTTGCCCCCAAACCGCTTGCCATGAGTTTGTTGTACACTTTCACCGGAGTATTTTTGTATTAACGAAATTATCCTTCACTTTTTTTTAACCAGCAACTTTTCTTTTACGTATTACTTTTAATAGTCCAGGAAATGAGGTGGTATGAGGTGGTGGGGCCAACTTTCATAATGCTTGTTGCAAATCTGAGCCATCCATCATATTCACCATCTTATTTTAGGGTGTGGGCCCAAATTCTGATGAATCTAGTGTACATGTGGGTCCCACGAAGGGAAAAAAAGTGACCCATTGCTTACTACTGTTGAAAATATCAATAGTCCCATTTTTATGCTTTTAGGCTATTCAAACCATTGAAATGGCATTCTCGACCTTTGAGAATTCCATTCAGAGTGTCTTGATCTAAAAAATTTGTGAAGGGAAGTCATATATTGCACAGATTTGATCGGGATTTAGAGGGAGCCGTACAACCAAAAGATTTGTGGGCCCACGGATACCTTTCTGACATTCAATATGTCCATCATTTGTGCCAGATTATCTTTGGAAGTGAGACAACATATAAGACTGATATAAAACTCAAGTTAGCAACACCACAGGAAACACTGGGAATGAAGACGTCCACCATTCAAACCCTACTGGGCCGGACTCAAGTTTTCGATCGGCCTGATATTTCTTCCTTTCTAATCATCCTATGGAAATCATCGTACGTACGGGGAGCTAGAATATGAACATTGTAGTGGGCCTTAGCAAGGTTTTGATGGTGTATGTCTCATCTCCATTCTTCCCTGTGAAATCAGCCACTTAGTTTTTTTTATCTTTCTGACTTTTGGGTTTAAGTAACAACATGAGGTACTGGCGCAACTGATGGATGAAGTAGATGTTATGTAAACACCCATAAAATTTTAGGTCACATGCAACTTGTATGGAGATGGAAAATTTCCGTCACTATGTCTTTTCCTGTGATGACCCATGGGTAATGGAAAACTCCAAATATAAAGCATTTTTGAGATGAAATGATAAATTGATTCTTTCATTGTACTTTTTATATCCGGCGTATTATACATGCTTATTTTTCATTGACGGCATGTCATTGATAAATGAATATATGGTAATGCCCAATACAATTTTAAGTTAAATAATAGGTGGGACATTTTCCATGATACCAATCCAGAACATTAATAATAAGATTCTCCATTGCCAAAATATCACTATGGCTGTGAATAGCACAACTTTGCGACCGTGACTGGCCATGATTTTATGTGGGCCCACTGCCTTTACTTTTTTGAAAGTTGGGTTAAAATAGAGCCCAACTACTATCAGTAGCAATTAAGGAGGCCCACTGTTCAGGTGGGGACAACTAATCATATGGATAACATTAGGACTTAATTAAGGGGACCCACTGTTAAGAAAAAATAACTAATAGAATTTCATTCTGAAAGGGCCATTAGAAATTTAGGAGGCTCTTACATTTCTTTACTTACCATTTCATGCGCCAAATCTTTAAATATATAATCGTAATTTCAAAACTAATAATAAGAGCTTAGGCAAAACGCTTGAGGTACTCTTCAGCAGTGACGTACTTGTAGTCCGGGTACAGGTTATGGCTGTCCACACCATGTGGACCTTTCACTTCGAACTCCAGGTCCCCATGGTAGAAGATCTGGTACAGGTGGGCCACCCCGATTTGCAGTGGAGGTGGCATCTCTGCATCCAAAACATAAAAGGTTATACAGATCACAACTATTCATCTCCTCATGAAAAATCAAACAAAAACCAAAAGAAAAAAAAAAAAAAAAAAAAAAGGGTCCTCATGCATCATCTAGACAAGTGGCGCCCATGGTTCTTTTACACCGATCGATCATTGATCTAATGATCTGATGGGCCCCACTGTGGACAGAGAATGCCCCAAAGTTCTTTGCAACCGAAATGTCCTGTTGATTATATGCAGTCCTGATATTGGGATGTTTGTCCTGATTGTTATATCATCCCGTTGAGAAGCTGATAATCTACTGTCAAGGTACCACAACTTGTGGAACCGTACCATCTCTTTCAGCCAACATATCATTTGTGCAAGAAATCTGCACCATGAAAACAATAGGCTAAGTCGTGAAGATCACATGCACAAAACCAGGACGGTCCTACTCTAGCAGGTGGGCCACACGTAGGAAACCGACGATCTGACTCAACATACGGGTGTGGCCCACCTAGTGAGCCGATCAGTCTGATTTTTGAGAAGGGTGATGTTTATGGTGGGGTATGTACTTTTCATGGCCCTGATCTAGGGAAAGATGGTACGGCACCACAAGTTTTACGGTTGCCTCTTGGTGATCTGCTCTCTGTTAACCATCAACTTATAGTCCACTGATCGAGTGGTTATGATCTTCCAATCTGGAGAACTGTTTTGGAAAAATCCCATACTAGTCGGTGATCAGGACACATGTCCGGATGCATCACCACCCTTCATTTCATTCACGCCCCTAATCCAATCACAAGGATCCAAGTGTCTGTTACGTACTGTCCATGTTGCCAAGCCATTCCTCCTGTGTAACGAAGGTTTTCTTCAGCTCTTTTACAATCAGTTTCTCCCAGATCTTCACCACCTCCATCTGGGTGAGTATGTTAGCAGGTGGACGGAGATAGAGAGTCTTGTTCAGTGTCCGTGGATCATCAACGGCCATCATAGCATACATTGCCATGTCATCCTCATCCACCCAAATACCTGCAGCCACGTCAATACCAAACTATCATTATCAGCCTGAGTTAGCAATCGAAAGATCGGAGTGGCCCACGTTTAGAATGCAACTTACAATCCTTGTCGGTCTTATCGCCCTTGCCATAGATGTAGACATGATCGGTGGGTGGCATGAAGTGGCCCAGCTGAGCCAGGGCGGCCAGGAAGTAGCCAGCCATGCAGTTGGCCGAGATGTAAGTGTAGGGGATCTTGGCCTTTTCAATGGCCCGCCGAATCACACGTTTGTCCTTGAAGACGTAGTCACCAGGGGGGATTGCGTGCTCCATCAGATCCACATCCATCCCAAACTCAGAGGGAAGGAACCGCTGCATGGGACCATCACTAGTTATATCAACCGTTAAAAATCACCACAAAGATTTGCTTGGTCATTTTAGAAAATTTGGTACACTTGTAGTGGATCCAGACGGTTCATCTTCTGGGCCTTAACATGGATGCGCCATGCCCCATAAAACATGCCGATCGGATGATCCAAGCAACCAATTCAAGGGCTTTCGGTGACTCGTTAAGAAAAACATACAATCTACGGTGATACTCAGTGGAGAGAAAAAACCGTCCAATGGACTACTGCGATCATTACACCATCCTACCTTTCAGGTGTGATCCATCCACAGTAGGGCCCAGTAGATGAAAGGTCTGGATCTCATGCCTATATTCTTAGATGGAGGTGCTTAGGACATGGATCCATCCACAATAGGGCCCAGCAGCTCTGAACCATATGTCCATGTGTCGTTGTTAGGTGGCATTTCATAGAATCAATCCTATTAATCTGCCACATGTTAAGTTCATGGTAACCATAGTTTACAAACCAGGAATTGACTTGTGACTCGGCCACTCACTAGGTCGAATCAACCCGATGAGTCCCGAGTCAACCAGGTGGGTCATAAATTTACTTAAATGCCTTTTCTGTGACTCTGCTGACTCGTTAAAACCAGGCTGAGTTAGCTGATTTTTTAGTTGATAAGCAAAGCAGCACCTGCATGGTTAAACCGATCGACCAACTGACCAGAACCATAACCTCGCAAGGTTGACTCGGCGAGTCCCGAGTTGTATTGTAACTTCGAAGGTGCCCTCATACAGTGCCCATTTCAATAATCCGCATTTGAGTAATCTTGCAGCATCTTTTGCTTGGACGCGTAACGGACAGGGCCTCTGAGGGGACAACGTAATGTATGGGTTTTATCCACACCGTCCATCCATTGTGATATATTATTTTACTTTTCGAACACAAAAATGGGGCAGATCCAATGTTTAAATGGACCACACCACAGGAAGCAGCGGTAAAAACGACACCCACTGTTGAAACCTTCTTAGGGCTAACCGTGATGGTTAATTACCATCCAACCTGTTCATAAGGTCACATAGACCTGGTTGAAGGGGAAACACAAATATCAGCTTTATCCAAACGTCAGTCAATCCGATGTTTCGATCGATGGGCATGTACACTATTTGGACGGTAGAGATGGTTTAAACACGCAATTTGATTGTGGAACTTATGCATAGGATTTGCCTAAGCTAGATGGACACTCTCAACATTCTTAAATATTATAATGCTCCACGAATCATGCAACTGTCAACGATCAAGATGATGATCTAAAGTGTACACCAAATCCAAGTGTAACATGGAGAAATGGCAAACCTTGATAGTTCCCACTTCTTCCATGGCTTCAATGAGAGTGAGCTGATCGAGGATAGCATGCCTAAGGTGATTTCCAGCGACAGCTGACACCACAACGTCTACTTGCTTCAATGCCTCCACCAAGCTTTCTTTATCTTCAAGGGAACCCTGCAATTTAATGAGTTCATGTGAATTAGCATTCTGGTGGGATTTAGGGACTATTAACAAACGGCCCTTCGTAAGCCATCTAATGATGATCTTCCCATATTACCCCAACCACTTACAAGGATTCTACTGAATGGGATGAGATATATTTTAATATCATAAGACCATTTTCTAGATTATTTAAAGGGATGATTAATCAAGCGATTAAGCTAGCAAAGAGGTGAAAACCAATGTTCGACCATCCCATCTGCTAAACTTGGGACCACCTTTCAATTAATGGTCCGCATCATTTGCATGGATCTCCCACCATCCACCTAAACACAGTACTGTTCGCCTCTATATTTGTATAGTTATCCACCCACTGCACAATATATTGGATGGATGGTCTGGATCATCCTATTCCATGAAGCCACATGGGCCCATCATGGGCTTATTGACCATCATATTTATGATAAAAATCAGAGTGGACCACATAACAAGAAAAAATGTAAAGAGAATGAAGAAAGAAAACCGAATTTTTAAGTATAACAAATCGAAACAAAATGGGGTAATTTGGTGTACTTGAAGAAGTGTCACGCCCTCCATTTTGAATCCGATGAGCATCTGGACTTTTTCGGCATCTGATGCGATCTCCGGTCGATAAAGAGCGAATGTCGGATGGCCCAGGGCCATGCTAGCCTTGACAAGCCTTCTTCCTATGTAACCAGTGGCCCCAATGATCAAAACCCTATCTTTCTCTCCCCCCATCTCTTTTCTCACTCTAATCAGAACAAATCCTCCAATGAATTTTTAGGTTGCTGGAAAAGAAGGTGATATGCTCAGGGATTTATACACACACATGAACGGACCATCAAATTAACAAATGTTTTATATTTTGTATTATACACAAACATGTTGAAAACCAATGAATTGATAAACCATATAAATTGAGCTAAAACCGATGGTCTTGATTCTTCCCTTTGGATGCTTATTAGATCAGTTCCATAAAATTACCCAATTGCCCTCATACTGGAAATGACTACAATAACCCTACATGAGAATTTAGGAGAAGGATCTTCACATAAAACGTTGCATGACGGCGGTTTATTTGCCGTGCAAAAGGTGGGCCGTACCGTAAAAATCACGGGGGGTGAAAAGGAGGATGGTACATTCATCAGGTGGGATAGGCCGTAGGAATCAATGGATAGTGGATGGTCTTACTCAATGTAAGCGTGAGGCCCGCCTGATGAACGGATTGTTCCAATTTTCCCTCCTGGTGATCTTCTTTGTATGGCCTACCATCTTCACCGCTCGAATTTTCCACTGAACTGAAACATCGGGTGTGAGAAAAAACATCTAATTTTAAAAATATCACGTACGACTTTGGCTGGGACCATTCTTTTCATTGCCGATCAAGAAATCTTCATCCAACCTCACATTTTGGCTAATCGTGATCTTCCGCGTGACCCGATTATATAGCCTGTATTTTTTCACAACATCACCATATCACATAGAAGTACACTTCTTCGCCCTTTGGTATAGATTATCTCTCTCAACTGACGGTACATGAGAATAAGCATCATAATCAAATATATGCAACTGTGAGTAGTCTGCATCATGACCACTCCACATTTCTAGAATCTTATAGTCTATCTCCAAAGATGGGGACCAATTCATAAGATAACAGGCCGTATTAACAGCCTCAATCCATAATTATTGTCCAATGCAACATTGCTCAACATACTTTGGGCTCTCTCTAAAAGAGTCTTATTTATCTGTTCCACCACACCATTTTGCTATGGTGTGTGCCTTACTGTATTGTACCTCGTAATTCCCTTCTCTTTACAAAACTAGTTGAATTCCTTTGAAGTGAATTTACCACATTTGTATGTCCGTAAGACTTTTGGTTTTTACCATGTTTGCTTCTCAACAATTGCCTTCCACACTTTGAATGTGGCGAACACTTCAAAAAAAAAAACTCATATATACTTTCCTCGAGTAGTCATCTACAAATGAGACAAAAAACCTGAAAGTGCTATGTTGATAAGCCCTAAGTATTGTCAAATTTTGGTGTGCCAAACCAATTCAAGTTTGTATCAACCTCTTAATATTGATTTTTGAGGTTATTATTTCCTTTGGTTATTTGCATTTTATTTGGCTATCTGTTGTCTTTATTCCGCTTATTATTATTTTTATTCGGCATAGTCTTATTCACCCCCCCCCCCTCGGACATTTAGTTCTGCCTTTTCAAGTGGTATCAGAGCCTAATAACTTGTTTATTTGGATTTAATTCCTGAGCTAGCCGATCTGAGCTTTTAAGATGTCAAATTTTAATAGTCTTTCTATCACTAGGCCTCCACCTTTTGATGACTCTAATTATGCTTATTGGAAAGCCAGAATAAGAATATTCTTGAGGTCTATTGATGAGAATGTGTGGCAAACCATAGTAACTAAATGGACTCCACCTACTGTTGAAGTTCTAGGCCTTGATGGAACTAAAACTCTAAAAGTTGCTCCTTATAGCATTTGGACCACTCTTCAGAGAACTAAGAGTAGTGTCAATGCCAAGGCTTTAAATGCAATTACTTGCGCACTATCACCAGATGAATTCAAGATAATTATATCTTGTGATACTGCGAAACAAGCCTGGGATATCTTAGAAATGACACACATGGGTACGACGACGGTCAAGAAATCTAAACTACAAATCATCACCAATAGGTTTGATGAGATACGTATGGAAGAAAGTGAAACATTCATATACTTCTATACTAAGTTGAATGACATAGTCAACTCTATGTGGGGTCTTGGAGATAGCATCCCAGAAAGCAAAGTCTGTGCAAATATACTACGCTCACTACCTGAAAGGTTCAATTCGAAAGTAACGGCCATTCAGGAACTTTATGATACAGACTATATGTAAGTTGAAGAACTGGTTGGTTCTTTACAAACCTACGAGTTAAACTTTAAATCTCCGAAAGGTAAACCTATCGCCCTTAATCTTCTAAAAGTATTTCTCATGAAAATAACAATTCTGATTTAGAAATTTCTGAAGATGATATGGCCCTTCTAACTAAAAAGTTTTATAAGATTTTCAAAAGTAAAAAGAGGGTTGATGTTTAAAAACCTGTTGAAAAGAAAAAATCAAGATCTAAAAATTGGAAATCTTTAAAAGACAGTCAATGCTACAACTGCCATGAATATAGGCATCTAGCAAACAAATATCCTAAAAAGGACAAACTTAAAAAGAAAGGTATGTTGACTACATGGGATGAATCTTCCGGCTCTTAAGTCTCTTCTAAGTCAGAAGATTCTAAAATCGAGTCGGGTAATGATATTAAAGCTCTAATGCCTCCAGCCAAGTTCACTTTCTCAGATAATGATACAACCAGTGAAGAAAATCTGGGAAGTGATCATGAGAATGAAGAAGATCTTCAGGATGCTTATGATGCCCTATATAGGGAAAGTTGTAAAATAACTGTTAAATTAAAACTTCAGAAAGAAAAGTTTTTAAAATTAAAAGAGAATTTTGATAATCTGGTTTTAAAAAATCATACCTTTCAGATTGCTTTGAAAAAACTAAGTGTGACTTAGATTTCAAAACGTCCCAAGTTGAAAACTTAAAATCTGAAAATGAAAATCTAAAACAGGAAGTCTCTTCACTTTTGAGTTTAAAGGACATATGGAGGTATGCCCAAGGTGACCCCAAATTAGAAAAACTTCTATCTGGATCCAGAAAATGTGGTGATCGATCTGGATTAGGCTACGATAAAAATACTCCTCCTAAATTTGTTAAAGGAGAGTCTTCTAACTCAAAAGGGAAAAATCTGAATCAAAATATTTCTAAAACGACTAAAACTTTTCAGTCCTTAAATCCTAAAAAGAACCATATCAACTATAAAAATCAAAACCGTAATCCTTTAGCTGAGAAAATTGTAGACTTGCTTAAGGAGCTCTTAAAATCTAACTTAGTGGGTAGGACGTATAACAATTATAATCAGAAGAAGACCAACTATGTTCCTAAACCCAAAACTGTAATAAAATGGGTCCTTAAGGTTACTTGTTTGGTTGCCCACACCGCATTCAAAGTCATGAGCCATTCAAAGTGGTACCTGGATAGTGGTTACTCCAAACATATGACAGGCGACAAAAGTTTATTCACCAGTCTTAAAGACATGATTGATGATTTGGTCACATTCGGTGATGGTAGCAACTGCAAAATTGTTGGCCAAGGTACGGTTCAACTACCAAACCTCCCTCAATTTGAGAATGTTTTATGTGTAGAAAGTTTAAAACATAATTTATTAAGCATTTCTCAAATTTGCGATAATAATCAGAGTCTAAAAATTTTAAACCAAAAGTGCGAAATTTTAAATAAGAATAGTTCTGTAATATTAACTGGTCACAGAACTTCTGAGAACTGCTATATAGTTAGTGACTTAAGCTCATCTAAGCTATCATGTTACATAGTCCATACCAATGAGACCGAGCTATAACATAAGCGCTTAAGACATGTACACTACCGCAACTTGTATAGATTGAGCAAAAGTGATTTGGTATGAGGTCTACCCAAAATAAAGAAAGTGGATAAGATATGTGGTGAGTGCCAAATTGGTAAACAAATTAGGAGTGTTCATAAAAAGATAAACTACAATGCTACATCTAAACCACTCGAACTTCTTCACATGGATCTTATTGGACCAACTAGAATGGAGAGTCGAGGTGGCAAGAAGTATATTCTGGTCATTGTAGATGACTTTACCAGATATACTTGGATAGTCTTTTTAAGAGAGAAATCTGAAACTCTCGATGAAGTAAAAAGGATACTTAAACGTAGCCAAAATGAAAAAGAATTACAAGTTACTAAGATCCGTAGTGATCATGGGTCTGAGTTTAAAAATAGCAATTTTGATAAATTTTGTAGTGACCAAGGAATATCACATGAATATTCTGCTCCCAAAACACCACAACAAAATGGGGTAGTGAAAATGAAAAATAAGGTACTTCAAGAAATAGCAAATGTAATGTTAAATAGTATGAAGCTTCCTAAAAATCTTTGGGCTGAAGCTGTAAATACTGCTTGTTATATGATTAACCGTGTTTATATTAGAAAATCTAATAATAAAATGGCTTATGAGATGTGGTTTGATAAGAAGCCTTCTGTCAAATACTTTTGAGTTTTCGGCAGTAAATGTTATATCTTGCATGGCCGAGAACATCTGGGTAAATTTGACACCAAAAGCGATGAAGGGATATTTTTAGGATATGCTCTGAATAGTCGAGCATATCGGGTACTTAACAAGAGGACCGGTGTAATACAAGAATCTATTAATGTGGTCATTGATGATCATTTGAACACACCTCTCTCAAGTTCAGAAGATGATGAGGCTCTTCTAATTGATAAACTAGACTCTTCATCTAATCAAAATAACACTAAACTACGAACAAATAAAGATCATCCTACTGATCAAATCCTTAGAAATCCCCTCATTGGTGTACGCACTCGTACAATTAGAAGATATGTGTAACTACGTGTGCTTTACATCTCAGATGGAACCGGCTAACGTAAAAGAAGCCCTTACTGATGAAAACTGGATTGTAGCTATGCAAGAAGAGCTCAATCAGTTTGTAAGAAATGATGTTTGGTATTTAGTTCCAAGACCAACTAATAAACATATTATCGAAACAAAATGGATTTTTAAGAATAAGTCTGATGAACTTGGTAACATAATTAGAAACAAGGCTAGACTGGTTGTACAAGGTTACACCCAAATTGAAGGTATTGATTATGATGAAACCTTTGCCCCAGTAGCTCGTCTTGAATCAATCAGACTGTTTATATCTATTGCGTGCTTTAAAAATTTTAAAATATATCAAATGGATGTTAAGAGTGCATTTTTAAATGGTGATTTGCATGAATAAGTATCTGTTGAACAATCAAAAGGTTTTAAAGACCCTAAGCATGCTAATCATGTTTATCGCCTAAAAAAGGCACTCTATGCATGGTTTGAAATAGGCTCCCAGGCATGGTACGAGAAATTAAATAAATTCTTGTTAAGTCATGAGTTTGTTATGGGGAGTGTAGATAAAACTTTATTTGTTAAGAAACATAATGATCATATTTTAAATGTGCAAATCTATGTTGATGACATTATCTATGTATCTACCTGTGCTAACAAGACTGTTAAGTTTGCGGATCTTATGAAGTCCAAATTCGAAATGAGCATGGTTGGAGAACTAAATTATTTCCTAGGGTTGCAAGTCAAACAGCTTTCTGATGGATTCTTCATCTCTCAAACCAAATATGCTCTGAAGTTAGATAAAAGGTTCGGATTTGAGAGTGGAAAGAATTTTGATACCCCAATGAGTACCACTCTGAAACTCTCTAAGGATTCAACAGGTAAGAGTGGATCCTAAGGTGTATCATGGTATGATAGGAGGTTTACTTTATTTAATTGCGAGTCGACCTGATATTGCTTTTAGCGTTGGAATTTGTGTCAGATATCAATCGGACCCTAAAGAGTCCCACTTGATTGCTGTTAAGCGAATTTTGCGATATGTCGCTAGTTTCAGCTAATCTTGGTCTTTGGTATCCACATGATACTAGTGTGTAATTAGTTGGTTACACGGATGCTGATTGGGCTGGTAACATTGATGATCGTAAATTGACCAGCGGTGGTTGTTTCTATGTCGGGAACTGTCTAGTTTCCAGGCTAAGTAAGAAATAAAGTTTCGTATCGCTCTCTACTGTTGAGGCTAAATATATTGTTACAGGTAATGCATGCACTCAGCTAGTATGGATAAAGAGAATGCTAAGCGATTACGGAATTGCGTAAGAATCTATGATGTTATATTGTGATAACTCAAGCGTAATTAATATATCCAAAAATCATATTCAGCATTCACGAACCAAGCACATTGATATTAGGTATCATTATATTCGTGAATTGGTGGAAGAAAAGTTAATTTCATTAAAATATATTCAGACCGAGAATCAACTAGCTGACATATTCACAAAACCACTCTACAAAAATCGATTTACAAAATTGAAATTTGATCTTGGTATGTGTAATATGAACTGATGATTTGTGCTCATTTGTATCATAATGTATGTATATATTATTTTACATTTTTTTAATTTAAATATATGCAAAATTATACATTTTTAGTGTTACACAACCAGTCGAGTACACACTCAACCAGTCGTGGCACGACCGGTCAAGTATGTACACAACCAGTCGTGAAACAGGTGAATTGGGTTTTTATTTGGAAAAAAGTCATTTTTCTTCATTTCTTTCTTCTTCTCCATCAAGCCCAACCACGACCGGTCGAACCCATCTCCGATTTCTCTCCAGTTAGTGCTTCATTTTTTATTTCCTTCTGGATTTAAGTTCTTTGACCATCCTTAATCTTGATTTTGTTTCTTGTTTCAAGATTTATGGTGGTTTGAAAGTATTTCTTCCTTAAAATCTGATTTGCTTGGAATTCTTTCATTCCTTTTTGTAAACCTTTGTTTCCTTGTTTTTCTTGTTGCAATGGAAGGAAGAAATAGGAAGAGAACCACTCGTGGTCCCTCTTCTTCCCGTTACGCACCCATTACCTTGCGTCACCTTCGGCCTCCCGAAGAGGATCCCAAGAGTATGCGGGATTTCCATCTTAGAAATGTTATTGTTGAGCGTGTTGTCATTGTTGATCATATTGAGTGCTTCAACATTGTCCCTCTCCTTCAAGCTGTAGGATGGGAAAACATACTATCTTGGGGTGGTCCTGCATACCGATCCATTGCGCAGGGCATGTACGCTTGCATTAATTACTGAGTTCTCTCAAGATGATTTGACATTTGCTGTGTCAACTAGAGAAGGTCCAATTAAGGCAGGCCATCATTTGATTTCAGCAATCATGGATATTCCTGTTGTTGATGACGATGTACCCATATCCACTTTACAAGTAGACCTTCTGAAAATGCTAAACAATTGATTACAAGAGTTCTCTGTAACATGAATGCAGAATAAAACGGCGGTACTGCGCTCAGTTTCAAATATATGTTGCCCAGATACAGGGTCTTGCATCGGATTTTTATTTCAAATGTCTATCCTCGCTCAAGTAACAAGACTAAACTGACCTCTTTTATGGCCCACATTATGCATTCTGTTGTAACTGGCATCCATATTTGTCTTCCTTCTCTTATCTGTCATCATATTATTCAGTTTCGACTCCATCCTAGTCATAGCGATATTCCTTTCGCTTATCTTATGACTGCCTTAGCTAATCATGTTTTGATAGCTATGCGTGATGGAGAAGGTTCTATTAATCTTCGTCCATTTAACAACTCTAATATCAACAAGATGAACTTGGACTTGGCAACTGGTCAAGTTGATGGGAATGTTAGAGGAGATGAAGAAGCTGAAGAAGTTGACGCTTTACCTCAAGAAAGACGTTAATATGGATGATTTATTTGATGAACTTGAATTAGATTCTGAGGCTGACCTTGATTATCAGCCTTCTGATTTCGATGAGAGGTTGCATACTCTTGAGGAACAGGTGGCTCAGATTCGTATAACCCAGGATTTTCAATTTACTTATAAGCGCAAATATATGAGGCGCATTAATAAGGGTTTACATCAAATTGATTCATCTATTCTTGCTCCCTTTTCAGAATCTAATTAGTTTCGTTTTGATTTGATGGTATCTGTAATAATTTTCCTCTCACTCTTTTCCCTATGACTGCTTGGATAATGTTGTTTTATCTCTTATCTATTCAGTCTAGATACTTTGTTTTATTTGATTTGGATGAGTAGTTATTAGTTCTACTTGCTCTCTTATTATCTTCCTTTATCATTATTAGCTTCCTTTGTCATGTTGTGATAAAAGGGGGGAGAATATTGTTGAATGATATGATATAAGGATAACGATATGATATGATGATGGCTATTTATTTATTTTTTTGTAGGGAGTAGTGGATTAAGGGGGAGAGTTGATTATTGTGCATGATATCATAATATGTTTGTGCAATGTGTTGTTTGAATATCTATTGCATATTGTAATTTTGGTTTTGTCACAAATTTGACAAAGGGGGAGATTGAAAGTGCTATGTTGATAAACCCTAAGTATTTTCAAATTTTGGTGTGCCAAACCAATTCAAGTTTGTATCAACCTCTTAATACTTGATTTTTGAGGTTGTTATTTCCTTTGGTTATTTGCATTTTATTTGGCTATCTATTATCTTTATTCCGCTTATCCTCCCCCCCCCCCCCCCCCCCCCCCTAGGACATTTAGCTCAGCCTTTTCAAAACCGATGACCCCCTAGTAAAAACAATGGGCAACAACCCCCATACATCGAATGCACATAATTAAGCATCCATTTATAAACATGTTTTGTCCACTTAAAAGATAGTCGTGATTGTTTACCATATATACAATGCTTGCATATATTAAAATTAATACTTTAAATGTAGGAATTAAGCAATGATCATGAAGCACCTGCATACTGCACTCTCTCATGTGGTTTAGAAACGTACACCAGAAACGTGCCGATGTGGCGTTGCAGCTCCACCCGATACAGTATTCTCAATCAACTTGTAAAGGTTACTGCTCCATTGCACTTTTATCACTATGAGTGCCCCCTTTGAAACTTTTGGGACACGATCTAAACAGGTGAATTTGCACCCAAGTGCCTCAAGTGCCCCAAGAGATCTCAGATTCTTCCTTAGGTCAGGAACATGTCACCGTCAGAATATGCTCCACCCTAACAAACATTGTAATGCACATCGATCCAACACCAGCACCTTATAAGCAATGTCATTGCCCATAAACACATGTCCACCATCGCACTCGTTGTAACTAGTGAACCAATATCACTGAAAAATCATATGGTATGAGGCCCCGTATCTAAAATCCACTCGACGCTGATATACCAAGATTTGGATGCGGTCAAAACATCACTACCATCAACTTTCTCATTGGATTCCACTATGTTGGCCTCTTTCGACGTATTATCTAATTTCTCTCCCTTTTGAGCTTTAGGATTCTGACAATTCTTCTTCATATGTTACATTATCCCACAATTCCAACACTTTAATTATCTTATCTTTACCTTTCAATTTGGATCTCGATCGCGAGTTACCTTTTTTCTCGATCAAAATTCATTCCCCTAGCAACCAACACATCCATAGAAGAACCCTCACCGATGTCCTTCTTTCTCAACTTCTTTGCATGAAAGGATAAGATGACAGTTTCAACACTACCAAAAAACAGGGCAAGGCCTATAGATCTTGGAAGGTTTTCGCTACGGATTTTAGCCGTAGCCAAAACTAAATAAGCCGTCGGCAAAACCAATTTTTTAATGGTGGACTTCCAATTCACTATTGTTTTCGCATTATGTGGTCCACCTAAGCTTTATTTCAGCCTAATTTTTTGGGATCAATGTTAAATCTATGTTAAGAAATGGATGGACGGCATGGATGAAACAAATCGATCATGTTGGGGCCCACAGAGCCATACCAGATCCAAAGATCAAGTTACTGTTTTGAATTTGATTTGAAGTAATGTGAGTTTTGTATTTGATTTAAAATAATGGTGACTTATTCATAACAATAGTGGCAAAGATTTAGAGTTATCCAAACCATCCAAATAATCGGTCTAGTTGTAAATGGTAAATATTTATAATTTTATTATATAATATAATCTTAACCATCCAGAAAATGGTCCCATGCATGTACGACTGTTAATATAGCTTGTGTTATAAATAATGGAAAACTCACAGAATTTGGATGTAAATTCATTATCATATCCAAAAGAGGATTTCCGATGAGCGTCATTTCATCTTCCAACCAAAATCATTTTCGAAGGTCATTTCTGTTGAGCGTCGTTGTCGAGCATCATCTTCCATCGAGTATCGTTGTCGAGCATCATCTTCAAATAGGTGAGCTTCTCTTTCCCCCACCCTCAATCTTGAATCTGGATTTGAAAGACGTTGCTCTAATGAAACACATACATCATGATGGCCCTCTGTAACTAGCCCCACACATACATCTCAGCTATACTTTAGACGTTTTTGTTGATGATGATGTCCATTTGTGAGGGCGATCCCAATTTTAGGGCCAAGGCATCTACATGGTGGGATTCTCAAGATCGATGGACTGGATCACGCACTCGTGTGCAAGACAAACCTTGATATCAATCCGTGTGCAAAATGACCCATGTCTCTTAGCCGGGCCCGGGTACGGACCCGGGCCATTGTCAACCTGACTGCTAGAGGATAGTTCCCTAGCCCTTCATCTTTCCAGAATAGCATAGATTCACCATTGTTAACTGAAAGCTTGAAGCTATCTAACAGAAATTTCCCCCATTTCATATACTTCTTCCTTCCTTGCTAGGTTTTCTTCTTAAACTTCTATTTGTAGGGCCCAAACGAAACGTGTGTGATGTTGGGCATGTTGTTTGGGGTCTATTTCATATACTTCTTCCTTCCTTGAAGCTGGATTGGCAATGATCGCTTTCAGCTATGATTAGAGATCTCATCTTTCCAAATTAAAAAAGAAGAGAAAAAATCCTGAATTTTCTTTGTTCATGAGGTATATGCTTTTTGAATATTTCTTTTGCATCTGTTTAGATTCTATTCTAGATTAGTTTTCTGTTGTACAGACGGAAATCTCATGTGGGTATATCTCCTTTTGAAGTTTCTATGATTTTTTTGGGTGAAAATAGTGATTCTGATGTTCTTGGGATTTGGATTTGTTGTAAAAATGGAGTGTTATTTGAATTATTTTTTTTATGTCATATTTTAGGGAATCTCATGTGGGGTGCTTTTGCATTTGTTAGTTCTTGAAGTCTGTGTGGTTATTTGTTGTGATTTAGATTTGAATCGGTTTAGATTCTATTGCAGATTATTTTTCTCTTATATACTCTCATATGGGCGTACCTCTTTTTTAAATTTATTTATTATTTGGTGAAAATCAATGAGGATTTAGTACGGTTTGGCTGGATTTTTTTTATATAAATTTTTTACACCCATGTGAATCTGTTTGGATTCTATTGCAATTAGTTTTCTGTTTACAGAAGGGAATCTCACATGGGTATCTCTGTTTTTGAAGTTTCTTTGATTTTTTTTTTTTTTGGTGAAAATCAATTTGATTTTAGTAGATGTGTAGTTTTTTTTTTTTTTCTTTTTGGAAAATCAGTGAAATTTGGGATGTTTTGAAGCAATTTTATGCATATTTTTCGATTTCGATGTTCATCAAATTTGGATTAGTTTAAAAAAGGAGTATTATGTGGGTTTTTCTATTATATGTAACATAATCTCATTTGAATGCTTTTGCATTTATCAATTCTTCAAGTTTGTGTAATCATTTGATGTGAATCCATTTGGATTCTACTGTAATAATTTTTCTATTGTCAAGAAGGAAATCTCATATGGGTATCTCTCCTTTTGAACTTTTTTTGATTTGGTGAAATCAATGTGACTTTAGGAAGATGTGTGGGCTGTTTTCAATTGTTTTGGGATGAAAAACCAATGAAATTTGGGATGTTCTTAAGCAGTTTGATGCATATTGGTTGAAAAATGAAGTGTTATGCAGATTTATTATAATTTTTTGTGGTTTAGACGATGGAATCTCATGTGGGTGCTTTTGCATTTATCAATTCTTAAAATGTGGGATTACTTGATGTGAATCAATGGGAGTTTTTGATGATTAGTAGTTGCTTTTGGGTGTTCTTGGACTAAAACCAATGGAATTTGGGGCACTTTCAAGTTATTTGATGCTAGTTGATTGATTTTAGTGTTATTTGGACTTGACATAATTAATGGAGTGTTGTACGCATCATTTATGTTACATTAAGGGAATCTCATGTGGGTACTTTTGCATTTGGCAGTTTTTGAAGTTTATGTGATCATGTTATATTAATTGATGGGAATTTAGGATGATGGGTACTTGTTTCCGGGTTTTTTTTTTTTGGGACCAAAATCAAGGGAATTTGGGATGTTCTTAAGCAATTTGATGCATCTGCATTGACCTAGATGTTCTTCGTACTTGGATTATTTGAAAAATGGAGTGGTCATGTAGATACTTTTCTGTTTATTAGTTTTTTAAGTTTGTGTTTATTTGATGAAAATCAATGGGAGTTTAGGATGCAGGGTACTTGTTTTCAGGTGTTTTAATTGGAACTAAGGTAATTAGGGGCTTTTTCTAGTTATCTGATGCACGTTGATTGATTTTAAGGTTTTTCAGATTTTGATTACTTGAAGACATGAGAGTTCTATATGGGTTTTCTGTTATTAAAAGGACATCTAATGTGAATACTTTCTCCTTTTGTCTGTTTTTGTAGTTTGTGTGATTACGCAGTGAGAATCAATGATAGATTAGGATGATGTGTACTTGTTTTCAGGTGTTTTTTGGACAAAAACCCAATGGAATTTATTGGTTTTTCTTCTCTGTTTTTAATTATTTGGTGCACTTTGAGTGATTTTGATGTTCTTTTAAATTCGAATACTTAAAGACAAAAGTACTTGTACATCTTTTCTGTTGTATATAAGGAAATCTCGTGTGGTTACTTTTATTTGTTTTTGAAATGTACTTAATTATTTGGTAAAGACATTGTACCTTTAATCAAATGTAATAAATCAAAGGTGTGCCATGCATGTGCTTTTCTATTGTGTAGACTTACCTTCTCAAATAGATTGGTTCGTTCAGGGCTTTGGAGAAATGAATATATCTAGAAATGGATGTGCGTTGATCAATGCGCACATCCATTTCTAGATATACCAATTTCTCTAAAGCCCTGAACGAACCAACCTATTTGAAAAGGTAAGAAGGTAAGTCTACACAATAGAAAAGCAAGAAATATATCATCCAAATTCAACGGATGATATAAATTGCAATTTTTTTAAAAAATTTTATGACAATCGCCGACGGCTAAAAACCGTCAAAAACGCCTACAGTTTTGGCCGTCACTCTTATTGTCGAAATCGTCAAACGGTTTTAGCCGTTGACAATGCCGGCAGTTTTAATCGTCGCTCTTACCGTTGAAGACGCTGACGGTTTTAGCCGTCGAAAACGCCGACGGCTTTAAACCGTCAACGAGCAATGCCGACGGACCTTGCGACAGCTAAAATCCTTCGGGGAAGGTCATTGCCGACGGTTTTTAACAGTCGACGTTGCCCTGTTTTTGGTAGTGCGAAGTCTACGATCTCAACATCATGGCACATATTGTCTACGAGATTCTCCTAAGACAGTGGAAGAGAGTTCAAAAGGATTAGGGATTGATCTTTTTCGATCTTCACCTCTACATTCATCAATTTGTAAAGCAATTCACTGAATATATTATTGTGTTCATTGATATCAAACCCTTCCATCTTCTTAAAATTGTAAAATTATTTCTTAAGATACAAACGATTGCTTAGGGATTTCTTCATATACAAACTATCAGGTTTTTTCCATACCCATGCGGCGGTCTTTTGATCGGCCGGACATTATAGAGAACATTGTACGCTAGACAAAATTGGATCGAGGTAGTAGCCCTCTCATCAGGTTCATCCTACTCTTCATTGCTCATAAACACAGGATGCTTCGCCTTACCAAAGCATGTTGCAATCCTTATTGAACTAGAAGGCCATTCATTTTCACCTTTCATAGTTCAAAGTTATTTATACCAAAGAACTCCATTTTATACTTAACATTTGATCCATTTGACAATATGCTTCAGATTCAAACTCAAAACCCAACGTTAGCTCTAATACCACTTGTTAGGGAATCGCAGAAGCAAACCCCGAATTTGAAGCAAATCCCAAATTCGAAATAAACAAGAGAAAATCAAATGCAGACAAAGCACACACAAAACAAATGAAATTACATGGAAAAAATCCTCATGAAAATTTTAAAAAAAAAACAACACAAAGACAATGAATCTATTATGAAATCGAATTTACAAGAGATGGTTGGACTTACCAATCTGAGAAACCTCAAAATCCCATTACAAAACTCTAAATTTTCTCTAGAACAACTTAAGATTGTCTCAGGATGCCCTAATCCCGATTACACCTACTTATATAGTGTTACAACTGAATTAGGAAACAAAATACATACTTTTGTAAAATCGCACAATTTTATCGATAGGACCTTCAATAGGATCGACAACCATCGAGGCTTGTTGATGGGATTGAAGAATGCCCCCAAAAACTGTCCAGCGAGCATAGGGAAAGAATCGAGATTTTCTCGATATGATCGAGTGGTCTGTCAATGACATCAACAAACCCTTGTTCCAATCAGATTGAAGACATCTGACAACATTTACTTGTACCTGATGACCCTTGGGAGGACTTGTCCATGGACTTCGTGCTAGGTCTTCAGTGGACCCATCGAGATATGGATTCAGTATTTGTGGTAGTTGATAGGTTCACCAAGATGGCCCATTTCATCCTATGAAAAAATCTATCGATGCAACCCATGTTGTCAATCTGTTCTTCAGAGAAGTCGTGCAAATACATGGCATCCCCAAGACTTACCTCATATCGTGATACCAAGTTCCTCATTCACTTCTTAACGACTTTGTGGCAGCGATCCGGCACCACACTATATATATTTTGGCAGTGCTTACTACCCCAAGATGGATGGATAAACAAAAATAGTGAATCGTACCCTCGGGAACCTCATATGTTGTATCTCTAATGATAAGCCTAAACAGTGGAATCTCACTTAGCTTAGGTGGAGTTTGCCTTTAACAACATACATAATCGGTCCACCGGCAAGTTCTCATTCGAGATTGTGTATAGTCAAGTTCCCAAGCATAACTTGACATGTTCCCATTGCTTAAGTTATAGAGAATGAGTGTTACCGCGGAAAATATGGTGGACCGGATCATGACTATGCATGACGATGTTCAGAAAAAATTACAGGAGTACAACGCCAAGTACAAGAAAGAGGTTGATAAACATCGGCAACTCATGAAAATCAATTATAATACATATATCGTTGATCTTCCCGAGGATATGGAGATCTCGCGAACATTCAATATGACAGATTTGTATGAGTATCACGAACCGAATCCAATGAATCACTCAATGACAAGTTCTTTTAAAGTAGAGGGGACTGATGTATAGCAGGCCATAGACATATTCTTGGCACAGCTGGAACAAAAAATGGTTGAATAGAAGCGGACGTACTCTGTCAAATCCGGGCCCAGTCCTACGTAGCGCATGACATAACTAGGCTCCAAGCACGTTCGATTCGAATAAATTTAATCCAAAAGGGAGAAATTGGTGTTTGAAGTGCGAACCATAAAATGTATATAACTTTTTATCCGAGTATTGTTATGGGACGCACGACCTATCAATCTTTACTGTAATGGACCATTTGGGGTTAACCCACTTGCATCGCAGGTCACATCGGTCCGTTTCATGAGAAAACACTTCCTTCAAGTTGAATTTTATTATTTTTGGAAAAAAAAAAAAACTTATTATTTTTAATATTTTTAATTTTGATGAATCTCCTTCATTTTAGAAATTTAGTATATGCTATCTTCTTAGAAATTTATTATAATCATGCTAGGAATCATCCATCACGATTAATTTAGGACTTTTTATTTTTTATAAAATTAATTATTTCAGGTTTTTATTTAGTTGAATTAGGACTCCTAATTAGGGTTTTGTTTTTTCTTTATAAGTGATGTAATTGGAAAGTATAAACATTATTGAATAAAAAAAAAAATTTGAATTTTCCTTTTTATCTTGTGGATTCAAGGTTTTACCTACTTGAGGAAGATAGTGATCTTTCTCATTATTATTTCACGCTCTTCCTTGCATCAATAATCTAGTAGGCTATAAAAATATGGGTACACGTGTTTGATCGATTACCCTCTTTGTGAGTGAGCTTGCTTTTGGATTCATGAAAGGAAAGGAAACACCATTTCCCATTAAAATAATTTTCTAGCATTTGTGAGGACTTTTTTTTATTAGGATTGGTGGGAACACTAATTCTCACTTTCTCTCACATATACCATTGCTTGTCTCCCATCAACTCACATGTATCACATATCCAAACGTCCCATCATACATTCTATTTTGTCATACATTTGTCAATGTGCCACCATTCATCTTTTGTTGTTTTGTATGTGCGCCTATTTACACTTGTCCTTACGCGTCCATGCATACCAATGACATGTCACCATGTATCGAACCCACGCTTTAATGATACCTTTCACCCCATATACTTTGGTGACACGTCACCTGAAAAATAGAATGGCTCGGAGTCGTCCACTCGCTCACAGACAAGACACTACAACGAAGGACATGTAGCCCTCACACAAGTAGCATGTCTGGTCAAAGCATCATGCTTGACAAGCTTATAAAGACCGGCTGAGATGGGAAGTCTATCGCAATCCACTCAGTGAGGTCAATCATCTCATATAATCCTGCTAAAACGGAAAACATTATAAGGATGATTGGTGATTTCACGGTGACTACGAAGGTTCGAGAACCTAATTCCTCCTAAAACGAAAAGGAATCAAGGGATGCGATTGTTGGGATTTGTGTTGCGGAATCACACAGATTTGGATCTAGGATAGCAATCCAAGAGCACCAAGCAAACACAAGAGAACACAAAGATTTAACGTGGAAAACCCTTGTAGGAAAAAAATACGATACAAAGTGCTAGATCTTCACTATGAAAATAGAAATTACAAAGAGAGAGGACTTACCCGATTCGAACAACCTAGAATCTCACCCTTGCTATACCTTTTGATAACCCTAGAACCTTTTTAGAAACCCTTGGAATACCTTTAGGAAGCCTTAGAATTCTTGAGAATGGCCCTAGGGACTCCTATTTATAGATGGGGAAACCTCACTTACGCACCTCCCTAGAAACCGCCTCAAATTTACGCAGTCCGTGCACAAACCGCCTACCGTCTGCGTAACCCTCGACTAGTCGAGCCTAGGCTTCGATTGGTCGAAGAACTCCTTCGACTACTGGTCGAGCCTATCCCTCGACTGGTCGAGCATCCAAGAATTTCCAAATACAATGTCGTTGAACTTCGAGTCGAGCGGGCTTCGACCATTGAAACCTTCACGGGACCGTCGTTATATTTATATACCATCCAACCCTATCATAAGATAATTCCCACCAAAATGCATGGAAAACACAATATTATCCTGATCCAAAACTTCCACAGGCCCTGTAAAGCATTCAATACCCACCTATTCTTATTGTATTCCGTTTCAGTTTTTTATATATTTTAGGATCACATTCCAAAATGATTGGGAAATTTGATGAACCGATGAATATCAGTGGACCCCAAAAAGTTTTAGATCACATGCAACTTACATCGAGATGGAAAGTTTCTGTCACTATATGGTTTTCCTGTGATGGCCCATGGCAATCGAATGAAATAGAGCCATGTACCTATATCACACTGGACGAAACATAAAGGTTCTCCCAGATGAAATGATAAATCTGTATTTTTCATTGTAGCTTTTATGTCTTTTATGTCTGTCACATCGCATATGTTTATTTTCATTGGCAGCATGTCATCCATCGATGAATGATTATACCCTAATGCACAGTACACTTTTAAGTACTATAAAAAGTGGGCCATTTTCCATGATCCCAATCCAGGACATTGATAAGATTCTCCCATATCAAAGTATAACTATAGCAGTGAATCACATGACCGTTCGACCTGGACCAGACATGATTTTATGTGGGCCCACTGCCTTCACTTTTTTTAAAGTTGGGTTAAAATAGGGTGCCTCTCAGAGAGAGAGAGAGAGAGAGAGAGAGAGAGAGAGAGAGAGAGAGAGAGAGAGAGAGAGAGAGAGAGAGAGAGAGAGAGAGAGAGAGAGAGAGAGAGGTGAGGGAAATGGACCCCAGCTACTATCAGTAGCAATTAAGGGGCGCCCCACTGTTCAGGTGGGGACAAATAATCATATGGATATCATTAGGAATTAAGGGACCCACTGTTAAGGGAAAATAAGTAGAATTTTATTTAGAAAGTGTTGTGTTTTTTAAATTAAAAGAAAAGGAAAAAAAATTATAAACAAAGTGTGTAGTCAGATGGCAAGAGAATGGGTTTTCACTTCTACAATCACAGTTCAAATTTTCTTAAGGTCTTCGCTTGTCCACTTAGCAGTCTTTTTAGCATTGGTTCAAATCTTTTTGCACCGTGTACATGTGGCACGTATGCCATGTGTCACTTACATGGCAACAGGTAAGATGATTAATTGTATATTAGTAAATAACTGTTACAGTTGAACGGGTATGAATTTCTTGAAGTAACACATAATCAGTATCTTTTCAGGAAGAACTCCATCGCCTTTCAATTTTATAAATAGAAGTAATACTCTTCATGTAAGTATTCTCGATGTTACCTCTTGCTAAATTTTTTCTTAATGTATTAAAGGCATATCGGTGTCAAATTTAGAAATATGCTCAACACTTAAATGTGCAAATATTTGTATTGAAGTTCAGATTGAGAGTTTATTATATCCTGAAGACAATTTGTAGATTTCCTACATTTGCACTTATTAGAACTATCAGAAAAAGGACAACAAATTTATCTCGAGATATTAACTATTCAAGTTGAGCCTTCAACTCAATATATCTGAACATCTCATTATCTATTTCTTCTATCCTCCATTGAGTACAAGATTCTTTCATTTCTAACAAAAAAGGCCCATAGAAATTTAAGAGGCTCTTAACATTTCTTTATTTACTATTTCATGCGCCAAATCTTTAAATATAACCAAGTAATAATAAGAGCTTAGGCAAAACGCTTGAGGTACTCTTCAGCAGTGACGTACTTGTAGTCCGGGTACAGGTCATGGCTGTCCACACCATGTGGACCTTTCACTTCGAACTCCAAGTCCCCATGGTAGAAGATCTGGTACAGGTGGGCCACCCCGATTTGCAGTGGAGGTGGCATCTCTGCATCCAAAACATAAAAGGTTATATAAAGATCACAACTACTCATCTCCTCATGAAAAATCAAACAAAAAAAAAAAAAAAGGGTCCTCATGCATCATCTAGACAAGTGGCGCCCATGGTTCTTTTACACCGATCGATCATTGATCTAATGATCTGATGGGCCCCACTGTGGACAGAGAATGCCCCAAAGTTCTTTGCAACCGAAATGTCCTGTTGATTATATGCAGTCCTGATATTGGGATGTTTGTCCTGATTGTTATATCATCCCGTTGAGAAGCTGATAATCTACTGTCAAGGTACCACAACTTGTGGAACCGTACCATCTCTTTCAGCCAACATATCATTTGTGCAAGAAATCTGCACCATGAAAACAATAGGCTAAGTCGTGAAGATCACATGCACAAAACCAGGACGGTCCTACTCTCGCAGGTGGGCCACACGTAGGAAACCGACGATCTGACTCAACATACGGGTGTGGCCCACCCAGTGAGCCGATCAGTCTGATTTTTGAGAAGGGTGATGTTTATGGTGGGGTCTGTACTTTTCATGGCCCATCTAGGGAAAGATGGTACGGTACCACAAGTTTTACGGTTGCCTCTTGGTGATCTGCTCTCTGTTAACCATCAACTTATAGTCCACTGATCGAGTGGTTATGATCTTCCAATCTGGAGAACTGTTTTGGAAAAATCCCATACTAGTCGGTGATCAGGACACATGTCCGGATGCATCACCACCCTTCATTTCATTCACGCCCCTAATCCAATCACAAGGATCCAAGTGTCTGTTACGTACTGTCCATGTTGCCAAGCCATTCCTCCTGTGTAACGAAGGTTTTCTTCAGCTCTTTTACAATCAGTTTCTCCCAGATCTTCACCACCTCCATCTGGGTGAGTATGTTAGCAGGTGGACGGAGATAGAGAGTCTTGTTCAGTGTCCGTGGATCATCAACGGCCATCATAGCATACATTGCCATGTCATCCTCATCCACCCAAATACCTGCAGCCACGTACGTCAATACCAAACAACTATCAGCAGTCTGAGTTAGCAATAGAAAGATCGGGGTGGCCCACTTGGAGTGGAACTTACATTCCTTGTCGGTCTTATCGCCTTTGCCATAGATGTAGACATGATCGGTGGGTGGCATGAAGTGGCCCAGCTGAGCCAGAGCAGCCAGGAAGTAGCCAGCCATGCAGTTGGCCGAGACGTAAGTGTCACTACAAGAAAACTGGCCTTTGCCGGCGGTCAAAACCGCCGGCAAAAGATGATAAAACCGCCGGTAAATCCTTTAGCCGCGGTTACCCAACTGCCGGTGAAGCCTCGGTCGGTAAAGGCTTTACTGGCGGTCGGGACTTTACTGACGATTGTGCTGGACGCCGCTAAATCTCCAGTTTACACTGACAGAAAATTGGACCAAAGCTACGGATAAAATCCGTAGCGAAATATAACTAGCCCCACAGTGCAACCGTAGCCATAGAACAAATATTTCTCATTTAAAAAAAAAAGGTGAAATTAAAGACAGAAAAGAGTGGAATTAAAGACAGAAAAGAGTGAAATTGAAGACAAAAATCTGGCAGAAATATACAGGAAACACAGATTGCAAAACAAAAATAATGGATTCACTTACCGAAAGAGTAAAGCCATTAAATGGATTTTTTCCCTGCTTTTGAATCTGCTAATAGATTCCTAGCATTTCGAATATATGATGGAGAGTCTCTTGGCCTGTGCATACGATCCGATGCTCTTCTTTGGTTGCTGATGAAAAGATCTGAAAGCATAATTCCATCTACAAATACCTTGATCTTTCAGTGCTTCAACCACTCCAATGCTAACAGCGACGATCCATGCTCTGCTAGTCGAACTCATCTCTGTCCTGTGCTGCTGCTTCTTGGGTTTGCAAAGAAGCAAATTTTGGCAAAGAAGCAAAACAAGTTAGAATCCAGCATTCACAGCCCTTAACAAAATGACATCTTGAACAAAGGAAGATCGAATTGAGTTATCAGTAAGTGTAAAATTTACCAACAACCATGACAAAATAAATAGACAGGAAATCCATGATACATGAAACGTGAAGCTTACTTGCAAAATCAAATCCTTGGCAAGCAAAAAACTGGGCATTTCTCCAGCCAAGATAAACCTCAGTGTTGGGGGAACCTGCCATTGGAGCATCTATGAAAACTGCAACTTGCTGACATTGATAAGCAAGGGAGCACCAAACAGTGAGAAACTACCATGGAAGAGTGCATATAAGAGTGCGCCCCACAGCAAATATTGTATCAAACAACCACAATAAAAGGGGTTGAAGGCATTGTGGTAAGCTATTGTTGCCTCGCCCCCTCAATTTCCAAAGCCTATGAACCATGAATAACAAGCTGAGGGGCCCTGATTAGAATGATTTTTCATCAAACACATATACATACCCATAATAATATAAAGATTAATTTACAAGAAAATTTATAAATATAGCCATGTTCCTCGAAAAAAAAGGTAACAGTAGCAAGAAGAATTCTACAAAATGAAGATGTGCCTTGCAACTTTTCAGTTATAGAAATGTACACTATTGAAACCTTTCTGAATCTGACCATGATGTTTACATGGTGTTAAGAAATGTTTACATGTTTCTCAATCTACACAGACCATGTAAAAGGAGTGATTGTGAAAAAAGAATATAGCTCATAGCTGGAAAAATTGAATGTGGGGTGGCAGCTGGAAAAATTGAATGTAAGTTGGTGAGTCAGATCATGAACTTGAAAAAATTGATCAATACAATTTAACATTGTAAGTCATGAAAAATTTCCCCTGTACTTCAATCAGTCAAAAATTTGATCCCTATAATTTCCCTCGCAGTCACACATAAAGCATATAAAAGGTCAAGACCTGAAGTAATGTGGAAAAGGGGAAAAGCATAGCAGTTATTTCAATACTAATAGTTTCAATATGGGGAAAATCAGGGTCTCCCAATGTCAGGCTGTTAAAATGATCTTCACACCAATGCTCCAATACATAACAGAGGTGAAGTATGAGCCACAATGCTGCCACGTAAATGTAGCCACCAGGAGGAGATTACAATACAGGGGCATGTGAAAAAAGAAGAAAAAGAAGAAGAAAATCAATATATACATGCACATAAACCTTCTTTCTCTAACTATAGCACGCAGGAATACACAAATAAGCATAGAAAAAAGGAATGTTGAAAAAAAGAATACCATTGATCTAATGCCCGCCAACAAGATCCTAACTACCAAATCTTTTTCTCCATTGAATGTAGACTGTTAGTGCATTTCATCAAATTCATCATCTGCAAGATCTCTTTTAAATGCCAGATCCCAGACCACCTGACTACCAATGATACTAGGTAGACAAATGCCAATTGAAAACAAGATAATGACATGGTCTTTAGAGGCAGATTACCTATTGATAGTGAGGTGGCCACCGATCGTGCTACATCAACTCCACCGAGATGTATGTGTCCTATCCCTGTCATTTATTCAATTTTTTTCAGACTATTTTATAACAAGAGCTCAAAATTGAGGCATATTCAAATCTCATATGGACCACACCAAAGAAAGAGCGGTGATTGAACACTTCACATTAATAACTTCTTAGGGGCTACAAAAGTTTTGAATTAAGCTGATATTTGTTTTTTTCTCTTCATCGGGTGACATGTATGGCCTAATAAATAGATTGAATGACAAATAAACATTACATTAAGCCTTGGGGAGTTTTTAATGGAGGGCATTCAATCTCCACTATTTTCTTGCAGTGTGGTCCAATAGAGATTTTGATATTCCTAATTTTTTAGTTTCTGCTCTACAATAATATGAGCAACTATATATATATATATATATATATATATAATGTGGGGCCCACGTAGCTATGTAATAGCAGCCTAGCTAGTGACGCTGCCAGTGCATAATCGGCGTCCATGATTTTCTTGAAACTTTTCACATTTCCAAGGCAGCTTAAATAAAAATAAATAAATTAATAAAGCAATCATGAGAGGGTCCTGAATTTGCGACGTGAATTGCACGGCTAGATTATCGGACCCAATCATCATATCTCCGTGCTTTCTACAAAACAGCTCGGTGGACCCATTCAATCCAGATAATAAATTCTAGGGAAGAACCGACGAAGCGATGAGTGACCCATACCGCAACTAATGGTGGGCCTAGATGCAAAATGCCATCCACACCGTTGATATAAATGAAAATCGCCAGATCAGTACTTTTGATCAAGCCATCTTAATAATCTTAACTTATCCTGCAAACAAAAGCAATATTCATCCATAATTTACAGGCATCAGATGATTATTATCATACATATGAGTGCACCTTTTGGATTATGGCCCATCCACATCAGGGACCCACTAATTGGATTGTCTGGATAAACAGAGACTAGCCTAGGAAACACGTGCATGCACGAAATCTCATGCGTACACATTGAGAGAGATTTAATGCTCTGGCAGAGCATGATGGTTGATACGGAGGCATAATAGTCAACTTAAAATTAATAAATCATCCAAATAGTGGGTCCCACTTAGATTGCTTCTTAAATTAATTGCACCGGTTTGATTTTCAAATAGATTAGTGGTGAACATTTATTGAACGTCCAAATTGGAATAGTCAATGCAGTGAAGTCTAAAAATAAATTCCTATTAAGCAGATGTTAGGGAGTTCTGGTCTTACAAGTTAATAAAATCATTAGATGGGTTGAGACAAGACTCTTACTAAAGAATGATCTGTTACAAGTTCCAGGAAACTGTGGGAAAGGAGAATGATCTGTTACAAGTCAAGAGTAAGCTAAGTATCTAAGCATATCCATGACAGTAGCAAACAATAAAAGATTGCATATTGATTAGAAATTAAAATTTTAAAAATTAAAAAGCTATAAAAGATTGCAGCTAATCAATGAAAAAATGAACATAAAAATTTTCAGCTATAGCAAACAGAAGCCCAAGAAGAAAAAAAAGAGAGTAAAGAATCTCCATGTCTCCAATGGCTTCCCCAAAGGTGAAACTTACTCTTTGACTTTGCAGAATTATAAGCACACTGCATCAAGTGTTAGAACTTAGAACAGAAGCCCAAGAAGAAAAAAAAAAAAAAAAAGAGTCAAACTTATATCATTATGTATCGAAAGACGGAATAACACAGTCAACATAATCTCAGAACTTTCCATGTACCTGTGCAAGCCTAGCTAAGAGATACAAAGCAAGAGTGCGCCTCCGGCTCGAATCATCTAAAGCTAAAATGGACAATCCTGCAAACGAACCTGCTAGAATTCTGCTCCATCATGCCCTTTAACTAAGTTATGAATATGGAAGAGGAATTGTGCATCAATAGAAACTGTTGCAAAGCATCAATGGAAATGATGGATGTGTGAACTTACGCATTCATAGGAGTCTCCTTCTTTCTCAACTTCCTCAGCAAACATCGAAGGGCATGATATGATCCAGTAAACCCACCAAAAAGCAACCCAACGCGACATGCTTCTTCTCTCACTATCAAATCTTTCTCTGACACAAATTGCTGCATAAGGGGACCAAATGCTTATGATATCAATACAGAATCTGCATGCTTTTATTATAAAAACAATAGTCTTAAGCTAGGAATAAGAATTGCAGACATAGCATTACATTAAATTGGCAGGCCTCCAACTCAATCCAATCAAATTTTAAAATTAAGGAAATTTGATAATACTTAGATCACCTTTCCTTGAGGAAAAGTGGACATGTGAAGTACTTTCTGGGATGAAAATATCAATGAAAGAACTGACAAAGAACCAAAGAACCCAAGTACAAAACCATCTTGAATAAGCAACACACACTCCAAACTGGCATTTTTACCAATGAAAAGAAGAAACCATTAGCCCAAATGGCCAGAGAAAAAAACCAAAAGCATACAAAAATCCTCACTTGGAGAAGAAGAAAATGATGATGATGAAGAAGAAAATGGAAATCTGCAACTTAGACATTCAAAGATCCCAGTTTTTCTCATGCATTCCCATAATAACAACATTAATCAAATAAAAGGCACTTCACTGGCAAAATAATAATAACAATAATAAAAACCCATATCATCATGTTTGACACCTCAAGTTTATGGGTAAAACCTGTAAAGTCCAAAAGGCCAGTTTGGACACACCTCAAAAGGGGCATTTGACCTACTTTTAAGCCAAATCCAGGTTTTTGATGTGTTCGGATGGACTTTGCAAACCCCTGTTTCACCATACCACTCGGATGGCATTTGACCTACTTTCACCATTCTTTTCTTAAAAGAAAAAAAAAAAAAAACTATAACAAACCTGAAATCCCCACAAGTTTAAGGTGGAATGCTGAACCAGTGAAAATAAAAAGACCAAAATAACACAAGTATCATAACTCTAACTAATAACATTTTCAGAATTTGTGGTGTAAGGAATACTAAAAAAATGAAAGCAGGTATGTGTGAATATTCAATTTCTAGTTACAAAATTGCCATAACTAACATTGCACTTTGGGTTTCACTCCAGTCCAGGTAGTTGAAGAGTTCTAAATATGCTTAGACATACGAGGGCCTGTTTGGTTGCCACTAAAAAATGAGTTAATCTCATTTTACTTTAAATATCAATTACAATAAGAGATCATAGTTTATATTAGTTATTGGTTATATTTTTAATCCCTGCCAAAATATATAATCACCAATTCTTAATTATGATAAATAAAATGAAATGAACTTATTTCTAAGTGGCAACAAAACAGGCCCTCGGTGAGCTAAGAAAGGGCATTTTTGTGGACCTAGTTGAGAGTTGAATTTGGCTCAAGTCAACAGCATTACAGAGATGCCATAACTGCAATCTCTGTTTTTTTTCTCTCTGTTTTTTTTTTAAAAAACTTTTTCCTTTATCTTTTTTTCTTCTGTACTTGTTTTTTCTTGTTATTTTTTTTAAATAGCAAAATGAGGCTGATTACAGTGTCTGAACTTGTGTCGATGCTCCTCAAATATAAACTAAAACATGAATAAAACTATAACAAACCTGAAAAGTAGCTATATAAGAACTTAACTGTGTAGGGGGTGTAAAACATCTTTCAACATCACTCTTTGAAATACACATGCGTGCATCTATGTGCATGCCAAACGTGCACACACCATGATTGCATGCTTGCACATGTATAGGAGCATATGATGAATTATCTACACTGTCATGAACCTGAAGAATTATGTTACAACTTACAACTTCAAAGAATACTATGAGGGTGTCAAAAAAAAAAAAACAGACAAAATTGATAAGCATAATCCAAACATGAAATATACGAATAGATCTACCACAAAATCAAACTACTACAAGCACCAAAACCTAACCCTAGATCGTCCCGATCTATCAGAATCAGCAAAATCCCCCAAAAAGAGAGGAGAAAACGCAATCTAGAGTATAGAAGCTCAAACCTCATTAAGAACAGATAACGAAAAACTGAGATTCAATGCTCTCAGTTGGAAATCGCAGCAAGAAAACGCATCTACAGAAGATCCAGTGCAGAAAACAGAAAAATTAGGGCAGAGTTGGGAAAATCACCTGCTTATGATGGAATCGAAGATCAAGCTCTCACAGAAAGCGAGCGAAAGAGAGCGAGGGTTTTTTTTTTTGTTTTTTACCAACTCCTCCGATCTCCGCCGTGGAGATGAAGGAACGATATTGGGAGAGGGAAAGGGAGAGCGCGCAAGAGGGAGAGGGCCGGAGAGGCAGAGAAAGGGAGGGAGATGGAGAGGGAGAGGGAGAGGGAGAACACGCGAGAGTGAGAGCGAGAGGGATAGAGAGAGAGAGAGAGGGAGGAAAGCGTGCGAGAGTGAGAGCGAGAGGGATAGAGAGAGAAAGGGAGATGTGGCGCAAATGGTAGGGCATTTTTAAGAAAATATATATAAAGGACCCTTTACCCGCAGCCGTTAAAACTGGCCGCGGGTAAGGGGTAAGCCCATCGGTCGGCTAAGCCCCATTTTGTTGTAGTGTAGGGGATCTTGGCCTTTTCAATGGCCCGCCGAATCACACGTTTGTCCTTGAACACATAGTCACCAGGGGGGATTGCGTGCTCCATCAGATCCACATCCATCCCAAACTCAGAGGGAAGGAACCGCTGCATGGGACCATCAGTAGTTTTATCAACCATTAAAAATCACCACAATGATTTGCTTGATCATTTTAGAAAATTTTGTACACTTGTAGTGGATCCAAACGGTTCATCTTCTGGGCCTTATCATGGATGAGCCATGCCTCATAAAGCATACCGATCGGATGATCCAAGCTATAGGGCTTTCGGTGATTCAGTAAAAAAAAATATACAATCAACGGTTATACTCAATGGCAAGAAAAAACCGTCCAATGGGCTACTGCGATCATTACGCCATCCTACCTTTCAGGTATGATCCATCCAAAAAGTAGGGCCCAGTAGATGAAAGGTCTGGATCACATGCTTATATTCCTAGATGGAATTTTTTAGGACATAGTGTAAGACTCCCACCAGGTGAGCCACACATGATCATCGATTCAGATCTGACCATTGGATTATTTAGATTGAGCGATTCAGTGGGCTCCACTATAGTTGTGATCATTTTATATAGGTTTGGAGCGGGACGCTTGAACCCACGATTATTAAGACAGATATAGAAACTTACGGTGTGGAGACCTTAAAAGGAAGAAGTGTGATGGGTAGCTTCTAGCCCTCTTTCCTATAAATAGATGTATTGGTCCCCTCACCAACACAAGCGAGAAAACCCTAGTTTCATTGAAGGTTCTCCTAAAGGTGTAAAGTGTGGAAGATCAAGATTCTTATTGAGAGAATGTCTTCCCAATCAGGTATGCTTTTAGATTATAGTTTTGAATCTCCATTGTTGATGCATAGACGATCCGTCAATTCCGCAATACAGGTATAACACAGAGAACATTTCCTCCCTGGTTATCTATTCATGGAGGAATAAAAGCTACAACATACACTTTATATAAAACCGTGAGGACTTAGTGATTAGACCGAAACCTTGACAGTTCCCACTTCTTCCATGGCTTCAATGAGAGTGAGCTGATCGAGGATAGCATGCCTAAGGTGATTTCCAGCTACAGCGGACACCACAACGTCTACTTGCTTCAATGCCTCCACCAAGCTTTCTTTATCTTCAAGGGAACCCTGCAAATTAATGAGTTCATCTGAATTAGATTTCTGGTGGGAGTTAGGGACTATTAACAAATGGCCCATTGTAGGCCATCTAGTGATGATCCTTCCCATATTACCCCAACCACTTACAAGGATTCTACTGAATGGGATGAGATAGTACTTTAATATCATAAGACCATTTTCTAGATTATTTAAAGGGATGATTAATCAAGAGATTAAGCAAGTAAAGAGGTGAAAACCAATGTTCGACGATCCCATCTGCTAAACTCGGGACCACCTTTAAATTACTGGTCCGCATCATTTGCATGGATCTCCCACCATCCATCTAAACAAATCACTGTTTGCCTCTATATTTGTATAGTTATCCACCCACTTCACAACATGTTGGATGGATGGTCTAGATCATCCTATTCCATGAAGCCACATGGGCCACCATGGGCTTATCGACCAACAAATTTATGATAAAAAAATCAGAGTGGACCACATAACCAAAAAAAAAAAAAAAAAGTAAAGAAAATTAATAAACAAAACCAAATTTTAAGTATAACAATAGAAACAAAATGGGGTAATTTGGTGTACTTGAAGAAGTGTCACGCCCTCCATTTTGAATCCGATGAGCATCTGTACTTTTTCGGCATCCGATGCGATCTCTGGCCGATAAAGGGCGAACGTTGGATGGCCCAGGGCCATGCTAGCCTTGACAAGCCTTCTTCCTATGTAACCAGTGGCCCCAATGATCAAAACCCTATCTTTCTCTCCTCCCATTTCTTTTCTCACTTGTCAAGCAGAACAAATCCTCCAATAATGAATATTTTTGGTTACTTGAAGAGAATGTGATATGATCAGGCATTTATACACGCACATATGCAAGGGACCATCAAACAAACAAATGTTCTATATTTTGTATTTTACACAAACATGTTGAAAACCAATGAATTGATAAACGATAGAAATTTAGCTAAAACCGATGGTCTTGATTCCTCCCTTTGGATGCTTATTAGATCAGTTCCATAAAATTACCCAATTGTCCCTCTCATACGGGAAATGACTACAATAACCCTATATCATGAGAATTTAGGAGAAGGATCTTCACATAAAACGTTGCATGTACATTATCTTTTTCTATATATGACTTGCCTAATTTCAAACTACTTCCATCTCTTTAAGCCCCGACGTCCTTTCCCACTGCAAACATCTCCCATCAACCAATACACATGTTGCCTGTGGCACACGCCACAGGTATATCCCTTTGGAACGACGTGGCCCAAGCTTTGTGGGGTCTACCATGATGCGTGTGTTTTATCCACACTGTCCATCTGTTTTTCGGCTTATTTTTTAGCATGATCACAAAATGATGAAGATCCAAAGCTCAAATGGACCACACCACATGAAACAGTGGAGATTGAACGCTCATCGTTGAAAACTTCTTGGAGGCCACCGTGATGTTTTATTTACCATCCAATCTGTTCATAAGGTCACGCAGACCTTGATGAAGGGAAAACACAAATATAAGCTGGATACGAAACTTCCGTGGTCCCCAAGAAGTTTTCAACAGTGGATGTTAAGTCCCCGATATTTTTTGTGGTGTGGTCCACTTGAGTTTTGGATCTGTTGTAATTTTGGGATCATGCACTAAAATAAGTTGGCAAAATGGACGGACAACGTGGATCAAACACAAACATCACAGTGGGCCCCACAGAGCTTGGGCCACATACGTTGTGCCGGAGGGATAACAATCCTCCCTTCACGAACAACTAGAAGTACAGCTCTAGATTTTTCTTTCCATATTTACCCTTAACATCATCATGAGAACTGGTGACCCGTCCATGTTGGAATATTTGGTTGAATTAAATAGACTATTAAAAATCGAGAACCAAAAAAGAAAATAAAATTTGAGAAGAGAACTTATTGAATTGAGTTGAGGCGTGACATGAGTCACTAGACTTAAAATCGAATTTTCTCCCCTTAGATAGCGTCCCAAGTACAATAGGTTTCAAGAGCAATCGACTTCCAGGATACAACTATATAACTGCTATTATGTGTAAAGCATACCTTGTTTGTCAAATTTCGTTTAGACAAAACAGCTTATGAAGTGGCCTTCGAATGTGGATTAAGATGGAAAGTTCAAGCTCTGCTAAAATTCAAGTCAAGTAGAAGATCAAGATGGAAAGTTCAAGTTCTACTTAGATCAAGATAAAAAGTCCAAGTTAAGCTATTCAAGTTCTACTAAAGTTCTAGTAGAAGATCAAGCTCCATCAAGAAATTCAAGCTCTATTGAAGAATCTAGTGGAAGATCAAGCTCTATAAACTTCAAGCATTTAATTTACTTCAAAGTTCAATCATTTAAGGTATTATGAACCCTAGAAAGACCTTATAAGGTTTAGATACTTTCAAATTTTACTTTAAATGGGTTTTTATTCTTATAGTTAGCTAAGGTTCGACTAGTTTAAGTTGTGGCTTGACTAGTCTAAGAAAGTTCGACTAGTCCTATTTCAAATCGAAGTAAAAACGGATTTTCTTTTACACCTTTGACCAGTCGAGGAGACTACTTGACCAATCGAAGGTGGGCCTTCGACCAGTCGAGGGTTGCTCGACTCGAAGTCCAGCAACTGAATCGGTTCGGATTTCTTGCACCCTCGATCAGTCGAAGACCTTACTCGACCAGTCGAACAAGGCCCTTGACAAGTCGAGCAAGGCCTTCGACCAATCGAATAGGGCCCTCGACAAGTCGAGCAGGGCTTTCGACCAGTCGAAGATCAGTTTTATCTTATCGCAGTCAAATTTGAAAATTTATTGGAACGAAATCCGGTCCTTAGACGAGTCGAAGAGTGTATTAGACGAGTCGAAGCAACAACTTCATTACCTATAAATTGAGGTCTTCTCTCAATCCGAAAATACAATTCAAGTCTATCAAATCCTTCTACAAGAGAGAGAGAAGTCTCTGTTATGCTCAAGCTATTGCACAGTATTTATTAAATATTTTTAATAGCTTTTTGTTTAATTCTTTGATCTCTTATTCTGTCAATTTCATTTTATAAAGATAGTAAATACTCTTCTTTTGAGATCTTAAAGGAATTCAAACAAGTTACCATTGGTTTGAATCTATTTAAAATAAATCTAGAACCTTGAACCTTTGTCTATATAACTGAACATTGAATGATCTACATTCAAGAGAAGTGGTTCTACAGCTACATCGACAGATATGTCTTCAAAGGAAAAAGATAAGAATATATTTCTTTTGTATTTTAGTTTTATTGAGATAGCCAGAAAATCTCATTTGGTTTTCCCTAGATAGCCAGAAAATCTCAATGAGGGGTTTCTTGTTTGTGATAGCCCGATAAAATCACAATTGTATCAGGTTTTAAGGTGTTCTTGTGAAAACCTTATTTATAGTGAAAGCCAATATCACGTGGATAGTGATTATTGGGAGTGGAGTAGGTGTGACTGTTTGAGAACAGTTGTTGACACACCGAACCAATATAATTCTTGGTGTTGTGGTGAATGCTTTTTATCTTTATGTTTATGTGGTGAATAGTTGTAATCTTTTTAAGTTAAAGTAGTGAATGCTTGTAATAAGTTTAGTTTTTATTGACTCTTGCTTGGTTTGGAATTTTGATTCTTATAAGTTTTGTGAAATAAGGTTGTCCTGCCTAAACTTGTTTGGGTGAAGGTTGTTCTACGAACCAGTTTGAATCAACGTTTCAATACTAATGCAATTGAGATCTCTGATTTATTTATTATTTCTGCACTTTATTTTTTATTTGGCATAGTCTTATTCACCCCTCCTCTAGGACTGGTTAAGCTCTCCTTTTCAACAATGACTATGACTCGGTCCCAACAGTGCATTCACTATATGCGGGCTCGAACCACTTGCAGTTTAACCCAAAAGTGTTGAGTTGACTCAATGACGAACTCAGCAATCAAAATTTCATAAACCAGAATACAAAGAGAATTTTATAAGAGAACAAAGGATTTTTGTATATTCAAATATGAATCGAAAGTGTAACACCCGTACCTTTTTGTAATCGGGTGTTACCATGGAAATTTACTTTAGTTTACAAGCGTATGAGAACACACTTAGATTACACTACACGTCATCATATAATAATTCATAATCTGTCCACCTCAACCATTTGATTTTGACTTCGACGACTCTCAATACACTAATTTGGTATAAAGTCAAACCACTTTGAATGGACCTTTAGTTGCTTGTAATAGGAGTTCATCATAAACGATTTTCTGACCTGTAATCTAAACTAGCAATCGAGGTTTACGATATCATATCTATACACTTTAAATTCATTTGATCGCAAGGATGAACCAAACCTAAATGGTTGTCTGAAGCTAATATGCATAACTTTTCAATCCAACCATATGTAAGGCAACTCACTTAGTTAACCACAAGATCAATCCATAAGGAGAAATCTTTACCTGTAATTAAGCATAATGGACCTTATACCTAATGTAAGCCTTTAGACTTGAATCATTGGATCTGGAAATGATCTAACCATGAGATCAACCAAAGGTTGTCTGAAAACACAAATTAAACAAAGACTTATAACTTATAAATAAATGACTAATCATGGCTTAAATTAATTAAGAAAGAGGCTTTAATGTATGACAAGTTCCACAACTTAGATATATAAAATAAAATGAATAAGCAAATAAAGTAAAACTATTATTTATCTAAAAGAGTTTGTGTAGCCCTTTAAATGACAAACCATCATTTAAGAACCATTCGCAATCAAATTTAGAGTAGATCCGACCGTCGGATCAGTGGGAATCGACACCTAAAACCCAGATGCGCTTGGTGTGGCCCACCTATGTTCAGATCAACTCCATCCTTGAACCTACAGCCCAAAATGAGTGGGTTAAGAGGATGAACGGAGTAGATTTCATAAAGCATCACTGTGGGCCCCACATTGAGCGTGTGAGTACATCTGGAGTGGTGCACCAGAGATGCACTGAACCAGAAGTCGGGTAAACGGCCATTGACCCGAAGAAAATAAAAAATTTAAAATTTTAAAAAAAATTTTTAAAAAAAAGAGGATTTTCCCTTCTTTTTCCAGTTGCTCCTGCCCAACAACAGTTCAAACGGACGCTGTCCGTTTGCAACTGCTATGGCCCACTATAATGGATCATTCCATTGATCCAAGCCGTTCATCTCGGAGCTGGGGGTCTTTTGACCAAACCAGGTAATTTAGCAAGCTTCTGTACAAGAATGAGTGCGCAGTGTGGGGCGCAAGTTGCTGGAGCGTAAGTGGGATGCAAATGGACAGCCCTGGTTTGATCAAATGGGGCCCATCTACACCATCTAGACGCAAGATCTGAACCGTCCATCGTGTGCGTCCCTCAGTTTTGACCAAAATCATACCCACCTTGCACGTCACTATGCATGTGCGTGTGTGCGAGCTCATGCCCAAAATGTCACGTGCGGCTGTTATTTCAGAAATGGGAGTTCCATTTTCTCCGTTAGCTAACAATCCACAAACGGACTCCTCTTTCTATCCTAAGCATTCATCTAGGGTGATCTCAACCCTCCAATCCGACCCTGTTTAGGGTTTTTCTCGAGCCAAGAGCAAATGCGAAGGGAATCTTCCGATTTAGATTAGCTGGCACGATTAGAACCGTTTAAAAACTTTTAGAAGCCCATCCAAATAAATCCTAGCCATCCATTCCTAACCTCTCCTTTGTAAGGAAACCCTAGAAACTCGGATTAGAGCGCCTCTTCTCCATTCTTCTTGCAGCGCCAAAAGAGAACGCTTGAAACTCTTCCAAGTTCAAAACCACCACCCAAATATATCTAAAGCTTCAAAATCTCTCGTCTACAAGGTTCATGGGTTGGTATTTGAAGCGTCCAGAAGCATCAGCTCGAAGAAAATCGCCGCCACTTGAAGTTTGCCATGATCGAGTGTCTTCGTCCTCGCCAAGCTCCACTAGCCGCTGATCTCAGTCCGAGTCATTACTCATGTCAAGGACGAGCCCGAGCTCTGTCTGGCCACGAAGAGAAAAACCAGAAGAAGGAGAAGCAGAGAACCAGGAAGTGAAGAATGAGAGTGAGAGGGTGGGTGCGTGTTCGCACTAGCTCGAACCAAACCGAGCTGCTGTAAGCTCGGGCCAAGTCCCGGGTTTCCACCGGGTCTGTCCAACCATGTTAGAACAACAAGGAGGAGGGAGTGAGTGAAGCAAAAAGAAGAAGAAAAAAAAAACAGGGAAAGAAAGGAGATGGAGGGAACGATCGAAGATGATCGGGTGGCTGCTGCCGAGTTGACTCGACTGAGACTCGCTGAGTCGAGTTGCGCGAGTTGGGTCAAGCTAGGCCCGGTCCAGCTGGAGTTCTAGCAAGGATAATAATAATAATAATAATAATAAGAAGAAAGAGAAGGAGAGGAAGAGGAAGGAAAGAGAAAAGGGAAGGAGAAAGAGAAAAGAAGAAGAGAGAAGCTAGTAAGAAGATGCGATGTGAGTCGAGTTGACTCAACCGAGTCGACGTATGTGAGTTTCTTTTCATCCTTTTCACAATCAGAATTCTTTATTAATTAGCTTTAATATCATTTAAAGTTAATAGTTAGCATCATTTTATTACTATGGCCTAAGATTATAAGCGTGGTTGTAATTTTATATTAGGTTGTTATACTAACTAGTGTTATTATTATTAATCTTCGTCAATTATAACTTCTACTACAAATTTTCATCCGTTGTGCAACTTAGATTTTAGAGTTTCTAAAATGGCTAACCTAAGCGTAGGTTGGAGATTAAGCCTGAGGTTAGATCTTAACTGTAGATGGTGTGGGAAACTTAGATCTAAACCGTCCAAGTTGGATTTGTGCATTGGAGCATTCTTGTTACAATCACTCAATTTAAAGGTGAGGATCAACCTTCAAGCTTGTCTACATCTTAATAGTTAGCGTAGTCGTTTATTTCATCTATTGCTTAACACGATACACAGTGAAATTGATGATAAATGCTAGTTTTATTTGAGTAATTCTTCATAATGATTGATCGTTGGAATTTACATTCAAACATGAATATGCGATGGTCTCAAATATCTCACTGTATATGTGTATATGCTTTTAATATTGTGTATGGTCTTGCATTACTACTTGCAATTATTTATTGGTGTTTTTGGAAGCCCTTAAACTAGTGGTCATTCTGTCTAATAGATTAAATGGAATTTATTTGTGGTGGACTCATCATCTAACGTATCGTTGCGCCTTTGTAGCTTTTGGGGTCAGTCCCTTTCACTGTATCCTGAAATGAATCATTTGTGCCTATGTGGCTGTGGGAAATAACCCCTTCTTATCGCACCATTAAATGGAATATTTGGCCCTTGCGGCTTTTATGAACAATTGCCTCATGCGGCTTTATTAATTGATTGTTTCTGTATAACTTTGCGATGGTAAGTTCCACTTGTTGGACCACGATTGGCCATTAGTTGAGTAGGTTACCTTTAAACATCCTATTTATTAGTCTCATGAGCCAGGGATGGTGGAATGAGACATTATGCCTGAGTTGTCAGCCTATGCTGGTGACCAACCCCCCATAGTGACTTTTGAGCTTTCCTAAATGAATTGTTTGAAATTAAAATAATAATGGTTGGGCTAATTATGCATTTTCATGGCATATGGTCTTTTCCGGAGTGGTTAGTTCTCCTTGGGCGTACCTTTGTGTACTTTTTCGGGTGACCAATTCTCCTTGCGTGATCTATATCATTTGGTCTTTTCCAGGTGGTTAGTTCTCCTTAGGCGTACCTTTGTATACTTTTTCGGGTGACTAATTCTCCTTGGGCGATATATATTATATGGTCTTTTCCAGGTAGCTGGTTCTCCTTGGGCGTACCTTTGATTATTTTTCGGGTGGCTAGTTCTCCTTATGCGACCTCGTTGCATAGTCTTTTTCGGGTAGCTAGTTCTCCTTGGGCGTACCTTTGAGTATTTTTACAGGTGGTTAGTTCTCCTTGGGCAACCTCGTTGCATAGTCTTTCCCGAGTAGCTAGTTCTCCTTGGGCGTACCTTTGAGTATTTTTTCGGGTGGTTAGTTCTCCTTACGCGACCTCGTTGCATAGTCTTTTCCGGGTGGCTAGTTCTCCTTGGGCGTACCTTTGAGTATTTTTTCAGGTGACTAGTTCTCCTTAGGCAACTTTTTACCAGCTAGATGTGCATCCTCAGGTTTGTGAGCATGTGCATACATCCATGCATTTAAATAAGATTATCTTCTATAATTTATTTAATTAATGCGTATTTGATGAACCTTACCTGATTTCCATAATCATTATGTATTATTTGTTATACATTCTCTGATAATTGTGGTTAATTATCTTGATGATACGATAAATCTTGAGGGTTTTACCTCACTGGATAGCCATTGACGCTATCGAACCGTATTCAGTGTGCAGGAGACGCAGAGGATGCGTATGCTGGTATTCATGTGGAATGGGAGGAGCCAAATGATCTTGCGACTCTCCATTCCTGATTTTATTTGTATGTAATTTATATTATTATGTTTGTAAAGGTTAAGACATTAGTTTGTATAAGTTTTTGGGTAACCGCTTGAAATATTTGGTTTTATATACTTGGACTCCTCTTTTATACTGGATTTGCTTATACTCCGCTAGTTTATTAACTCAGATAATAAAAGAAAAAAAAAATGTACATGAAATTTGGGTATTTTCAAAGTTTAACGCTCGGATTTTTGGAACACGGGTAGTATACTCGGGTTTCGGGAACCGGGGTATTACAAGAAGTCTTTATATAGACTCCATAGTTACGCATTAAGCAACGTTTAAACTCAACAGATGCGACCAACCAAACGAACACATTTCTCTAGTTTAAAATGAAAAGGTGCAAGTGCGAGTACGCCCTCGCAAATAAAGTCCCGCAAGTCAGCACACCAGCACCCGCGGACTCGACACGGCTTGGCAAAAAGCCTATCTTATATATAAGATGTTTTTCTTTGTTAAATCTGATGTAAGACAAAACTCACAACTCAAAATCAACATAAATTTCAAATGCTGAGGGAAACCGAAATATTTAAAATTCCAATTTTGATATTAATTTTGAAACAAAATACGACAATCCAATCTTTCAGAACAAATGTCACTTATGTAGAAGATCGGAACCATATATACAAACCATACGCCTCACCATGAAAATAACCTGGTACAAAATTCAGGACAGTACGTTCGTCATCACAGAATCTGCACCATTCGAATCAATGGACACCCGATCTGTTGTATCCCATTGTGGATGGGCCACGACTAACAATCTTTTCCATAGGACACCAGCATCTTTCCTTTTGTTGACTACAGGTAGACCGTTAATAAGAGAGATACAACGTCCACATTCAACTGAAAACCAAAGGAAAAACAAACAAAAAAAAAAAAAAACAAATTGAAACCAACTGGCTACGTATTCACAAAGTAATGGTTTGAACTTGGCCTTCAGGTTCATCAACGGCTTAGTTTGAAACTAAGCCTTCAGGTTTATCAACGTACTCACAAATTGAAACTAAGCCTTCAGGTTCATCAACGGCTTAGTTTGAAGGAAATTAATAAAGATTTGATTGAAAATAAAAATAAAAAGGAGAGAATAAATTTTATAAAAAATTCTACTTAGTATAGAATTTACATTTCCTGTAACAATTTCAAATTTGTTATATCTTCTCATTAGATTTTGGAAGTTGGGGTGAATTATGCAAGCAAAAGGGTGGTCAGATTAGGTGGGCCCCACATTGATGTATATGTGAAATCCATCCTATTACCATTTGTCACCTCATATTAGGGCCATAGTCAAAAAAGATTAACCTCACTCATGATTCAAGAGTGTCTTTGGTAACCTCCACCATCCAAATTATTCCTCAGTGCAGCCCTCCTGAATCATGAATGGACCTAATGTTTGAGGCGAGGCCTAAATTTTAGTGTGGTATCTAATGGTTGGAGTGGATTTCATATATCCATCTTAATATATATGCCCAATCAAAATAAGGATGGGTTTCTATCCTAACTATTTCCTTCTCTGCAACCCGCCTTATTTACATGTCAGCCTGATTTGTTTTGCCTGGAGCTTAATATGGGATTACAAATCTAATAGAAGAGTGGATCTCACATACACATCAAGGTGGAGCCGTGAAAAACTAAGGGCAGGCATCCAATAAACTAAGGGTAGGCTAGAATTCCATCCTTGATTTTTTTAGGGGCCCACTGTAATGTATATGTGAAATTCACTCTGAACATTAGATGTGTAATCTTATATTAGGCTCAGGGTCAAAAAATGATGTTGACCTATGATTCAGGTGGGCCACATCAACAAAAATAGTTGGGAGAGATTGTTCACCCTTGATTTTTACAAGGTCCACTGATGATTATATAAAATCTACTTCAACAATTAGATGTCACACTAAAATTTATAATTAAGGCTCAAACATCAGGCCCATTTGTGATTCAAGTGGGGCCACACCAAGGGAAACAGTTTCAAGGGTAAGAGTTTACTTGTACACTAATTTCAACCGTGTGGTCCACCTGAATCATAGATGAAACTGACTTTTGGTCCTTGGGCTTAATGTGGTGTGATGCACTTGATGGTCGAGGTGGATTTCACATAACCATCATAGTGGGGCCTGCCCGAGCTGCCCACCCCTTTGCTTGGCTGGGCCAAACCCAACCTACTTTAAGAAATATAACCAAAGGTCCTCCAATCACAGTTACTTTAATTAATTGGATGGCTTATTGAAAACCTTCTTAAAAAAGTACCAAATGTAAATTTTATTCTATGTAGTTTCCTGTAAAATTCCCTAAATTGGAGAGTGTCTTAGCAGTGAGTAACTAATATACGCCTATCCTACCTGTGTAGTTTCATTTTTAGTAGAGTTTTCTTAAATTTGATTAGATGTGATTAGCTACTATAGAATGTAATTATGATATGAGTGATTGTTATTGATCTAATTCGATTGTATTCCATGTGTATATACATGGGAATTCTCTACAATTAAATTAGAGTAAAAAACGATTCAACTATTTATATTCTGTTTATGAAGTTTGTAACATCCTCACCTCACATGCAACTTCATCCCAATCTTCATCTCAACTATTTATTTAAACTAATTCAAAGATTCTTAAGAGCTTTAGCATGGATTTGGAGATATTTGAAATATATAGTTTTAATGTGTTTTGAAATATACAATTCTAATATATTTGACATAATGATTATAATAAGCACATCGAAATATATACTTTGGCCAAAAATAAGGAAATTTCAAGCCTTCAGGTGAGCCACAAATGTAAGGATTAGAAACAAGTGACTCACCAGTATTTTTTAACTATCTATTTAGATGGTCAATGTTTGAACCGTTAGAATCATTCTATCAATGTGATTTTAGTGTTACAACCAATAATTGATTCTTTATTTGTTTTTTTAATATCATCAGCCTGTCATGTGTACAATGGAATAATTAACCTAACAACACTTTTGTTACATGTATGACTCTACTTTTGTTAGATTTCAAAACACACCAAAAGTATATACTTTAAATACTTCCAATTCCATTTACCTCTAAATGTTGCGCTACCAAATGTAAAAAGTAGCTACTTCGATTCAAATACATTCATTTACCTCCAGATCAAACAACCCCTTAATAATTTCCATGCATTCCTCTATTTTTGGATTCCATAGTGCATTCCAAATGTAAGTTGCCAAACAAAACTGGCCATTGGAATTACCTTAAAGGTGTCATTTTGTAGCCTGAATTTAAGCGTATTTCCAATCCAAAAGGCACCTTTTTGTTTTTGACAACAAAACTGTAGCCAGGATTTGAATTCCAATGTATTTGGAATCCTTATAAAGTGATGATATGAAATCACAGCGAAATGCTATGATTTCATACTCACATAAATGGGCCCCATTGTGGTGTTTATATGAAATTTACTCCTATTACCAGGTGCTTCACTCCATGTTAGGCTCAGGGCAAAAAATCAGCCACATTGGTGATTTAGGTAGACCACATGATTGGAAACAATGAACAGGCTAAGGTGGACCCTCCAAACTATTTCCCTTAGTATGGCTCTCACCTCAATCATAGATGAGCCTGATCACCCAAGCCTTTTATTTCTGTGGCATATAATGGTTGGAGTAGATCTCATAAATCATCACAGTGAGTCTTGTAAAAATCAAGGGTGGTGTTTCTCCTTCAATTGTTTCCTTTGGTATGGCCCACTTGAATCATAGGTCAGGTCGATTTTTTTTTCCCGGTGCTTATTTTTGAATGTCCCATTTAATGGTTAGAGTGGATTTCTACACATCACAGCAGCCTAAATTCAACAGTGGGACCATATCTTTCAACATTTTTTCATTTAATCTTATTCTTTGACACAATAGGTATTACTAGGGGTGCACATGAAACGAGTAGAACCAGTAAATCAGTCCGAAACCGACCACACTCTGGTTCTGAAGTACACCAGTTTCAGTTCGGTTCTGAAAATCAAAGAACCGGTTAGTTCAGTTTGGCTCTCGGTTTGAGGTTTTGTAGAACCGAACCGGACCATATAATTGAACTTGGAACCGAACCGGAACGGGACCATCCAGTCAATAAATATTTGAAAGAGAAAAAAAAAAAAAAAAACCTAATCTCTTGCACCTCACGCCGCTCAGCCCCCATTCTCATCTCTCTCATGGACTGGATTATGACACGATATCTAGACCATTCATCAAATGATCACAATGCCTATGGACATGGGCTGGATTATAAAAAGCCCAAAACCATAGAACCGAACTAGTTTTTACGGTCCAGTTCTGATTCGGTTACAGGGTGCAAACATTGGAACCGTTCGGAATGGTTCATTTCCGATTTCACCCCAAAACAAGACCGAGCCATGTGCACCCCTAAGTGTTACCTGGTAACACGTTAACGGGTGTTTGTTTCCGTGTGGGGCTATCTTGATATATGTGTTCTATACCATGTCCTCTATCAATTTTTTTTTATGCCATTTTAGGGTATGGACCAAAAAATGAGTCAGATCCAAATCTCAAGAGTGCACCACATAGTATGGATTGAATGCCGACCATTAAAAACTTCTTGAGGGCTACAAAAATTTTGAATCAAGCTGACATTTGTGTTTTCCCTTCATCCAGGTTGTGTGACCTTGTCAACAGGTTGGATGGCAAATAAACATTAAGGTGAGCCCAAAGAAGTTTTTGACGATGGGTGTTCAATCACCACTATTTCTTGTGGTGTGGCTTGCCTCAATCATAGGTCCCTAGGTGTTTCCTTTGATGACTCATCTAATGGTGGGAGTGGATTTCACGTATAGAATACTATAGCATCTAAAGGAATTGTATGAGAATATAATACGAGATTCTAATGCTTTCCGAACACACGCTACCAAACATAAACTTTGAATTCCGGTGGGCATTCCAATTATAGGATGCCAAATATAATTAAGGATTCTAAATGCATTGGATTCTAATATATTTGGGATTAGGAATTCAATACATTCCAAATACAAGCAACCAAAAGAGCCTTTAATTTGTGATTTGGATTAAAATGCATTACAAATATAAACCTCCCAAACGAGCCCAAGTAAGCTTCCTCATCGGTGACTAAAATATGGTGAAAGCACTGAATCTCTTAAGCCATATAAATATCTTTGCCTACATTCTCCTCAGAAACCCTAGTAATCAAGTTACATTTGATAGAAAATAGAAAGTACTTCAAAAAGGCCACATACAACTCCTACCTCTGAACCGTGGCTGAGGTGATCCCAACCGTGACCTCTTCCAAAAGTCAGCCTGGTACACTCATCAAGTGGGTCACACCTGTATGAAAACGACAGATGGTTTGAAAAAATAAATGGCAACTGCCAAGATCAAAGTGTGCATTTTGCCCTCTTGATGAGTATTCAAGCCTGATTTTCACTCAGTCAACTGCATGGTGAGCCCACCAAAGCTAGGGCTGTAAATGTGCCAGGCTTGGGTCTGCCAAATCGAAATTTTGAATAGACCCAGTAAGACGGCCCAGCCCAAAACAGTTCAAAATCCAGGCCAAGCCCGTGACAGGATCTAAGCCACAACTCAGATGCATCGCACATGTACCATGTTGGCATGTGATGCATCTGGAGCTACCATACCTCAGTTTTACGTTAGAGTTGATTGTGGCCCAAGCTCTTTGTGATCAGATACTAGTAAGCTATGAATAGCCTGGGAAAAGCTCATATCATACAAGAGATTTAGACTTCATATCATCATGAAATTACTAAAATGCACATATTTTCTGCATTAAAGGGTAGCAAAGTGCAGTTCACTTGCCTTTTGCCACTAACTAATCCTTAACTCTCCCTGTATTTGGAGATCAGAACCGTTCAGGTGGTGGGGCCCATCCTAGATAGTCCATGGGCTGAAAATTAGGTACCAATTTCTATATTGAACTCTTGCCAACAAGTTTGAGCCAGCACTCCACTCATGACGGGGTTGAGGATCTTTGGCCCATCGGGTTTTATATACACTGATTATTTACTTTTGTGATTAACATATATACATGATAGTTTGCATTATTTCTATCAGGGTTTGTTTGGATGACTGTGGTAAATGATTTGAACATTTACAACCTGCCGGATGGACTCAGCTCCCAGTGCGTAATTGAGTAGGCTGTGCTTTCACTGTGCTTGCATCTAAAACTCGGCTCCTGAAGAGGATTCCCAACCTTAATCACAAGAAGCCCTTTTGCACAGTTGCAGACTCAAAAATCTCTGCAGGTACGAGGCCAAGGTTCCTTCTAGGCTGTGGAAAGCCGGGCGTAATCTTGGACGGTTAAATATGATATTAGCACACAAGTTTGAAAGGAGAGAATTGTATTAACCGGCCCACAGACATTGTGCATGGTTGACAAAAATGGGTGTTTGGCTGCTCCAGTGGACAGCCTAGACCAATGTTGACATTCACTACTATGGACCCATGAAAGCTTAAAAGGTCAGAACCAGATCATCTTCTTGGGCATTTGGCCCCACTTTTGCATTGGCTCAGGTGTTCAAAACACTTGCATGTGATCTATGGTCACTTCTTGCACGAGCAACTATTGTCAATCTTCACCTAAACTTCGTTACAACTTTTTCTACATTCTCCCTCATTAAAAGCTTTTCTGGGACTATAATTTCACATTCCAGTCTCCAGCCACAACACACAAAATACTCAATAACTGCACTCAAATCCAAAGTTACCAGAGCACATATACTAGTCGACCCATTGGGATTGTGCATGGACACATCAGGCAAAACTCACCCAAAAAAAAAAAAAAGAATGATCGACATTCAACAGGCAAAACTCAAAAAAGAGTCAGTTGTCCTGATCACCATCATAACACTAGTTGCCGGCCAGATGAACAGTTGTAATCACCATTCCCATTTTCCAAGTGCAGTGTGAAGGCACCTCAGCACTTAGAAGCATATGCCATGCGAGCATTTCTTGAATGTTAACATCAGATTATGGTTATGTTTTCAGGTGAATCATCTCAGTCCAGGGGTTTGAAACAGTAGTAGTAGGATATGACACCAATACACAACAAGCAAATAAGAACATGCATTAGGAAAAGGTCAATGCACGCATATCCATTAATAAATAAACAAATAGAATCCAAATCTCTTCATAGATAGATAGGTATTACTCACTTGAAAATCATTATCCCTTACACAGGGAAAAATACACAGACAGACAGCATTTTTAGCAGGAAAGGGATCATACCACCTTACAAGCAAAACTACCAAAATACCTTTGTCCCCACACAGACTCCCCCTATGACCTCAACATACTATTTATTATTCACTGCAACAATTCCAATCCCAGATAGTCACAAGACCATGCCAAAGCTTACAGCCCATACAAGGAGAGGTGAAAATTACACCAACAGAAGAAACATACCCGAGCTAAAGCCCCTGATCAATCAGATAATCGCCGAGCCTCTCCACAATCATGTTGCACTGGCCGGGAGTCAACGGTTCTTCATATACACCGATAATAAGAGCCAGATTGGTTTTCTTGATGGTAACACCACCCGAGCCCTGGAAACAAGTAGACAAGTCAAAAGACAGCTCTGGCACAACCCAACCCAGGAAGTCTTTATTGTGGGGGGGGGGGGGGGGGGGGGGGGGGGTGGAAGATAAACGAGTACACCTCAAGAACAGGTGGCCAGGTGTAAATTTTAACTGGGTAAAGAAATGAGACTCTAAGAAGTTCTCTAAGTGAGTTCTCCAAATAGTTATTTTGATTAACAAAAGTATTTCAGTAAAGTAAAATTATGGTGTTGAGTTCTTCTCCATCAATGGGAAATATGTGACTGTGGTGGCACCAAATTCTGAAAATTCAATCAGATAGTAAAAATCAGAAGAAAGCTAGATCAGATAAAAAACACTACAATTTTTTTACTTTGTAACAGAAATAAAATACATGGAAACGATAAAAGGGTGGCCTAGCAATGGGTCAGGTCGACACACAGGCCAACCAACCTGACCTGCTTAAAAGTGGATCAGGCAGAGTTTATTCAGTTTCCAGTTAGGCTCCAGGTTGGAAAATGTCACCCATTTAAGTAAACTGGGTTGTGCTCAGGTGGCCCCCAACTTGGCCATGTAGTTTATTTACATTTTCAAGTGTATGCTTGCTTGGTGTGGTAGGGATTTGAGGATTATATGCAAGACTTGTGTTTGAACACTTCTCAGCACAATTTTCACACAAAAGGGTTAAGTTGGTCTGGGCTTGGGTTTAAGAATATGCTCATGGGTCCAACCTTGTCATTTCATTACTGGTCAAGGGTCTGACTCAGGCCTGGAATCTGGACCCATTTGGTAAACAAGTCAGGCTTAGGCTGAGACTAAAGACAGGTGAACCTAACCAATTGCCAACCCTATGCTCAGCAGGCTCAGCTGGTGCTCCATGATATTATCAACTGTTTGCAAATTCCCCTTTGTGAGTAACATCCCAATAGTTGCACTCCGGTGCAACATGGGGGGCTTATGGTGTTGGCATGTGAATGATGTTGACAATCCTGTATCAGTGGGTTCCCTGGCTGATTGTAAAACTTTTGCTAATCGGCCACATAAAAACCCACCATAAATTATAAGGGTAAAGGCTAATATGATGGGATTGGTGGTGTGCAATGCGGTGCTGCTCATATAGTCATATGAACGTCAGTTGTTTTCTTTGCAGGAGGATCAGACCTAATGAATGCTGCCAATCACAAGACTTCTTTCTAGTTCTTCACATAAGGATTCCTTAGTAATAAAGGGAAGAGATTCAATGCCCCTGGAAGCATGAAAATTGAAGTGCCTTTACCGTACATGTGGCATACATATAATGTCCCGACGGTTCATTCATTGGGGACAACCGTGATTGGACAATAAACCACTATTTGAAATGATTGGACAAACGTAGCCATTTCAAAGATGGTTAGCGAATTCATTAAAATCCAATAAGCAATTTTTATACACCATAAGACATCCACTGTGAGTTTTCCAGCTAATCATGCATCTCATGAGTTTTTTTCACTTCAGTAGGATTTGAGCTGAATCGTGAATCACTCTGTGGGATTCAACTAGATTCGTATAATGTTAACAACACCTGCTACTTGACCACTAAAGAGAAAAACTTTCAGGCATCAGCCGCATGGTACAAAAGAAGCAACTGTTGCTTATGATCAACTTCATTGTGCTCAAATTTTTGGTACACATCTATGGGGAAAAAAAAGTTACACATGCATTATCAGAATGCAGAGCAAAGTGACTCCATAAAGTCATTAAGTTCTGCATATACAAAATCCAAATACTTAATGGCTTGGGACAGGTCATATATTTATCTGATTTTTTAATGGAAATTTAAATTTTATTAAAAAATAAAAGACAGAAAAGAAAGGCCAACCCAGCCAATATTTATCTGATTCAGTAATAATTTTAATAAATTTTGAAAGCAGGCAATAAGCAGAAAGAAAAATAATGGAGATGATGGATGAGATGCAAAGGTTGTCACCTTCTTCCCTCGAATGACAGCCCCTTGCTCGCCTTGGATGACCATATACTTAGTGGAGCCGAGGTATAAGCCAGTAGGGGCAAGCGATCCAGGTTCAGCAAAGTCGTTCATGACACCAGTTACCTCCTCAGGCTTTAGCTTTACACATTGACATAAAACAATGAACGATCATCAGCAAAAGGAATGAAATATGCAGAGAGCAAAAACACAAGTGTCTGCATGTGTCTACATACATCCATATACTTATATAAGATGTATTTAGATAGAATAATGCTTATCAACTGGACCATACATCTTACTCTACTGGTCAAGAATTCAATTTGAAAGAACATGGCAAGTTGCAGTATGAAAGACTGATTGCAATGATAATCACCAAAAAAAAAAAAAAAAAAAAAAAGGGACAAAACAAAACCGTATCATCCACTCTTAATAGAGCTACAAACACGTGCGTGCTCAGCAGAAACAGTTATACTTGTCAAAAGCTGGTCAACAGAAAACCTGAATCATCCCAGCAAACGTTGCACATATTCCTCCATAACACATGGTTCGAAATCTCACCAGATCTAAATTTAAATAAGCAGAATAAAACCAACCCCAAAATACCAAAACCCACACCAATCCAATGATTAGTTTAGGGTACGTATGGGTGTTACTGGTTTTGTGGGCAGACAGGATACATGCAGCCAGAATCTCCAACCAAATAGCTTTAAGGTTGATCAACATGCTATCCAGATGTTTCATGTGGGCAGAAATTTCAAATTCTTCAGACGCAGATCTCTATAAGAAAGCACCTGCCCCAAACACTATGCCACGAGTACATTATTGGAATCATAATGCATATCCACTCCAATAGCAAACTCAGAAATATTCATATGAGCCTGGTAACATGGATACCCATGTGATGCAACAAGGTTTTACATTCAAGTCGATTGACAGTTAACATCAAAGGTTAAAGGGATGATGTATGTACCCCAAACCCATTACATCAGAGATGCCCATGATGAAGCAGGTTAATATCATAATGATAAGATGAAAGCAAGAAAATCTATTTTGTTTTTCTTTTCTTTTTTTCTTTTTTCTTTTCTTTTTTTTTTTTTTCGAGGCAAGACTATTCCTTGTGGATGCAAGCAATCACGTGCATCGGGTAATGCCGGGGAGGGGAGTCGAACCCGAGCTAACCCACAATGTTGGCCGCTCACCCAAAATCTTAAATTAAAGAAATACAAACAATAAATCTGTAATTAGTCATAAGACCAGCTCCAACTAGGCTGTCAATGGGCCTGGCTGATCTGTCAAGCCCAGCCAGCAGTGCAGAAACTAGGCCCAAGCGTAGCTTGAGCCCATGACAGCCCAAGACAGAGAGGCCTGAACCCAGCCTGAGTTGCTGATGCCCGAGCCCACTTTATGCAGGTATAGACTCTACTTTTGCATCAGTATCCATTCCTTATCAGGCCAACAATCCAAGTGTTACAGCTGCCAATTGAGTGTAGGGCATCATTCACCCGTTGTTAGTCCTGATATCAACGGTCTAGATCATTGCACCATTGGCCCTTGATGTAGGAGCATGGACCAACACCTTTCTAGAACAGACTGATCAAGTGAAGCAAGGACCAGCTCCACATATGATGACACACTTGATACCCATGGACTGTGAACACCGGAATCAGATTCCAAGGTCAAAGTAGAGCAATTGTGCTCTTTTTTCTTTTTCTTTTCTTTTCTTTTGCAGAGAATGCAGCAGTGTGGTCATTTAGATACTCTAGCCTTGAGTGGGTTTTAAAGGGGCTATTTTGTCAATTCTATGGATAGTTACTTAGTTGAGTGGTTATTAGAGTAAGAACTTACTTGGGATTAGTTGCGATTAGCATTTTAATTCCTTTGATTAGTTGAGCTTGTAGAGAGCTATGTTTTCTTATAACGGTACTTAGTTTTTTATATTTGAAATTTACAACAAACTGAGAGATCTGATTAGCACTTTAATTGCTTTGGTTAGTTGAGATTGTAGAAAGCTATTTTTTTCTCATTCTAGCCTCTCCCTGTTCTCTCTGGTGAGCTTTTGGGTTGATTTGCTCCCAAATTCCTCAAACTTTCCTTATGTCCTTTCTAAACTTCCCTTTTGATTGTGTGATTGACCTTGGTTTTCATTGATTTGAGTGATTTGAATGCCCCTCAATTGGTATCGGAGAGGTTTTTGACAGAAACCTGTTCATGATTTGCTCAATTCCTTGCGAGAATCTTCATTGAGAGGCTTTCAAAGATGCAGAGCACAAACTGACAACGGATCACAAGATCAGAGCTGAAATCATTCAGCTGGGGATTGTAGCTACGTGTGCCTGAATTCAAAGCTTACTTGAGCTACATCTGAGGTGTTTCGAGGGAGATAATGCAGATAGTGCCTTGCAGGAGGGGCCATGCACTAGCAGTGGCGAACGATGAACCGGCAAATGATCTGTGAGACAGAGATCGAGAGACACCAAAGGCAAGGAAAAAATATCCATTGCACCATGTGAAATATTTCATTAGCTCCCGATGATAAAGAACCAGAGTCCCTAAATGAGTCCAAAAGCTCATCTCATCGTCAAGCTTCATTACACAGCATCTATGAGTGGGAGGATTGTGACGGATCCCAGATTCAAAAAAACAAAGTTATGATCTTGTCATGTTGGAATTAATAACAAAATCCCCGAGTCAATTCCATGTTAAAGATATTATGTATTGGCTTGACATGGTTGAGTGAATCTTTGAATTCCATCTAGTACCAAAAGATCGGTGTGTCAGATTAGCAGCAATACGATTTAAGATTCGAGCATTGTATGGTGGGAGTAAATCCACTGAATACAGTACTTCCTAGGGTAGTCTGTGACACCACATGGTTGAAGGTTCCACTTGTTGAAGGAGACATTCCTTCCCTTCAACTAGACATGTATGGTGGGAGTAAATCCACTGAATACAGTACTTCCTAGGGCAGTCTGTGACACCACATGGTTGAAGGTTCCGCTCGTTGAAGGAGACATTCCTTCCCTTCAACTAGACATGTGTTAGTTACATTGACACCTTCATGTGTTGCATCAAGGGGATCAAAGCATTGATTCCTACATAAGGAATTCAACCATCTGATTGTCAGAAAATGATCTTAATGAATCAGATAAGTAACTCACTGCTAAATAGTAAATACATTGGAAGCTTACACCTTTCATTCACGAGAATTTGATGGTGCCTACATGGTAGTCTCCAAGGAGTACACCAAGCTTCTATGGAGGGTATTCTAAAGAGCTACATGATGAAGATTTCTTTGGAAGAGACAAGAAATGCCACTAGTTAGGTCATGGTATTTTTGGCCAGGTTAAATCGAGATGTGAAGATGAAACAATTTGAACCAAGTTTGCCAAGTGTTGAAAGGAAGCGCAAGGAACATCAGATTATACACACCTCTTCCCATTACCACTTACCATTCGGTCCTATGAGGATGCAAGTCTCCATTTTGTGTTGGGATTGCCAAGGATACAGATTGTATCATGGTTGTGGTGGACCAATTCTCTAAAATGACACATTTCATCCAATGCCAGAAAGCCATAGATGCATCAAATATTGACAATCTCTACTTCAAGGAAATTGTGCACCTACCTAGAGTCCCAAAGAGCCTTACATCAAACCAGAATTCCAAATACATAAGCCAATTTTGGAGGTAGTTGTGGATGAGGATGGGTACGCAGTCAAATTTAGCAATGCATAGCATCCCCAAATGGATGGTCAAACCTAGGTCATCAATTTTAGTTTGGTCAAAACTAAGCCTCACCAGAGAAAAGCCGAAGCAATGGGACCAAGTGCTATCTCAAGCCTGCCCACCCAGGACCAAGTGCAATCTTAACTCAAGCCGAATTTGCTTACAATCAATTTAAAAGCAGACTACACAACTCGCTCTTTTTGAGATTGTAAACATTGTGAATCCAGCTATTATTTTAGATTTAGCTCCGCCTCAAAATCCAGGCCGAGCGATTGGAAAGGCCGACGTCTTGGCCGATCATATCAAAGCTGTCTAGGAGAAGGCAATGGCTCATATTGAAGCTAGCAATTAGCCATACAAAGTGGCTGTTGATAACCATCATTGAAAAGTTTTGTTTGAGGTGGGTGATTTCATGCAATGATCACCAAGGAGAGGTTTCTTGCACGTAAGATTCAACCATATGACATTGTTGAGAAGATGAACACGCTTGCCAAATTATATCCATACTCCAGATGTTTCAATCTCCAGCATCTCGTTCCATACAACAGTGATACTTCAAGTGAGGAAGGTGACGTCAACTGAAGTTCGAGTTCTCTACAAGTAGGGAAGACTAATGCAGGAGTATGTACCAACACCTATCTAGAACAGAGGATAAAAGAAAGCGAGGATCAGCTCAACACATACCTGGACTGTTGAGTGCAGGAATCAAATTTCCCCGCCCAGTGTCCAGTTACGGCGCTCTGTTTTTTTCAGACAATCCAGCAATTGTACTTTGTTTTGTGGTCATTTTGAAAATCTAAACTTGAGTGGAGGTCGTACGGGGTATTTTTATCAATTCCATGGATAGTTGGTTTAGTGGTTAATAGCATGGTTTAAAAAATCATCCGATACGACTCAGTATAGCCTGAGTCATCAATTTCTACAGGAACGAAATGAGTCCGCTGGCCAGTGCGATATAATTGACTCAGCCCCTCTTGGTCCAACTCGGGACGAGTCAATCCTATTCAGGATGAGTCACCCCGATGTGGATGCAATCAGACTTGTTAGGAATGAGAGAGAGAATGTGGAGGCCAACATGGTTTCTACCATTAAATGGTACATTTGTCAGAGATTCAGGCCATTCATCAGGGAGTGAATGCTATGAGCATGCACTGGACCAAAAATAATGTTGGTCTACCAATCAGGCAGATCACAGTTGTATTATAAAAACAACTGGCTGGGAAAAAAAAATCCAATATTCCAAATTCCATGTAGATGTACGGCTCCCTTGATGAGCTTACTACCCTAATTGTTGTACATGGCAGGTTCACAATGTGCCCCACTTAATGAGTGGCATGGGTCGAAAACATGGCACAACATATCTCTAGCACATGTGGCATCTGATGGTGGGAACTAGGCCATGTGTGATAGCTCTTCATGATAGATGATAGGCAAAAGAGGGCTATTTTAATGATAACAAATTGACACCTGATTTGATGGATGACATTTCAAAAGAGTGGAGAAAGGAAAAATCATCTTTACATCATTGATTTGAAAAAGGTTGGGGAAAAAAAAAAGAATAAAAGAAAAGAAAGCAAGTGGAGAGAGAGAGAGAGAGAGAGAGAGAAGTAAATCTCATCATTTCATCTCAAAAAGGGGCGCGAGAAAAGAAAATAATCAGCCCTCTATTTTGAATTTCTGATACCTTGCAATGTGGAGAGATACAGAGAGATTTTTATGATTTGACTTTTTAGATTTTCACATTTTTTTATTTTTAAATGACTTTTTATTATTTTTTTGTTCATTCTTGTGACTTGTCCCATATCAGATAAGTTGTCTCATCATATCACGAATCGCACACCCCAAGTCTCCAAACCATGGTTATAGTTAGTCATGGTTAGCTGAGGATTAGTTGTGATTGGCGCACTAATTACTTTCAGTTAGTTGAGATTGCATAATCTCTATTTTCTTGTAGTAGTTAGTTTTTGAGGTTTAGAATTTTTCAAGAACTTGAGATGCCTGAGAAAGGCTTTGTTTGAGATTCTTCCTCTTCTTTCTTGGGTGGGTTTTGGGGTTTTTTTTTTTTTTTTTTTTGAGAGAGAGAGAGATGGTTTTGGAGTTGATTTGACCCCAAGCTCCTTGAACTCTCCTGATATCTCTTATTCTTTCCTCCTCTTCTTTCTCTTTTGATTGTGTTATTGCCACTTCTTAAATCAAGTGATCCAAATCTCCATCGGCCTTGCTTATGCAAAATAACAAGCCGAGGATACAATGCATATCCTTGGGTTTGAGGATCATAAAAACTCCTCTTTGCAGCCCAACATGTACAAAAGGATCATATTGACTCTAGAGGTTGATCTGACTGGCTCCACATTGGATGGGGGATGGTCCAAAAATCTTGCCCAAGCAATAAGTCTAACCCTTTTGACTGGCAACAAAAAATTAACAGTGAAGAAAAAAAATACGGCAGCAATCCACATTCATCAGAAAAAGGATCTTCCTAAGTGGGAGATTATTGACATGTGGAGCATCCATGTTGGGTTCCATAAGATCAAAGGTCTACATCACCAAGCTAGGTGGTTCCAATAGAACAGATTCAGGGCTGAGAATATTGTTCATAACCATACAGTTCCACTCTAAACAATTGGCAAGAGTGAGAAAAACACGAAGAAGGGGACAGTTACCTGTGAAAGATTTTTGGACAAGAGAGCAACTGAGAGTATCCAAGCATCTTTAATATCGTAGAACTTCTTTAGATCTAGCTTGACAATTTGCTTATAACTCACAGTAATGACAATTGCCCAAATCTGACCCTTAAACAGCAACCCCATTGTTCCTCCTCCTATGTACATATTATGTATGTATGCTCATGTGTGTGTGACATTTCTAAAATGCACTTAAAACCCCTAAATTGGCTTGGGTCAATGGGACTTCTTTACAAAAGCCCAAGCTTGGCCCTAAGTGGGCCAGCCCACCCCCTAGACAGCCCAACTGCAGCCCACTCATATAAGTACCAACATATCTTTTTCACATACATAATTCTGTAATATCAAACATATCTTCCTTACATATACAGTTCCATAAGAGATCCAACATGACAATGACAAGAATGATAATTATAAAATCCAAAAACACTTGCGTGACTTATACGACCCGGAGGATGTTACTTTCACTGATGGCGACGGAACAAGTTCATGCCGAAGAGATCCACCCAATCCATCTTGATTGCTGCCAAGTGTTTTGTATTGGGGCTCAAAAATCAGGCAAATTCAACACTCAGGTGGGCTAAGCCATGGGAAACAGTAGAGATGGGAAGTCCCACCATTAAAATCTTCCAAATTTTATGTGGGGTCCACCGTCATGTGTATATGCGCCATCCACTCCACTCATCTGACCTCAGGATAAATGGATTCCCTGAAACTCGAGACATTCTACTACCCATGTGGGCCACACCACGTGAATTTAAAGGTTTTAGGAATGATTTTACACCGCTCCCCTATGGTGCAGCATGCCTAACTCTTGGATTTGACTGATTCTTAGGATCCTTGGTGAAAATGTGACTGCACCTAATGGGCAGGGTGGATCTGATGAATTTTTTTAATACACAGCTCTCAGCCAGCGCAAGCAACTTTTTCGGTGTGCCTACACAAGTCAGCTAGCGGATTCCTATAAAATCCCAATATTATCCAAACAAATCATACTCTAATAGGTCACTATCCCTGAAATGCAAATCCATTAATCAAATATAGAAAAACGAAAGATACAAACACATCACCTCTGCAACCTCAAATCCGATCCTGAAAATAAACAAAACCCACATCCGAAATCTTCTCAAACCCAGATTAAAACAGCAAACCCAAATCAAATGCATGAATGTTCCCCCCCTCAAACCAATCCCAAAAATCATCCAACATGATAAAAAACCGAAAACCCACATCGAATCCGCAGATCAAAACAGAGCAATTCCACACCAAATCTAAGAAAATCAGCAACACCTGGTTGAGTTTTCCTACAGATCAAACAAGAGATCCAATCAATCACCAAATCTCATGAGCTATTTAAACAAACAAGCAAACACCCAATCGAAAATCTCCATCGAAGCATTGGAACCAGACGCGATTGGACTGGTAACATCTTATACAATCCACGTAAGCAATCAAAAGAAAACCCATCTCAGATTTCAGTCAAAGAATACAAACAGAAACGAGGAAAACAAACCTGAGGGAAAGTCTCGCTCTGAGCCCATACGCTTCCATCGTGTCCGATGATTGCCGCGGCCGAGAGATGATGGCCGTCGATGTCGCACATCAGATGATCGTCGACGTACGTTTGCCACGACATCTTCTCTTTCTCCCCGGTTGTTGCGGGAAAGGAACACTTGTATCCAAGAACGAGAGTGTAGCGTTGAAACTCAGCGGATGGGAATTGGGGGAATAAATAGCATGAGGCACGTGCGGTGCACGTGAGTGAGAAAATGAAGTCGGATTTTCTCCAGTGCGGACATTATGAATTTCTCCCTCTTGTTATCCAGAATTACAAAGTTGCCATTTTTGGCTTTAGATAATGAAGCGATTCGCGGGAAGGGTAATTGAAGTGGTGATCCGTGAGAATTGGGAACAACCTTTGCGAGATCCGGACCGTTCGTTCAGTTCGGCCCATAGTGAAAATACCTTGGCACGAAATAAAGGTCGTCTATTATTGGGTGAGATGCATGTTTACGTTGAACTCGAACATAGACCGTTGGTCATCCTTTCTCCAACGGTTAATTTTTCTCGTGTGGTGACTGAACGGATCTGATAAGGAGAACAGTTGACGGGTTGTAGCCAAAATTAAAAACTTGGGCGGTTGGCATCTCTGTAAATAACACCCTTATTTGTCATTTCTAAAAATTTTATGCCTTTTTATCGTCCTTAAATGATTGGGATTTTCACTGCAAAATTCTTCAGAAAAATAATATTACAAAAATGTCCTCTTTTAATTGTTAACCATAGGGCACACTATAATGTAATTGTCTTATATCCATGTAGGGCATGATAAAAATAAAATAATAAATAAATAATGAAGCAATTTATATCTAAAGTAGACTATAATATAGAAATAGTAGTGATAGACCATTAAAAGCTACTTGCGAGGGATAAAATTTTGGATAAAGCTGATATTTGTATGATCTCGTCTTTGTAACCTTATCAACTGATTAGATGACAAATAAACGCTCCAGTGGCCCCATGAATTTTTTAATAGCGGGGATTCAATCACTACTATTTCCTGTCCTACAGTCCACTTAAAATTTGGATCTACTTCATTTATGAGATCATGCCCTAAAATGAGCTTTTAAAATGAATGGACAAAGTGGATATAAGGCACATACATCACATTTAGTGCCATAATTAAGGATCCACTGCATCCTGAACCCAGGTATCCATCCAAACCACACCCATGTATGACATTCCACCCATTAAACGTATGCACCACACCATGATCATACTATGGAAAAAAAAAAAAAAAAAATATATATATATATATATATATATATATATATATATCAAATGAATCAGATCATTAGATGAACTCCACTTGAATCATGATATTTTAAATAGTGTACATTATTTTTTTATGGATTAACTCGCTTTACAATTAGAACTATTGTATTTTTGTTTTGTCTAATAATAATAATGTCGGTGTGCATTTGTTGGACAGATTGGATGTGAGACGCATCTACAACTTCTGATTTTCTACTTTATTATAGAGACAAAGCAAAGGAGGGCATTAATGTAATTTCTGCTCTTTTAAAGTACTTTCCTAAATGTGAGTCACTTGGAGCACTACTAGTAAAATCTAATTGCTTGGGTAATTTTGTGGTAAAAATCCAATTACTTTAGGAATTTTTTTGTAAATTGTTTTATAATTGTCTAGTTTAACATCATCTATTATTTTAGGAGTAAGGGTTTCACCTCTTTAACTCTTTAAAAATAAAAAGTTTATTTTTTTCATTGACAACTTATTATGCCAAAGGAGGTAGACATTTAATTTCCTCTCCTCATGTTTCTCATCTCTCCACGTGCAAAGGTGGCCCTACATGATGGATGGCCTTAGAGGTATACATCGAGTTGAACCGAGTCAAGTTGGCCTCAGCTTGACTCGGCTCGGCCACTAGCTAACCTCAGCTCGAACTCGGCTCGGCTCAGTCCTTGAGCCTGACTAGCTAGCTCGGCTCAGTTTGGTCAGTAGCTCAGGCCAGCTCGAGCCAAGTTCCCCATTGAGGCATTTTCACAAACACCTGTACTGCAACTTCAAAATCTCATTGTATGTAAGACAAAAGCAATGGTTTTACAGGTATTTTATCAAACACCTTCTAAGCAACATAAGAAAAAAAGAGTATTTGTTTCATGTACATACCTTCCTTACCACCAGTCACACTTCGTTAAGTCATTTCATCAAACAATATCAATAGGAAAGTAACCGAGTCACCGAACTGGTTCGATCCGAGTTCGATTCGAGCTGGATTCGATCCGAGTCGAGCTGGGGCAGCTCGAACTCATTTTCGAGCTCAAAAAATCAGCTCGAACTCAACTTCGAACCGTGTCGAATTGAGCTTTTTTGAGTCGAGTCGAGCGAGTTAACCAATCTAGCTCGGTTTGTGTACACCCCTAGATGGCCTACATCAAAGGTGGGGCCAGTCACTCAAAGCATTACTGGGTAAAATCCAACTGTACTTGAGAATTCAATTACTTAAGAATTCTTAAATTGTTTGTTGTAAAATTTCTTAAATTGTTTGATAATTGTCTAATTTAACATCTAAAATGAGTTTCACCTCTTAACTCTTTAGAGATAGAAAGTTTACTCTTTCATTGACGGCTTATTATGCTAAAGGAGGTGAATGTTTTATTTCCTCTCCTCCTCATGTTTCTCATCTCTCCACGTGATGGACGATTTATATCAAAGGTGGCTCCACATGATAGACAGCCCACGTCTAAGGTAAGGCCTACACAATTAACAATCCACATCAAAGGTAGGCTCCACATGATGGGTAATAGATATTAAAGGTGACTCCACATGATAGACAATTAACATTGATGGTGGGCTTCACGTAATGGATGACCTGCATTAAGGTGAGCCTCATATAATACATAGTCCACAATAAAGGTTGGCCCCTAACAATGAATGACCCACAGCCAAGGCAAGCTCCACATGATGGATGGCCCATTTCAAAGTTGAAGCCTGTATGATGGATAATCTACATTAAAGGTGAGCCCTACATGATGGACGATCCACATCCAATGTCTGACATAATGGGTGACCCATATCGAAGGTGAGCTCCCCATGACAGATGACCCACATAAAGGTGGGCCCCACATAATGGACGGTCCACATCAAAGGTCAACGCCTAATGACGAATGACCCACATCCAAGGTGGCCCCGCATGATGGATGGCCCAATTCGAAGTTAAACCCCGCATGATGGACGATCCACATCTAATGTGTGACATGATGGACGGCACACATCAAAGGTGGGCCCCGCATGATGGATGACCCACTTCAAGGTAGGCCCCACATAATGGACAATGTATTTTAATGGTTGGACCCTAAAAATGAATGACCCACATCCAAGGCACACGCCACATGATAGACGACCCACTTCAAAGTTGGGCCTCACATGATGGATGGCCCACATTAAAGGTGTGCCCCATACAATGGATAACCCACATCAAAGTTAGGCCCTTTATGATGGATGGTCCACATTAAAGATGCTCCCCGCATGTGGACAATTCATATCCAATGTCTGACATGATGGATAACCCATATCCAAGGTGGGCTCCTAATGATGGACGACCCGCATCAAAGTGAGCTCCAATAATGAATGGTCCACATTAAAGTTTGGCTCCTAACAATGAATGACCCACATCTAAAGTGGCCCCGCATGATAGGACGAGCCACTTTGAAATTGGGCCCGTATGTTAGACTACCCTTTAAAGAAAGCTCTTATTTTCATGTTTTACGAACCTTGCTTATTTCTTTTGATCTCAATCCTAAAAGAAGTAATTTTACCAAACAATCTTATTGTAAACAAAAGGTAGAACAGAAAGTCTTCTTACTAGATTAGACAAGAGTTTCCAAATGGACCTTGGAAGATCTTAAACTTTAAATCAATGGAGCACAAAAAAATATGGCCAAGATGTATTCAAGGAAAAATAGTTCAATGATCAAAAAAAGATATTTAACTGTCCACTGCCCTAAAAATTAAAACTACTCTGCCCCCGTGATCCCATACCTATTTTAGCATAGGTTTTCACATAAAAATGGGACCTTGGTTAGAAAGTCCAAACCATTTCTTTGTAGATGCCCTGCCATGGAGCTTGCCTAAAAATTTGCCAAGTTACAGGATCCTATATAGTAGATAGCAAAATATTTCGACATCCTTAGATATGGCCCATTGCTTAAAACATTAATAATAATACAAAAAAATAAAAAAATGTTATCATTGTCATGTAGAAGAATTTTTGCAGCATGGACAATATTCTTCAATTGGACACAATAGTCAACTGTGTATATATATATATACAGGGAAAAGGTATTATGCGCTTGAGCTGATTTTAACGTCACATGAGGTCGAGCTGTGTGGGCCCCACCGTAATGCATTTCGAACATCTACCCCATCAGTCAGATGCACCATTCCATCGTGTGCTTAGGTATCAAAAATCAAGTCAATCCGTGACTTTTGTGGGCCACACCACATACAGAAGTGGAGAGGAGCCGTGCACCATTAAAACATTCATAACCATTTTTGAGGGCCCACTGACATGTGGTTTGAAAATCCAGACCATCCATTATGTGTGTCCCACTTGAATGAGGGTTCAGACCAATTTTCAGACGCATACAAAACTCAAGTGCGCCCAACCAAGTGCTTTTATATGTTGTAACGGTGTCTTCACATAATTTTAGATGGTATGGCCCACGTGAGTTCCGTATACAGCTGATTTTTGGAATATCACATAATTTAAAGGGGACCCATCAAATGCGTGGTGTTGATGGTCGAAACTCATCACGGTGGGGCCCACACAGCTTGACCTCACGGGAGCTTATCGCGAGGTCGAGCGCACAGTACCTTTTCATACCTATAGAGAAACTTACGACCGTGGAGCCCACCTTTTATCCAGTGGTTTTTACGAAGCAATGCAAGCTTAACATACACACTTGGACCTCTTCATACGGACATTAAATTTGAGGACAAAATACCCCTGCCTTCCTTTGGAAGACGAGCGCTGACGCTCCTCCGACCGAGAGTTGTACTAACGGCTCAAAAGAGATCAAAGTTACATGGCCCCACAACTATATATTTATTATATCCACAACGTTCATCCATATTGCGAGATCATTTGGGAGCATTATCCCAAAAAAAAAAAAATCATATTGGACCACACCACAAAGAGCAGCGGAAAATTGATTTTCACCGTTAAAAATTTTGTAAGGGCCACCATAACATTTATTTTCCTTCCAATCTATTCATAAGGTCACAAACATATGGATGAAGAGGAAAAACAAATTTCATAATGATCTAAAACTTCCGTAACCCCTAAAAGGGTTTCAATTGTAGACGTTCAATTCCCCGCTACCTTTTACAGTGTGGTCCACTTGATAATTAGATCTATCTTATTTTTAGTCTCAAGCTTTAATATGAGCTCGCCAAATAGATGGGCGGTTGGGATATAACACAGACCTCATGATGGGACCCACAAAAGTAACATAGCTATAAAAAAAAAAAAATTACAAACTGCAGTGGGCGATAGTCTGGCATTTTTATTTTTTATTTTTATTATTATTATTATTTTTACATTGAGAACTTTTTTTTCTCCCTTACATTTTTCTCTAATACACAATTAAGTAAATATGCATATATAAGTATATCAAAATATTTTTCTATCTTTGGATTTATTTCTTTGTCTATTTATTTAACAAGCATATCTCCTAAACTAGAATGATTTACTTAACGTACCACATATGATTTGGGGTTGGAGGAGAGAAGCTAATTTAGCCAACCAACCCAACTATAACAGCCCGGATTTTTCCCAACCTGGGATTAGACGTCTTTAGGCAATGGGTCGATCCTAACACCTTATTAACTTGTCAGAACTGTATCCCACAGTCTAAAATCGCTCCTTAACCCATTTCCTTCACAAATCCCACCCTTCACTACCTTGTTCTTTCAATTTTTCTAAGCACTTTCATCCTAGACACTATCCTAAACTAGCTAAGTAGTATAATGGGTCACTTTATATACAACCTACAAAGGCCCAGGTACCACCTCAGACAGAAATCATACAAGACTAAATCCTTTAGAAATTAGGCGAGAATTAGCTAGTGTGAAACTAGAGTACCTGTGAAATTAGCACCAATCACTTTAAATACGATCTGCAAGACCCAAAACTTGTAGAATCATTGACGCTAGGTTACCCTAAAATCTAGGATCAATCTCATTACCCGGCTACTCTCGGGAGCATCTTGAAACTCCGTATATCAGATCTGGACCGCACATCAGGAGTCCGAATAATACAAGGTTAAGGACTTAGGACTGCCTCGCTGGGCTTAAACAACCATCTCGGAATCAAATCCAGACAGTGTCCCACGGCTGTTCGCTTGAGTCCGGAGCGACGAGCGAGGGAGAGAGTATGAAAACACTTGTTTTCTTTACAAAATAAATATCTTGAATAGTAATCTGGCACGTGTTGCTTGCGGATTAGTTTTAAGCAACCAGACCGTCAGAATCAAACCAAATTACACCCTCGGATCAGGAGAAATTTCACAGCATTTACATGTACTCGGAATCTCCGATCGAGATCCGCTGACCGTTGAACTGAAACTGGTCCGCCACGCGTGATCTGGAATCCCGACCGAAACGAAAACTTAACTCCACCTAGATCCGGTGTCAGTGAGCTTAAGTCCGACCTTTGGCTCAAGGAGGCCCGTCAGAAGTCCTCCGTTGAGCTGGAAAAGGTCCGCTTTGGTTATAACCTAAGTAAACCTTGTCCAAAAGTCTGTTTTGGTGAGATTTGGGGTTATATAAGGACCTTAAACCCTCTCTCATTTCAGCCATCCGAATTTGAGAGAAACCCTAGAGAGAGAAGAGAGAAAAGAGAGAGAAAGTGGGGGAGAGTTGTGGGAGATCCTTCCTGCCTTTCTTCCTTTCTGCCTTAGGTGCTTAACCACCTCATTCTTATCGCTTTCCCGGCGATTTTAGCGACGTTTCTAAGTAAGAAAATCCTAACCCTAAACTGATTTGGAGTTTTAGAGAGTTGTAAGTTATGAAATAGCTAACATATTTCATCATATAGGTTGCCGAATCGCCGTTATACAAAGCCTTAGCAAATCTATCGACTCCGTTACGATTCTACGACAAAAGGTGAGGACTTTAGGTGTATAGGTTACGGTTTTCAATGCTTTCAATGTCAGATAATGATAGATTCATGATCTGCATGCAATTGCAATGTACAAAGTGCTTTCTGATTTCTGTTTCGATTAAGACGTAGAATATGGAATTTTACATACTCTAGGTATTCGTGTAGAAATACGGTATACAATATATTTTGGAAATGTGTTTGACATGATGTAGTTTTGTATGAATATAGTTATATGGATAATAAATACTGATTGGCGAAAAGATTCGCCCTAATACATGTTATGCTAATATAACTATGTATGTAGAAATAGTGTATGTAGAAAATACCGTTACGTATATATTTTGGAAGTGTGTTGGACATGATTATTTGTGGTATGAATAATGATATGTAATAAAATCACTTATTTGGCGAAAGGATTCGCCCTAATACATGTTTGCTAACATACACGAAGTATGTTGAAATAGTGTATGTTAAGTGTTTGTAGAAATGCTTGTGTGAGTAAGTGTTTGGATGTGATGCCTTAGGAGGGTGTTGAGATGGGATTCTCAACTACCTTAGAGACATGTATGATTTCCTCCATGAGGTTGTTTACTTAAACCGTTAATTGTTGCAATGTATGTGTTGGTATTCCTATTTATGTAGTGCTTTATAAACATGTTTTATGACATGCTTACTAACAGCTTGAATTAATTTGTTTATCATGTTTTACTCCAACATGCTACAAATAAGTTTGATTGAGCTTGGGACTATGTCTATAGTCCAGACAGTCGGTACTAGACTTGAGATAGTAGTTGAGTTTCATGTCGCCATGTAGATGTGTTTGACGAACCCGAGTTGTATGTCAGTGGCGACAGTGGTTAGGCCACGCGAAGTGCTTATGCACTTCATGTCGTCCAATTGATTGTGCGCTCGAGCTAGT